>CM049929.1:4401100-4588600 GCA_027405835.1 Asclepias syriaca | reverse complement strand
GTCAAGTCAGCATATGATTTTATTATTAAAGAAATGTTACAGAAAATACCTCAACCTCTTTCGGATCTGTGGAAGAAAATTTAGACAGCCAACTTGTATGGAAGAAAATTTATGGATGACTAGGAATAAGATTTGGAGAGGCTCTCCTAAGTCGGATTGGACTGAACGTGGAAAGGCTATCAACTCTAATGTCGTCAAGTATAGAAATGCTGCGATTCGGAGATCTTATGAGCTCAAAAAAACAAAGCCAAGCTTATCCCAAACTCATTGGAACCCACCAACTCAAGGTAGAATCAAGTTCAATTTTGATGCGGCGTTTCAAGATGGAGATACGATCACTGCCGTTGTTAGCAGGAACGAGTTTGGAGCTATTCTGGGGGTCTGGACGGGTAGCTTCGAGTCCTACAACCCGTATGGAGCTGAGACCGAAGCTGTAATTCAAGCCTTTAAGAATGCTAAAGAGATGGAAGTACAAGAAGCTGATTTCGAAGGAGATGCAACAAATGTTATTCTTGCACTACAAAGTATTAAAGAGTTTGAAGATTGGAAAGTCATCCATCTGCTAACAGAGGGCCGCTGTCTTCTGACCTCTAACAGATTATGGTCTATTCAATATTGTCCTAGAACGTGTAATAAGTGTGCACATATTTTGGTAAAGTGGGCAAAAGAAAACGATCACTTTGGTCCTATCCCATTTCACGACTTACCTTCATCTGTCTTTGAAGTTGATGCTATTGGTATATGTTAGGCGTTTGTTGTGTTTGTTTGTTTGTTTTTTTTTGGCCGTCTGTGGTCGTTTTGTTGTCTGGATATGCTATTCCCAGACTACTCTTTTCTACTTATTTGGTTTTTTTCCTTTACTGTTTCTGTACCATGTAATTTCGGGTACCATATTGCCTTAAGCATAATATCTTTTTATAATACTCAACTATCGCTTATCAATATATATATATATATATATATATATATATAATCCCCTTTGATTTAATAATTCTGACTGCTGATTGCGGTCTCTAAAAATTAGGGCTAAGGTCATGCTTACAACATACATACATACATACATATGCAAGAAATGTTTGCTTAGCCCATTGATGCCCTTGAATTCTCCTTTTTTTGAGTCCATTAATATATTTTTCCATATTTCTCTCATTCGTGAATTTATAATTATTAAATACGTAGTGGACATTTAAATTTAATTTTATATATATATACACATAATACATACATATGCAAGAAATGTTTGCTTAGCCCATTGATGCCCTTGAATTCTCCTTTTTTAGTCCATTAATATATTTTTCCATATTTCTCTCATTGTGAATTTATAATTATTAAATACGTAGTGGACATTTAAATTTAATTATATATTTTAAAAATAACTATTTTTTTGTCTTTATCATGTCTTAAATTCATAATGTCTTTGTCATAATTGATGATATTTACTCTCAGAGCAACGTGGTTCTTGATAAATTTAATTATATATTTAATCTTATTTTAATATTTTAATATATAAATATTTATATATTAAGATATTAAAAAATTTTGTATTAAAATATAATTAAATTTTTCTATTTATGTTTTATGTGTAGAAAAAACTTTGAATTTGTCTTTTTTAGTGACAAACTAAACAAAGATAATTGTATCAAAAATCTTTAAAAAATAATTTAAAAAAAAATATAGAATACAAGCAAATGAGGGGCCTTTTCCATTTGTAGGGACTACATTAGGTTATATATTACAATTTATTGATTCCATTAGGTTATTTTGTTGTGAAATTTAATAAATGAAATAATTTTATTTATGTTATAAAATTTATATCTTAATAATTATTGTTTAAAGATTTTTTAAACGAAAACAATTAATAATTTAAAATATTTATAAATATATATAAGTTTGATTCATCTTAATGATTTTTTTATTTTTTGTTTTTGGATTGATAATCATAAAGACAAAATCATGAGACAGACAAAGTGGATTCAAGGTTTATTAAAATATTACCAACTTTTCAACGGCTATAATTTTTAAAACCCCTTTTTTTTCGCTTTTTAGAATTGTTGGAAAAATCAAGTCAAAGATATATGTTTATTACAGTAGAAAAAAAGATAAAATAAATTAGAAGAATTTCCTATGCAGCCTCCTATTTCTCCACGTTTTTTCATTTAGAAAATAGAGTTTTTTCTATATTTTGATAAACTATTTTATATTCATCTTTTGTATAATTATTTTCTAAATTTATATTATAGACAAACTTTAATGTGGTTATCAATTGAATTAGTCTTTTTTACATATTTATATAATTTAAAATTTTAATAATATTATCTAAAAAAAAAGTTGTCATTTTTCCCTGGTTTATTTATTATACAGTGTGCATTATCTTTTAATTTTCTCGTAGATTTCAAGAAAAATAATATAATAAATAGACTCAAACATTGCGGTGAGACCGCACGTGTTGATTGATTTGGCATATAGCGAACGCTCACAGGCAACACCGGTTGTTCTATTGCTATTTTTGGAAAGCTAATGTGGAAGGTCAACTTTTTGACCGTTGGACCACTTCAAAGGTTTCTATATTAGTACATTTTTCCGCCAACCACGAGTCACCCCATTCTCTCATCTTAAAAACCGGCCGTATCTGATTACTGCTCCCCCTCTTTCTCTTTTACCCTATGAAATTAAGAAATGTAACTAAGTTTTTAGATTTTTAATATAAAAATAAAATTTGTTATTCTTTTGGGACAATTTTCTCCATAGTTTTTTAGATTTGGTTATTATAATACTGAATTTAAATTGGAATTTAGTACAAATAACTTTATATAAATATTGTTTCTCCATCTAAAAATAATTAATAATAAAAGACCATTTCATGAATCTAGCCAATATATGAATATTATACCTACATAATAGAAGACAAATCACTAATACCAAACATTTATATATATAATACATATTTAATGCATGGAATTTAGTCCATTTACAAATGTATCAATCAAATCCAAGAACAAAGTTTTCTAAAGTTATAAAATTCATAGCCAGAAAGACAAATTTTTCAAAATTAAACGGGCCCTCAGGTGTTTTAGTTAGAAAGGAGAAATTTCTTTGAAGGAATTATATATATATATATATATATATATATATATATATATATATTATATGTATGTATATAAAGATTAAAGAAGCCCACTCCATGAAAAGAGAAAACTTAATTAATTGGTTGGAAGAATTTTTATTGGTGAAGAAGTGTGGTAGGGTGAGTTGATGAGGACGTAGGAATACATCATTATTAGCCAATAATATCAAAGGGTTTGAAATTAATTAATAGTGGTTAAATAAGGACAAGATCGTTGCATAAAATTGACTTCATTCAAGTCAAAAGCTAAAACTTGCGAAGGTTTCATTCTGCTTCTGTTTTTCCATATGACTCAATCCTTATAGTTATGTATCTAGTTAATCCCCACGTGCTCTATTTATATATATATATATGTATGTATCGATCAACTTGCCAAAAATGTTTGGCTCTGTTAATAAGTTAAGAAATTTCAAGGAAGGTAACAAAACTGTAAACCTCAAGTCCCTTTAAGGAAAAACATGATTTGAATTCTCTATATAATAAAAAAATGAAAGATTTGTATTCAAATGCATGAATCTTGTTTTCAAGATTTCACCTATTTATAAACCTCTTCATTTCCCCATTTGGGAGTGTTCCAAGTTTAATTCTTTTTGTGTCTCTGTTTTATATTTCTTTCTTGACACAAATATAGAAATACATACATATATATATTGAATTGAACAGAGAAAAAGGGATATAACTGAAAAAATGATGCAAGAAAATGTAGATTACGAAGCAGATATGGCACTTCTTGATTCAATTAGGAGTCATTTACTAGAAACAGAGGAATTGTCTCTGTTTGATCCTCCTCCGGCTATGTTTTCTCCGGGAATGTACGGTGGCAAGTGGGAATCGGAAAATATGATTCTCTACGGCGGTTTGTTTAACGGTGCTGCTACCGACTTCATTGACGGGTGGATGACTTCATCAGTGCCTACCATTAATTCTACTACTACTAATACAGTAGTTAAGGTGGAGGCGCAGGAAGCGCCGGCGGAATTTCAGGCGGGGCAGAGTGTTAAAAAAACTCCGGTGTCGACGACGGCGGCCTTGGGGAAAATATATGGAAAACACTATAGGGGAGTAAGAAGACGGCCTTGGGGAAAATTCGCGGCGGAGATAAGGGATCCGGCGAAAAATGGGGCACGTGTGTGGCTAGGAACATTCGAGACGGCGGAAGATGCAGCATTAGCGTACGATCGAGCAGCGTATCGGATGAGGGGGTCACGTGCATTGTTGAATTTTCCGTTGAGGATTAATTCCGGTGAGCCCGAACCGGTTAGGGTTACGTCGAAGAGGTCGTCGTCGTCTTCGTCTTCGTCGCCGTCTTCGAAGAGGAAGAAGAAGGCGGAAGTGGCGACACAAGTGGTGGTGGTGGAGGCGCCTCCGCCGGCGGCGGTGGGGATGAGTAGCAGCGGAGTAATGGAAAATGTACAAATTGATTCGTCTTCGAATTGTTCCTATGTTGAACAGATGTTCCTCGCAGCAACTGGATGGTGACATTCTTTTTTTTTTCAAATTTTTTCCACTTTGAATCTGTGTAGAAATGATACATGAAAATTCAAATGATTATACGAATGAAATTCCAATACACTTTCGATGTCAAATATTTTGTATTATAATTTTCATATGATGGGGAGCGATTTTAGTGTTTGTATTCCATATATATATATATATATATAGAAGACTCCACAGATCGTCAAGTATCTTGTAAAATATTACATGTTTGAATATAATCTTAGTTGTTGGTTCTTTAGATCTTTCTAGAGTACTAGGAACTTAGAAGAAATGTGTTTTTTGTTGTTACTTAGAGTGTGTAGAATATGTTTAACGGGAAAAAAATAAAGAATAATGAATATCTTATCGATAATTGTAAATTATAATTAATCGAAAAAATGATATTAAAAAAAGTGTAAATTGTCTCAGAATTGTATTAGAATGTATTAGTTTGTCAAAATCATACCATTTGCGTGATTTCTCCGATCCCCTATAGAATTTGAGTAATATGAAGTGAATTTTGAACCATTTTATATGTGGTGTTCATTTGGAATTATTGTATTTGGTGACAATTAAATCACTTGGATTCTTTTTTCAAGATATGTAAATTGTGAATTTGAAATTGACATCCATACATACATACATATAAGGTGAAAGCCAACTTTTGATGCAGGAATTCATGATGGTAGCAAGAAAAGGTAATTATAGAAATAAGTATATGATAATAATTAATTTCAAGTAAGCAATGTGGATTTATCATATTAATTAATTCATTAAACAACTAAGCTAATTTAGTATGAATTAAAATAAAAGAAAAATGTATTATTCCTTTAAATTATATTAATTTTATTTCAACAATATCAAATAGTTATATATATATATATATATATATATATATATATATATATATATATATATATATATTAAAAAAGGAGGTTTCTTGACAGAGAGTGTCTACATTCCCCACGAAGAAAAGTTGCATATTTAGTTTATCCATTTCTTAATTTGACTTTCAACGAAAGGGAAAAATGAAATTGACATTTTTGTACTTTTAAACTTTGACCATAACTACTTGCACTACTGTTTTCTTCTCTTCTATACACAAAAATTTCAACACACGAGAAAATAATAATAATAATAAAATGGTGTTTACTTATCTACTATATTATAGAGGATATTAATTTGATTGCTTTATTTAGTCACTGGATTATGGTTTTTTTTTCTTTTTTCAAAAAATGACCAAATTTAAACGTTTTTATAAGCTAAAATTGTCATATTTAAAGTAAAGGAAAAATTTTTACAAAATATTTTTGCACCTTTAATTTGAATACTATTTTCTCCCGTCAACTCCAAGCTTCTTCTTTTCTCATTATTTTTCTTTCTTTTCTTTTCCATGATTCAAGATGTGTTATTTGCATTCGAGCTCAATTCCTAATTTTATACAAAAATTTTAACTTAAATTTTAATTAATTATATAAGAATTAAAGATTTAACGTTATAGTAAAAAAATAACGTTATATAACTGGAATCCAAAGTTAAACCAGATACGAGTTGAGTCATCAGACCCTATTGGGAAGAATGAGGAACTAAACTCCTTTTACCGTTGGTCATAATACTTATATAAAATAATCTCTTAAAAAAACAAAAATGAAAAACACAAATTATTATGTAATGGGTAATTGAAATCCAGTTTCAAAGCCCAATCCACAAAGGTTTATTTAGGCCTCCGTTTATGGCTTCATTCAAACATTATTTATGAAGCCTAGAAAATAAGAAAATAAAAAAAAGATATATATGCATGAAAAATTGGGAAAAATGAGAAAAAGTGCAGCAGATCAATACAATACGTGTCAACCACCCAAATCCTCCATCTCATGCAGACTCCATCTTCCGACACGTGATAGGACCATGCATGGCATCCCCATCTTTCTTTAATTTCTTTTATATTTATCACACCCACACCTCTTCTGTAAATCTATCCATTATTCATCCTCCCTCTTTTCTCACCAAGATTCTTCATTGTTTGTGCACCTAAGTTCATAAAAATACAAGATGTCATACAATCAGGAACACCGCCTTGCCCAACCTCCTCACTACGGCGGCGGCGGTCGTCAGCAGCTGTCACATCAAGTGGCAAAAGCCACCACTGCTGTCACTTTAGGCGGTTCGCTGATGGTGTTGTCCGGATTGACACTGGCAGCTACAGTAATAGGTCTTGTTTTAGCCACTCCCTTGCTGCTCATCTTCAGCCCTGTTCTTGTACCTGCTGCCATAACCTTGTTCCTCATCTTTGCTGGGTTTCTGGCGTCAGGTGGCTTCGGTGCCACCGCTAGCTTCATTTTCTATTGGATGTACAGATACGCCACCGGGAAACACCCGATTGGAGCTGATCAACTTGATAGGGCACGTGAGAAGATTGCTCATGCTGCTAGGGAAATGAAGGACAAGGCTGAGAATTTAGGGCATCAGACTCAACAGCAGATCAAGGGAAATGTGGATGGTTAAATTAGTAAGGAGAATCCAGCTCCTGAATGTTTGATCATGGAAGGAGTTCGTCATCATTGCCTGCGTCTTCTTCTTCTTCTTCTTTATGTTTTTCTGACTCCTCTCGTTTTAATTTTCTGTTGTTCATCAAGCTCTCTTTTTGTTATGTCTTGCAAATAAGTGGAATTCATGTACTTGGTGTTTTTTCTGTATGAACTTCGGGTTTTATTCCTCATTTTTTTTCTTTCTACTTCCAATTTTCTTTTACTAAAAGAGCTTAATATCAGGGAAGCACAACACAGTACACTAACAAAGTTTCAGATAGATGCTTAAGAAACCAATTTTCCAACAAAACATAAAAAATACAGAAGTATACCCAACCAACCAAATAAATAAACACGCATGATACTTGCAAGATTTCAAACCTAGCAGCGACGAGTAAAACAGTGTTTGTGTCCTTCAAAGCTTCTTCGAAATAGCCATTACATTGAAACCAAGAGAATCTGGATTTTTTGCAATCATATTCTGAATCACTTTAGCTGCATCCTGCAACCAAGAGATTATGATGATGATGATGATCAATATCACCACCATCAGGGAAACAAAATGTTAAAACCATCATCTAGTTCATGAAACCAAGCAAGCAAGCAAGCATGATTATTGCATCAGATTAGACCTTTTTGTCTCAATTTATGCAGATTAAAAGGATTTCAGGATGAAGGTGAGGTCCCCCTTCTTCAGGATCAGAACCATCATAAGAGCAAGAAACTTTTCCCATTGTTAATTGATGTAGTTAGTTTGGTAGCATCAACAACATATAGCATTCCCAGAGGAAGTTTTAGAATGATTTTGTCTCCACCTTAACAATAATAATGTTTAAGAATTAGATGATTACCGGTAACAGAGTATTAGGAGAAGATGAGCCATGGGATATTGGTCCTGACTTCCTTCCATCAAGCTCAAAAAGTTCTCCTGCAGACGATGTAATTCACTTTTGAGAGTCAAAAGAGAAAGCAAGAAAACACACAAAACAAGATGCACGTAACTGCGAAATATTTTGGGACCATAATATTGAAATACCTTTGATCTTATCTCAATCATATTGCAATTAGATAATTATCGCTCGTGGAATAACAGATCGGTAAGAAAATAAATATTCTCCGGCAAGTTCTAGTTATGGCAACTTGTAATTATTGAATAATCCTTATAGATCTAGAGATAGAGAGAGGGATAGGAGCACACTTACCATTAACACAAGCAAAACAGATAAAGTGAGTGTTCACGTTGTCAGTAGCCTGTAATCAGACAAACTTGTAAGACTGAAGCTTCATCTTCTTCAAACACTTCTCAGAAAGCACGAAGAAATAATCTTAATTTTGAAAAGATTATAATGTACTCCTGACCTCTGTTTCACCAGCACTAGCCGCCACAGAATGAGCAACTTCCATTTCTCTATCATTTTCAAGGAATGCTGCACGCTGCAAGACTACTATGTTATATAAACCATGGGGGGAAGTCAATTTTAATCAAATGTTTGGTTCTACAGAAACTTATATTAAGAATGTCAACCTCCAATGGATCCATGTTTGCAGTAGTCTTGAAGAATTTGTCCAAATATGAGCCCTCGGCTGAAACAAACAGAAATCAATAAATAAAAAACAACAACCATAAAGCATATATAGCAGTAGAAAAATGGCATTAGTAATGCCTAGTACCTCTGAAAATTAAGGAGAATATATTATCAAATAGATGAAAACACAGACATGGATAGCAAATCTTGTGGACATTTTATTTATCATTAAATTCATTAAGCTGTATGTAATGATTTAGTCATCCTTACTCCCAAATATCAGTCTCCTTTAGCAGAGTTTATTGAATAGTTCGTCTGTATAAATAGCATCCACACTAATCAATGTATCATGTCATGTCATATGGACTTTATCATAGTGTTAATTGGATGATAAACTCCTTAAAAAAAAAATAAACTACTTAAAAAAAAAAAAGGATCATTAGAAATGTACAAATTTCTAAGGAATTGACTAGGAATTTACAAATAAGGCAATCACACAATAACATGCTGTAATTACATGAAAATGACCCTATTTAGCAGGTGATCTAGGTTTCCGAAGAACTCACAAAGTTTTATCTCTGAAGTGATGTTTCCAACAGCATGGAGAAGTCCAATTGTTCCACAAGCATTTCCAACAGTTTGTTTCAAGAAGTAAACAGCATTGTTTGGTGCCTGCAGTCATATTTTTTCAATTATTCAGTGAAAAAGGCGGGTAGCCAGAGGAGCATATAAAAAACAAATCTCCTAATGGATCATTATTTAGTACTAAGAACCTTGAATTGCAATACAATGGATCCTAAGAGTAAAAATGAAAAAAGAGGTTAAAAAAAGACATGCATAACAGAAAGACAAGAAGGATAGCTTTACTAACAAAACTAGAGAAAAATGAATACCCCAAAGGTACGATGCCAATAAAAGAGAAAGGATTTACATGGCCCAAACGGAAACTAAAGGTAACAAAAAAGTTTTGGAGCATATCTGCAAAATACTACACCTTCCTAACTAATTTTAAAAAGAAAGAACAATATATAAACCAAAACTGTTCTAGGGATCTGTCTTGCATCTGAATCAGCTAACAAAACAAAAAAAGAATATAACATGCCAGGTAACAACTTCCAGCCCACAGATTATTCCCTAGGGATGATTCAGGGAAGACCATACATGAATGATAAAAAGAATACTTTTGTAAGTTAAAGATGATCTAGAGTAAACAGAGCACCTTTCAATGAACATTAGATCATACAGACTGAAAACTAGAGAACAATTAGCAGCCTTACCTTTCTTACACTGTCTTCCTTAATTCTTTCCTCTTCACTCTGGAAACAAACAGCATTTCATCAAAAGTCAGCTGACACATTCACAGTTTATTTCATTCAAGAGTTATGGATCGGATTAAAAACAAAACCAAAAAAAAAAAAAAAAAAAAGCAGCAATCATATTAAGAGCAGGCTAAAAGAAGATTTATGAAAAGAACACCTGTGCAGTGATGGGATAGAGGAATATCACAGCAAGCACAGGCTTGGGAACCGTTTCCAAGAGTTCTTCATCCAATCCATAAACATCATAGCACTCCAACTGGTCTGGTGACACACCAAGCCCCCAAAGGAACTGCCAGCAGTAAAATCATGATAAGCACAAGAGTATAATTTACCCTTTCTCCTCCTCTTTATTCTCATATTTAGAGGTCCTTCCCCCACTCCCATCCCCAAAATATAAGTAAAATATATTTTTATAATTAATGACAATTTCTTTCTCAACTGATAAGTGTAAGCAAACCATGGTGATAACTCAATTAAATACATCAACGGTAAATGAGTGAACACAATCGTCTGTGCAACATTCTTTTTCCATCTAAATATAAAGTAAAATAATCAATTCCTGAAAATTAAAAAATAATAATAAGAACAATTAAACCTCATTATATATATAATCTCAATTTCGCTATTAAAGTTGGAATTTCCTTTCCCTATGTACTCCTAACCACAGATGAATCAGAGAAAAGGGGAAAAAATCCGAGAGAAAAAATGCTGAAATTTTACATGAAATTATTGAAAAAAAAAATGAAATAAAATTTATTCAAATAGAAACCTGATTCATAACATCGGGATTAGCTTCGAGAGGAAGCCATCTCTTAGCAGAAGGGGTTTTGTCCGCCATTTGAGTGAGTTACCAAAAAAAAGGAGATTCCGACTGAGTTTATTTTTTAGAGTATGCGATTGCTTTGTCGAAGGAATGAAGCAATACCGAATACCGAAGAATCCTTATATAGATATAGGGGGTTTTGGGAGGGTTTTACTTGTAAGTTTCTATCTACTCTGATTTCCAGTGATTATCGTCTAAATAAATAAATAAATAAATAAATAAAAGCTTTACATTTAATTATTTTAATGAAATGAATTATTATGTAATAAGTATTAAATAAATAAATAAATATATATATATATATATTATGTATTAAATATATGTATCTTATTTTAATAAAAAATAATTTTAATAAAAAATAATTTTAATAATTATTTATATATTATTATTTTAAAATATTTTATATAATACAAAATTATAACTTGTAGTTAAAACTATATTTTTAATATTAAAAATTTTAAATTATTAATTTATCGTAATTAAAAAATAAAGCACTAGATAGTTTTGCTTGTATATAAGATTATATATATATATATTGAACCGTCAATAAAGCACATTAAGGGCAAAATAATAATTGAACCTAAAAAATAATCGTCTCATACTTTGCCGACACAATAAAGTCATTATTATTGATTTTAGAGTAGACGTTACGACTCAAATCGTAACTCTTTTTTTCTTTCTCTCCTTAATTCCCTAATTTAAAGTCTGGCAACGGAAAGAAACGGTCCAACTCAACGAAAAACTCATTGATGACATGAACATCCTCATGTAGGCACCTATAAAAAGGGAAACACAGTAAAAGGTAAAGGACAAGTTTCAGATATCCAAAATACTGATTATAACACTCTACTGACTTAATCATCGGAGAGTTCACGGGGAATACATCTCCCCACCGAACCTCTTTTGCTTTGCAGGAACTCGGTACCTTGGTACCTCGATACCTCAGAATACCCCAAGTATCAATCTAACCAACCAGTTTGACTGATTCTAGATTACCCGACGCCCACTTCGGATATCTCTTAACCCCAGCTACTTGAATTTACTTTTTCCTCCTTATATTTATTTCCACCGATTTTTGCCAAATTAAAAATAGTTAAACGGAAAGAGTTTTGTTCTCTATTTTTAATTACTCGAATTCGAATGAAAAAATGTGTAGGGAGAGCTTTAATCTAATAGGATCGGACAACAAGTTCTCGAATTGGAATTTTGCATATTAAAAAATGTGAAAGAAGAACTTAACCAATAAGAATTTCACATGCACATGTAAATTATATAAAAAACTAATTAAATAAAGATTAAATTTAAATTAGGTAAATTAGTATAAATAGTCTCCAACTTATATAGAGGTTTATTAACCTTGTTCCCCAAAATATTTTCTTTTTTTAGATGGAATTAATTCTCGACCTATAAAAAAATTTGTGACATTGATTATTTCCTTAAATAAATTAAGATATTTATGTTAATATACTATTTAAATATATTTAATAATAAACAGATTCACATAAATAGTGTCCAAATTATATATGTTGGGTGACATGGGTGATATTAAATATTATTTGAAAGTATATGTATATTAATTATATATATTAAATATATTTAAATAGTATAATAATATAAATATATTTAAAATTTTTTTAAACAATTTTTAATAAAAGAAATTTGATAACCAATTTTACAAAAGAAAATAATAATTTAGATATCAATGTCACCGAACATCTATAATTTAAGAACTATTTAAATCTGTCTATTATTAAATATATTTAAATAGTGCAGTAACATAAATATTTTTTGAATTTTTTTATTTAAGGATTATTTAACAGAATTTTTAACGGAATAACCAATATCACAATTTTTTATAATTCGACACTAACTTCACTAAAAAACTAATTTAAGGATAATTATCACGAAAACTATATAATTTAAAGATTATTTAGTTCAATTTACTTTTACGAACCCCCATTACTAGTAAAGTAAATATGAATATAGCATAAAAATATGAAATTATTCTTTTATTTTTAACCACCTTGAGAAAAAATATATATATTTAATAAATTACAACATTCGAATATTCTTCCTATTTATTATTATATTTATACTATATAATACATTCTAAAACGTTTTAATATATATATATATCTTACCATATCCAAAAAAAATTCACTCATTACTGAGGTCATGAGTAATTGATTTTTAATTTATAGTATTCTAATATTCTTTTATTTATTATTATATTTATAACTATATAATATATTCTAAAACATTTTAAAAATATATATATAATCAGAATTATGCTCTACCCTAGGATCTATTATAAAAACAGTAAGATATTCAATCGAGCCTGAAAGCAGTAAAATTTCCAGCAGTAAAGGAAACTTTACACTAAACACCTCCGTCTACAAGTATATAGACTACTCTTGTCATGCAAAAAAAATGCCTAAAACTCCTTTCAACTTCGGCTAAAACGGCCAACAGCAGACCACGGAGATTCTAATATACCTATGTAAGAATTGTTTAGTAACCCTAACTGTTTCTACCCAGAATATTTTTCTAATTTCAGACTCTTTTTTTTTAATTAACTCTTAACCCCGTACGTGGCGTTGTTTACACTAGAGGAAAATCAGAGCTAAACGACCTTTCGGTCTTCCAATAGCTCAGATCGAGGAAACTAGTAGCCCTGCCCTCGGGTTTCCAGCCGATATACGGAAGGTTAAGGCTAACAAAATTATTTAAACTAATTATGATACCATGTTTAAGAAATTATGCAGCATATCACAGAGATGGTTAATTATGAACTAACATAGTGTAAAAATATAAAAACTTACAAGAATACTTTGGAGACTCTCAAAACCGTTGAAGTCTTGTTGATCCGAAACTTCTTCTTTTATTTAGAAATATAAAGAAAGATTTTTACAAGGTAGAGAGAAGACTCTCTTTGATTACCTAAAAAAAACTGAAAATTATTAGACACTGCTTCCGCATCTTCTTATTGTAGGGAAGAAGATAATACTTATAGAAATTTTTCTAATGTTGGATTTCAAATCCGCCTTTATTACAATTTTGGATTTTTGAAATCCGTGAATTTTTTCCATGAAAGTCAAAAGTATGATAAGGATTGGGTTGCTTTCATAAAAGCTTTGTCTGCCCTTTGTTTTTGTCGGCCATTTGCTGACTATTGTTTCTTCTTTTCTTGTCCTTATTTGGATGCGGGACCCTTACCTTTTTTCGTAGGGTCTGGAGTTTTTGATGACGCACTTTCCTCCCATTGGTTGAGAAATTTGAACGTCCTTTCTAGGATTTCCTGGGGATCTTCCGGTGGTTGAGCTTCTCCGGTATATTCCGGTTCTTCAGTGTTATCATCTGAATGAGTTGCCGATCTGGACGACATAGATACATCTGTATCTACTGGAAAGTTTTTTACAAGGTCTTCCTTTACGGCCTTCATGTAGGCTTTCAACATATCTGTTGATGAAATAGTACCTTGCTGGATTTTTATCCTCCTAGCCATTTGTTGGAATGGGCTCGATGTCTTTGAAATCTCTGAGTCGGATTGTAATTCTGTATAAGCCTTAATGACTTGTTGGATGTTATCGATTGTCGATCGGCCTTCTATTATGCCATGTTCATCTGGTTTGAACATTTTCTTCCAGAACTTGGTTTATGTTTTTCTCATTATACAAGGAATTCCTTGTGTTGTTTCCCATATTATGGGATACCATCTCCATATCCATGGTATACTGAATTCAGTAAAGAATAAGAATGAAGGCATTCCTTCAATTAATTGGTCTTTTATTGTGGCTTCTATTAGAGCCGGAGATACTTTAACCCATTCTTGATATAACCCTTTATAGGGTTCTGGTAATATGTCAATCTTAGGACCATATTGATCCCACCATTGGTATAACCACGTAGGTACTTCTGCCTTATAAAGGGAAGAACATATTTTGAAAAACCATGTATGTTTATGGTTGGCATTTTCATAGAAGAAGCTCTTATAAAAAGCATCCTTTTAATCCCAGTAATTATAATTGGTTACCGATTTGGTACCTGAGATAGTATACTCCCTTTGTCTAAAGGTATGTCCCCAATCTTCAGCGGTTATGACCTGTTTAATTATGACTTTACTAAAGTTATAAACAGTAACTGTCTGTGGATTGAGATTAAAATGCTGAAATTTAGCAGTTCCTGTAATTTTCAGGAGATGCTCTGAATGCATTCTACTCTTGTATGAGAGTTCCGGATATGATCTGGCCTCTAAATATCTTTCCATTAATTTCCATACGTTATCTCTCCATTTGAGATCGGAAAATTCTAAAAGAAATATTATTTCTTTATAAGGATTCGTGATAAAAGGAAATTCCAGAATTTCTGGTTCTTCTTCATTCAACATTGCTGCATAAGAATGACTATTATCCTCTTGCCTTTGGCTATATAATTCCTTGTAGGCTGCTCCTGTTAAAGTTGCAGCTATAAGCCGTTTTTGGCCATGTTCAATAATCGGAGCACCTCGGCCTCCTCTTCCTCTATAAGAGGGATTACTTTGTCCTCTTCTTCTACTACCCCTATAAGGGGTTGGGGATTCTCCTTTCTCTTGCATAGCTGCCATAAAATTATTAATCATGATATAAACTCACGAGTTAAAAAATCAGGCAGACTATTATCTGTTCCTTTTTTATATATGATTTCAAAATCAAACGGGGCAAATTGTGCTTGCCATCTAGCAAACATTTATTTTGAAACATTATGTTTAAAATCTTTTTTAAACATGTATTTGGCTGCTTGACAATCAGTTTTTATAATAAACTTCTGATTATATAAATCATCTTGAAATTTTAATACACATTTTAATATGGTCAATATTTCTTTAGCTATTGTTGCATAGTTCTTTTGACTATGGTTCCATTTTCCTGAATGAAATCTAACCAGATATTCTTGATTATTATGAGGAGATTTTTGTTTTAATATTCATCCAAAACCTATTTCGGAGGCATCAGTCTCAACAGTCTTTTCCCAATTAGGATTAGTTAACATTAGGCATGGTAATATTTTTACCTTTTGCTTAATTTTTTGTACTGCCAGAGTATGTTCCTCAGTCCAGGGTTTTGGTTTTTTCTTGAGTCTATCATATAAGATGGCTGCATCTATTGCCATATTTGGATAGTAAGGAGCTATATGATTTAGGCTTCCTAAAAATCTTTGTAACTGTGTTTTGTATATCATGACATCTGGAAATTTTGAAGCAAAATCTATGCTTCTCTGGATTGGGACTATCTGTCCTCCAGATATATTATGCCCTAGAAATCTAACCTTTTCATGAAATAAGGTCATCTTTGGCTTAGAAATAACTAAACCATTATTTATTATTATTTTCTTAAACATAGATAAATGTTTAAAATGTTGTTCTATATCTTGAGAAAATACGAGGATATCATCAATGTATACTATAATAAAATCCCTATAAGGGTTAATGTCATTCATTATTTTCTGAAACTCAGAATGTGCATTTTTTAATCCAAAAGGCATTACCTTCCATTCATATTGTCCGAAAGGGACATTGAATGTTGTTTTATATACATCTCTATCTTGTATTTGTATATGTCAATATCCAGATTTCAAATCAAATTTAGAAAATATAACAGAATTATGAAGCATGTCTAATAGTTCTTTTTTATTGGGTATTGGATATCTAATCCATTTTAGGGCTTTATTTAAAGGTTTGTAATTTATTACTAACCTTGGTATTCCCCTTTCTTTTTCGGCATGTTTATTAACATAAAACGCTGTACATGACCAGGGTGACTTAGAAGACCTAATTAAGCCTTTATTTTCTAAATTACTAATTTATTGAATGCATAATTTTTGGTATTCTGCATTCATTTGGCAAGGTTTAGCCTTAGTAGGAATATCTACTTCATTAAAAGTATCTTCATATGGTAAAGAAACTATATGTTTCTTTCTATTCCAGAAAGCATTTGGATGGTCATTACATATTTCTAAGGAAAATTGATTATAAATCAATTGTATCTTGTCCTGTAATTTAAGATTTTTTAATTTATCAGATAAAGATAAGATCTGAATCTCTTGTTTCAAGAAATTAATTTGAGCTTGCTTATTCTTTATAAAAGAATCCTTAATTTGGTTTAATACCCTAGTTAAGGGTTCAGTTATGAATACAAATTCAATCTGTTTTTCTTCATAAGTCCCTATAATTCCTGTTTGATCTACTTTAACTAGGGAAAAATCTTTTTTAGGAAGGGAGTACCAAGTATCACTTGGTTGGTTATATCTTTTACTAGTAAAAAACTAGTGGGAATACACTTCTGATTTTTACATATAAAGGCTTGCGGTATTTAATAATTTATCTTCATCCTCTGTCCATTAGCAGAGCTTAATGAATGGGTTGTCTTATGAAAATACCTAGTCGGAATCAACTCTTTTTGTATGCAATTTAAATCTGCTCCACTATCTATTAAGGCAGTTAATTTTTTATGGAAACTATTGCATATCATTAGAGTAATTTCCACAAACCATTTTTGGGAAGTTATTACTTCTAAGGTAGATAAGAAATTTTCTTGTTCTGTTATTATAAAGGGTGAAGGTATACTAGGAAATTCTATTATTTCCTTACCTTTTTCTAAGGATATAATTCTCCTTTCTAAATTGTTATTGTTGTTTTTTAAATTCAGAATTTCTAATTTTAATTTTTCTATTTCCTTTGCTAAGTCCTGTAATGTTGTAGGACTGAGATGACTCTGTTTCTCTCTAAGCAATTTCTTTACTTCTGTTAACGTATATGGTTCAGAATTCTGAACTGGCTCTAAATTCGGGGTTTGAAGTGAAGATGTTGGTATATCAATCTGGTCTACTATTTTTGACCTAAGTACAGGGTCTTTGATTAATCTTAGTATTTTCAGAATATTATCTTGAGTTAATATATTTATTTTCTGAAATTGTGATTGTATTCTATAAATATTTTCTAACTCAGATTCTGAGTCTTCTATGGTTTTTATACAACTTAACCCTTGTTTACATGAACTACATTCAGATTCTAATGAAGAATCTAAAGATGTTGATTCTTCGTTTATATTGATGATATGGTTTTCCAAAGAACTAGATTCACTATCTGTTTCCTCAGAATCCAATATTTGATAAAAAATTTCTTTTAATTCTTCTGATATATTAAGATTATTAATCTTCTTTTTCTTTTTAGACCAGCATTTGCTAGCATAGTGTCCTTTCTTTCCACAATAATCATAAGTAATAGGTTTACTAGATGATTCTCTAGCTTTTTTCCTTCTGATTTTCTTTTCTATCCGTTTTTCTTTGGATTTTCTATGTTTTTTCCTATAAGGAGGGTCTTTATTGTCCTTTTCCCTTTGTTTTTTATAGTGCTTTTTTCTATTAGATGAAATTGGTTTCATACCAAATTGTCCACAGAATTCTCGTAATTGGGTTTTTTCTGTTAACATGTGTTTTTTAAGTTGTTGATTTAACTTAATTTCATTGCATAGAGATAATCCTTCCCGGACACAAATTCATATTAACTTGCCATAAGTATAATTACTATATTCAATAGCAGTTTTATCTTTTCTTAAGGCTTTTCTTACTCTTTCAGCAAATAAGGAGGGTAAGCCATCTATAAATTTTGATTTCCAGTGAGCACTATTAGCATCTGGAAGTTCCATTAGTCTACTTAGGAAGGTATCTTTATACCACCTAAAAGATGTCAAGGTTGGACATCTGAGATTTTGTAGTAGAGTTCTAATGGTCTCACTATTTTCAGATCATCTTCCTGTAAAATGTTCTACAATATTAACTATCAGTGTATAAACTGCATGATCTACTGTCCTATTGTCTTCTGTTTTAACAGAAGTTAGTATTTGTTGTTGATTTTCTTTGGTGAGGTAATTATCCCACCATCCCTTTAATTGGCCAGTAAAACCGGCTGTAATCATATTTGCTATTGCCTTATCTGTATTATTATTTTGTTTACAGATTGTGCTATACATTAGCATTCTGTGAACTGTATTATAAACTTGTTTTTCAGTATAACCATCTATATTCCATTCATAAATTTGTTTCCCACTGTAAGAATTGGTATTAATCCAATCATGTTCTTCTAATAGAACATCCTGTGGAGTCGGTCTAGGATAGTAATACATCCTAGTTGTAGGTATATCCTGATACTTAGAAATTTTATTTATTTCATCATTTATGACTTGTTTATAATCTGAGGAGCTACCAATTATGTTTTCAAATTCTTCCCTTAAGGTGTGAAGACTCAATTTATTAAATTTGTCTTCTAATAATTTTTCCAAATCTGAGGTGGATTTTAATTTAAAATCTACTATTTCATGAGGAGGCTGTAAACTAGGTGAAGCTACAGCAACCGACTTATCCTGTATTCATTGATTAATATATATTTTTAACTCGGATAAAATATTTTCTATCCTTTCATGTAAATATAGAATATGTTCTCCTAAACCATGAATATATAAATTCATATGATTTTGTTGTTTTATTATATTGTTTAAATGATTCTTTGTGGAGTAATTTCTAGAAAGCATTATAGAATTTAGTCTCATTATTATATTCCATATGATAAGGATGTAATGAGGGGAAAATCGCTTTGACTACAGAACCATTCTGTAGTTGGAATGTTCTTTCTAATACAGAAAGATAATTATTAAAATGGGTGGTTAAAAACCAAGGGACGAAGGAAATCATTTGATTTTTCTCCGATAAATGTTTATAAAACTGATCTGCAAAGTCTTTTCTTTCTTCAGGTTTAAAGCTTTCTAAAAACCATTTTTTTTAAAATTTCCATCTGGGTAGATTAAATTCTTGCTGGATCAGGGCTCTAGCCTTAGATCCTGGGCTAAAATCTATTTTTGGCTTATAATCCATTAAATAGTGAAATTCATTTCTGACACAGTTATGTCTGGGTCTACTGGGGTTGAATATAATCCCCTAACTATATTGTCTGAAGATATGTGCAATTCTTCAACCCTTGAAGAATTTTCAGGATTACTAGGTCTGATACTAGATGTGGATCTCCTAGATGGTGATCTCACTTGGTAATCTAGCGGAGAGATATGTGAATGGGATGAATAAGATCTATGAGATCTTGATGACAATAGATTTCTATTATTTTCAAATTGTATCTGGACTCTTCCATCATGAGTATGAGAAATATTAGTTGGGACTCTATTGTCTATTTGTTGAGCAGGTAGGGCGTGCTCAATAGTCCAAGATTCAGAAAAATCTATTTCTTCTCATTTAATACTTCTCCTAGTCGTTATATTAGACCTATTAAAATTGATTCTATGAGAATCGTTTCATTTTTAGGTTTATCTACCATTTTGCACTGAGGATTCAGAGTATAATAAACCCTATAGTAGATAGCTATAATTTCACTACCTGGGGTGTAATTATATCCATATGCATGAATATTCAATGTTAAGGCATCTAATATATTTATGTCTGTTAAAGATAATGCTAAATTAGGGTATACATTAAAATATACTGCTCCATGAGCAAGACTGTACTGCATAATTCCTATTAGGGATTGTTTCCAGTTTAAGTTTCTACCGTCTCTTAAGGTTAGTAAAAAACTCTCAGGTAGTCCTTCTAAAGTTAAAGGTTTTAATGCTACCTGTACTAATCCAATATGGATAAATTTATGAGTTGATCTATATTTAGCCAGATCATGAGTATTTAAAAGCTGCAGTGTCATATTATCACTGTGTAAAGGAATAGTTTCTTCTGTAGTTTTGACTACTTGTGTGAAACTTAGTTTATCAAACATTCCAAATTTGTAGATTATTTTTGGATCTATCCTAGGGATAGTCCACCTATTGAGGTCCTCTAGATTTCTAGGGATCTCTTGTTCTTCTAAGATACTGTTTTTAACAGTATCTTTATCTTTCCGTTTTATGATATTCATAAACTTAAGTGGATGTTATCGATTGTCGATTGGCCTTCTATTATGCCATGTTCATCTGGTTTGAACATTTTTTCCAGAACTTGGTTTCTGTTTTTCTCATTATACAAGGAATTCCTTGTGTTGTTTCCCATATTATGGGATACCATCTCCAAAACCCTGGACTGAGGAACATACTCTGGCAGTACAAAAAATTAAGAAAAGGTAAAAATATTACCATGTCTAATGTTAACTAATCCTAATTGGGAAAAGACTGTTGAGACTGATGCCTCCGAAATAGGTTTTGGAGGAATATTAAAACAAAAATCTCCTCATAATAATCAGGAATATCTGGTTAGATTTCATTCAGAAAAATGGAACCATAGTCAAAAGAACTATGCAACAATAGCTAAAGAAATATTGACCATATTAAAATGTGTATTAAAATTTCAAGATGATTTATATAATCAGAAGTTTATTATAAAAACTTATTGTCAAGCAGCCAAATACATGTTTAAAAAAGATTTTAAACATAATGTTTCAAAATAAATGTTTGCTAGATGGCAAACACAATTAGCCCCGTTTGATTTTGAAATCATTTATAAAAAAGGAACAGATAATAGTCTGCCTAATTTTTTAACTCGTGAGTTTATATCATGACTAAGAATTTTATGGCAGCTATGCAAGAGAAAGGAGAATCCTCAACCCCTTATAGGGGTAGTAGAAGAAGAGGACAAAGTAATCCCTCTTATAGAGGAAGAGGAGGCCGAGGTGCTCTGATTATTGAACATGGCCAAAAACGGATTGTAGCTACAACTTTAACAGGAGCAGCCTACAAGGAATTATATAGCCAAAGGCAAGAGGATAATAGTCCTTCTTTGCAGCAATGTTGAATGAAGAAGAACCAGAAATTCTGGAATTTCCTTTTATCACGAATCCTTATAAAGAAATAATATTTCTTTTAGAATTTTCCGATCTCAAATGGAGAGATAACGTATGGAAATTAATGGAAAGATATTTAGAGGCCAGATCATAACCGGAACTCTCATACAAGAGTATAATGCATTCGGAGCATCTCCTGAAAATTACAGGAATTGCTGAATTTCAGCATTTTAATCTCAATCCACAGACAATTACTGTTTATAACTTTAGTAAAGTCATAATTAAACAGGTCATAACTGCTGAAGATTGGGGACATACCTTTAGACAAAGGGAGTATACTATCCCAGGTACCAAATCGGTAACTAATTATAATTACTGGGATTATAAGGATGCTTTTTATAAGAGCTTCTTCTATGAAAATGCCAACCATAAACATACATGGTTTTTCAAAATATGTTCTTCCCTTTATAAGGCAGAAGTACCTACGTGGTTATACCAATGGTGGGATCAATACGGTCCTAAGATTGACATATTACCATAACCCTATAAAGGGTTATATCAAGAATGGGTTAAAGTATCCCCGGCTCTAATAGAAGCCACAACAAAAGACCAATTAATTGAAGGAATGACTTCATTCTTATTCTTTACTGAATTCAGTATACCATGGATATGGAGATGGTATCCCATAATATGGGAAACAACACAAGGAATTCCTTGTATAATGAGAAAAACAGAAACCAAGTTTTGGAAGAAAATGTTCAAACCAGATGAACATGGCATAATAGAAGGCCGATCGATAATCGATAACATCCAACAAGCCATTAAGGCTTATACAGAATTACAATCCGACTTAGAGATTTCAGAGACACCGAGCCCATTCCAACAAATGGCTAGGAGGATAAAAATCCAGCAAGGCACTATTTCATCAACATATATGTTGAAAGCCTACATGAAGGCCGTAAAGGAAGACCTAGTAAAAAAATTTCCAGTAGATACAGATGTATCTATGTCGTCCAGATCGGCAACTCATTCAGATGATAACACTGAAGAACCGGAATATACCGGAGAAGCTCAACCACCGGAAGATCCCCAGGAAATCCTAGAAAGGACGCTCAAATTTCTCAACCAATGGGAGGAAAGTGCGTCATCAAAAACTCCAGACCCTACGAAAAAAGGTAAGAGTCCCGCATCCAAATAAGGACAAAAAAAGAAGAAACAAAAGTCAGCAAATGGCCGACAAAAACAAAGGGCAGACAAAGCTTTTATGAAAGCAACACAATCCTTATCATACTTTTGACTTTCATGGAAAAAATTGCCAACAATAATAATTCACGGATTTCAAAAATCCAAAATTGTAATAAAGGCGAATTTGAAATCCAGCCTTAGAAAAATTTCTATAAGTATTATCTTCTTCCCTGCAATAAGTAGAGGCGGAAGCAATGTGTAATAATTTTCAGTTTTTTTTAGGTAATCAAAGAGAGTCTCCTCTCTACCTTGTAAAAATCTTTCTTTATATTTCTAAATAAAAGAAGAAGTTTCGGATCAACAAGACTTCAATGGTTTTGAGAGTCTCCAGAGTATTCTTGTAAGTTTTTATATTTTTACACTATGTTAGTTCATAACTAACCATCTCTGTGATATGCTGCATAATTTCTTAAACATTGTATCATAATTAGTTTAAATAATTTTGTTAGCCTTAACCTTCCGTATATCGGCTGGAAACCCGAGGGCAGGGCTACTGGTTTTCTCGACCTGAGCTATTGGAAGACCGAAAGGTCATTTAGCTTTGATTTTCCTCTGGTGTAAACAACGCCAGCGTACGGGGTTAAGAGTTAATTAAAAAAAAGAGTCTGAAATTAGAAAAATATTCTGGGTAGAAACAGTTAGGGTTACTAAACAATTCTTACATAGGTATATTAGAATCTTCGTGGTCTGCTATTGGCCGTTTTAGCCGAAGTTGAAAGGCGTTTTAAGCATTTTTTTGCATGACAAGAGTAATCTATATACTTGTAGACGGAGGTGTTTAGTGTAAACTTTCCTTTACTACTTATCTGGAAATTTTACTGTTTTCAAGTTCGATTGAATATCTTATTGTTTTTTATATTACTGTATTTATAATAGATCCTAGGGTATAGATGGGATTCACTCATTACTGAGGTCATGAGTAACTTATTTTTAATTTATAGTATTCTAATATTCTTTTATTTATTATTATATTTATAACTATATAATATATTCTAAAACATTTTAAAAATATATATATAATCAGGATTATGCTCTAAAAATATATATATATAATATATATAATATATATATATATAAAGTTCAAATTTTTTCTTGCATTCTCTTAACTACAAATAAATTAAAGGGAAAAGTAGAAAAAAAATTTAAAAATAAAATATGGAAAAAATTAAACACAGAAATTAAAATTAAAATTAAAATTAATAGTGAAAGTTATGAATATTTAGTAAAAAAAATTTAAAAAATGAAATTTATTAAAGTATGGCTCTAATTTTATGTTGAGATGGATGAAAATAAATTTTATAATCTTTATAATGTTTAGATAGGTTTTTTTATTGAGATCACAATAATTTTAATAATGTTTAAATAGTTTTTATGTAAATTTAATAAATAAAGAAATTAAAATGAAAATTAAAATTAATAATAAAAGTTATGAATATCAAGAATTAAATTTTTTAAAAAAAATTGAAATTTATTAAAATATGTTTAATAATGTTTATTAAAATTGAGATTACAATAATTTTAAAAATGTTTAAATAGTTTTTATGTAAATTTAATAATGTTGAGATACAATAACTTTAATAGAATACCAAAACATTTTAATGTTTAAATAGTTTTTATGTAAATCACCTGTATTTTTCTTTTCTTACAAGCTAACTAAACTAAGAAAAATTTCTTATCATTATATACAAATAATAATTAATAGCAATTATTTTCTAAAAAGTCAATAATTATTGGAAGAATATAAAGTTTTTAAATTTATTGAGTCATCAGATGAATTTGTATAGGATTTATGGAATACCAGTAAATTCATGTTATTACCTTATTCTGAGTCGGCTCTCTCTATATAGTTGTTGATATAGAGACTAGAGTATCTCAGCCCTGCTGCAATTCTCATTCACCTTTATATACAGGTTTGCGTTTCTCAGCAAATGCTGTAAGACCTTCCAACCGATCCTTGGTATTCATAAGCTGTTCATAGCAGTCCATCTCAAATGATAATCCTGATTTCATATCCAACTGAATTCCACCATTGATAGCTCGCTTTGCCATCCTAATTGCTAGTGGCCCCTATTGCGATGAATATGTGCAGTTGTTAGTTCACAACTTTTGACACAAAAAATGCAAAAGTTTCAAAGTTTAAAACGGAGCTACTATGACTTGGAGTAAAGATAGCAATTCTGGAGAATACATAGATAATCTGAACAAAAATGTAATCAAAATAAGCCGTGGCACAAACATAGTACCGCATGAAATCTAAACAGTACTTTCTTGAAGCCATTAAGAACAATGCTCTAACCAAGAAAAGAATCAAAAAAATGAAATAAAAATGCAGGTATGATTTTCCAAAAACTCAGAGATAGGACAAACTGTTGGTAATATAGGGCAGACCTCACCTCATGAAAGGTAAATTTATCGACGAGAAAGTATCAAACCACAGAATGGTTTGCCAATTAACCCAAAATTGCTCCTATAGGACTTCATAAAGTATTGATCACGAAAATAGGGTTCTAGAGATGCAGTATGCTAAAAACTTCCTAAAGTCTAGAGGTTAGGATGTGGACAATTTGTTTTTGTGTAAAACTAAATGTTTCCATCAAGTGTTTCTCCTCCAAGGCTTTCTATATGCAGCAGCACACTTCTGATATTCCTGACTTTGGAATTTGAGTTTATTGCCCATAGAATTATTTTACATTGATGAAATGGTAGCTTGTGAAAAAACATGTTCGAAAGTGCAGATCTATACCTTCTGATTTATGTCCCGTGCAATTTCAAGGGCCTTCAAACGAGCTTTTCCAGCAGTAACACAGTAATTGACAAGTCCTGCATGATAATGCAATTGGATTATTAATGAGTTTAGGAATCAAAGATAATCTACTTACCAGAGATCCATACCCATGGAAATTGCATCACTGCTACCAATTTTTCGACCAGTAAATATCAAATCTTTTGCAACTGATTTCCCAACCAATCTAGGAAGTCTCTGTGTTCCACCTGCACTGCAAAGAGCAAGAATTTCAAACTCACCAACAAATAGGATAGAGAAAAATGCTTAAAATCTCTTTCACATCCAAAAAAATTATTAGGAGAAACAAGATATGAGACGTGTATAAAATATTAGACAATCTATATGCCAATCTAGTGAGTGATGTCAATGGTCACAACATTGACACGCCAAATGTTAAGGGGTTCTCAAACGGTAGAAGTAAAGCAAAATGATAGAGATGAAAAAAATAAGGCCATCATCAGGGTGGAATTTGAAATCAGAAAATAATAAAACATGTTAAAAGTTTAGATATTACAATGTAAGACTCACCCAGGTATTATAGCAAGTCCAGTTTCTGGCAAGCCAAATATAGCATCTTCACCTGCCATTTGATTTCAGATGAGCATATATCATGGAATAATTTGATGGAACTTAAGTTTGAGGAAACTGGAATTTACCACATATCCTGAGATCACAAGATAGTGCCATTTCCAGTCCCCCACCCAAAGCTGCACCCTCAACTACTGCAATTGTAGGAATCTGAAGTTCCTGAAAAGAGAGAAACTCATTTATCTAATAAGCAAGCCAAAAGAATAAAAGAGGTTTTGTTGCTTCACTTTGTGACATTAAAATTAAAAAATTCCAGTAAAAAGGAACTAGTATGTGAGATGAAAATTGAGTATTTGTCTAAGTCTATACATAAATAAAACTTATTAGCGAAAAAGTTCTAGATAATGAAGAACATATCGATGAAGGATGAATACAGACCTCCAAAAATGAGAATGTTGAGCGAAGAGTAGTTACATAATCCCGAACTTCAAAAGGAGACATCTTCTTTCTTTCCTATAAACCCCGTTTGACATAAGAATATTGAGCAAACAACACGCTATTCAGAAGGTTGCGCTGAGGGAGAATCAAAATACTGTTAGTAGAATACAAGGCGGAAGCAAAGACATTTTTTACCTTCAAATCAGCACCAGCACAAAATACTTTGTTAACTGAGCTGCAGATCATCAAGACATTTGCAGAACGGTCTCTGCTAACAGTCTCGAATGTGTGCTGTAACCCCTCTAACATATCCTTTCCTATGGCGTTTTTTGCTTCAGGTCTATCCAAATTAACTTCAAAAATTCCTGTGAACAACTGCTACTTCAGAAGAGAACAGTAATTGATACTAAACAAGTTTTCCAGCAAAACTAAAATGGAAAATACAGCATTCAAAGAACAAAGGTTTAGAATTAATTGGAAACTATTATACAAGATTATAATCAATCATTTCTTTCCAATAGAACTAATATCAAGTTCAAGAGAAGTGGTTGCACATCCAATGGGTCTCTATTTTGTCATTTTTTTAACACAAATAAAAAAAATAAGGGAGTGACTTAATTAGAAAAAGCTTTGAAAACCACTTATTCATTTCGAGAAAAAAAATTATAAAAATGGAAATTTTCCATTCTAAAGAAAAAATGAGGTGCGTTTTCCTAAGATACATACAAGCAATATGAACATTGGATCAAAGAATTCAAACTTCCAATCTTATACTATGTAAACATATGGAGTAAAGAAACCAAGATTTACAAAACAACAGAATGATACAAAAAGTTATTGGGGCTTGAAAGATAGATACCTTTTTAGCTTTAGTTTTCAACTTCTCTTTAAGTTTCAACATACACAAAGCAGCTAATTTAATAAAGAATCTTCCATATGCTAGCAGTAAAGAAGCACAAATATCACATTAAGTGCAAGTCCAAAAGAATTACTGGCATTTTCAAAAGAATTAGGACAGAAGGCATTGAGCAAGGCAAAGTGACACAAATGGCTGAAACTGAATCATCAACAGAACTCCCGAGTCTAAATAAAATTGATCAATTTAAACTTTTAATCCTTTGAAAATACTCAACAGAATCTCCAAATAGAATTACAAATGAAAAGTAGTAACTAGTTTTGATATGACACATTCCACAAAAGGAAGAACAAAGTAAAAAACACACCACTTAATATGCCATAAAATTTAAAGGGGGAAAAAAAAAAAAAACTGATCACAAGGGTTCACCAGAATTGGAATCGGTTAATCTTTGTAACTTAACAGAATCAGAACGTGATTGCAAAAGTAGAGTCCGGATGCTCTGGAATTGCCATCCTTGTGAATTGAATTTATTGAGGGTGAAGAACAAATAAGATGGATCAGGCTTGGATTTCAACCATCCGTTGCCTAACGATTTCGACACGGCAGAAAAAAATACCATTTCCTTCCCTTTCTCTTTTCTCCTTTCTCCCTGTTTTTCCAAAAGATTTTAGGTTAAACATAACAAACCCATTCTATTGCAGCTATAATTCGGCCAAAAGACGCTACCATAATCATCCGTTCCTGACATTCTTCAAAAATTTCTACGAAATAATCAATGATTATTTGAAAATAAAAATTCAACTCACCTATAAAATCTCAGAAATTCGCTAGAAAATCAATGCAGAGATATGAGAGAGAACTCTTCTTCCTTAATTGATTTTTCACTTTATTCTTTTTCAGATACTGCAATTGAATCTGCCTTAACCGAAGATTAAGAAGAAGGTAAAATAAAGTCTGAAAATAAAAACAGTCATAAAATAGCGTTTTATTAGATTTTGACTGTTTTTATTTCTAAATTAAAACTGTTCAGACTGTTATGAATCACGAAGATTCATTAAATTAATGGATGTCCATCATCCCAGAAAATTACATAAGGTGATAAATCACCCAATATTTATATATATATATATATATATATATATATGGTTAAGTGGAAAAGGAAATGATTAAAGGAAATGATTATGTTTTATCCACTCATATTTAGTGGAATCTGCACTTGCTAAAGCTAGAGTAAAATGTGTAAATAAATACCCCTATTGTAAGATACAAAGATTGAAATTGCAAAGAGAAAAATTCTTGAATTGATTCAATTGTATTTTCTTAACAAGATCATTCCCGAGAGCACATTTCCTTCTATTCTCTCCCTCTCTTCCTCTCTCTCCCTTCAATATATATTTAATACATACATACATATACTATATTATATATTCACAATATTATAATACGTTATCAGCACGAGACTCTACCAACAACACGAATATTTACTACCAGTACGTTAAGGTACGTTTATTATTATTATTATGGCAAACTTAACTAAACTGGAATTTGTGGCACTTAATGTCACCGGAAAAAATTATTTATCATGGACACTAGATGCCGAGATGCATCTTGCTGCGATGGGTCTGGCAGGCACCATCGTACAAAATAATATATCATCGATACAAGATCGTGCCAAATCTATTATATTTATCCGTCATCATCTTCACGAAGATTTAAAAAACGAATATCTTACTGTGAAAGATCCCCTTATTTTGTGGGGAAATTTGAAAGATAGATTCGACCACCAGAAGATGGTCGTTCTCCCAAAAGCACGATATGATTGGTTGCACCTGAGGTTGCAAGATTTTAAATCTATAAGTGAATATAACTCCGCAATGTTTAAAATAGTTTCACAATTGAAACTATGTGGAGATAATATAACAGATAATGATATGCTGGAGAAAACATACTCCACTTTTCATGCCACGAATATTGTCCTGCAGCAACAATATCGTGAAAAAGGTTTTAAGAAATATTCTGAATTAATTTCTTGTCTTCTTGTTGCGGAACAAAACAATGAATTATTAATGAAAAATCACGAGACTCGACCTACTGGTTCTACTCCATTCCCTGAAGTGAATGCTGTTAGAAATCATGATCCCAGAAGAGATCGTGGTCGTGGTCGTGGTCATTACCGTGGTCATAGCCGAAAATATGATCATGGACGCCGTGATCAATTTGGCCCTTACAATCATAATAACACTTCAGGTGCCAAAAATGTTAATAACCACCCGAAGTGGATAAAACAAAATGAGAAAAGAAATACTGTTCCGAAAAATTATGAGGACATATGTTATCGTTGTGGCATGAAAGGGCACTGGTCTCGTATTTGTCGCACTGCAAAACATCTTGTTGATTTATATCAAGCATCTATTGAAAGAAAAGGTAAAAATGTTGAGGCAAATTTTACTTCTCAAAATTTACCTCATGAAAGAAATGATGAAGATCTTGAAGATAATAATGTTGGTATAACTCACTTGGATGTTGCTGATTTTTTCGAGCATCCAGAAGGAAGAATTGATCATTTAATTGGAGATGGAAGTGTCCAAAAATAATAGAATATTATTATCTAATTGTTGTAATATTTTAGTATTACTTTTATTGTTGTAATATTTTAGTATTACTTTTATTGTTAGTATTACTTTTATTGTAATTATATGCTTATTTTTTTTGTAAAATTTTGTTATCAGACAGATGGCTGTTGTTCAAATTTCTGTGAACAACGATATTGAAAGTGTCTGTCTTATTGACAGTGGAACTACGCACACCATATTGAAATACCAGAAGTATTTTTCTCACCTGAATGTGGGAGAAACAAGTGTTACCACAATAAATGGTAGTGCAAAACTTATTGAAGGCTCCGGAAGAGCTAATATAATATTACCGGGAGGAACTATGATTGCTATTGAAAAAGCATTATATTCCTCAAAATCTCAAAGAAATTTATTGAGTTTTAAAGATATCCGACGGAATGGATATCATGTTGAGACTATAGAAGAAAATGGTCATGAATATTTGGGAATCACAAAAATGACCTCCAGTAATAAAGTTTTGTTGGAAAAACTACCATCTCTATCCTCTGGCCTATATTATGCAAAAATAATTGCTATTGAGGCGTATCATTTAGTAAACCAGAAGTTTACTAATCCTGTTACTTTTAAAGTATGGCATGACCGTTTGGGTCATCCGGGATCAATTATGATGCGAAAAATTATCGAAACAACGCACGGTCATCCTTTGAAAAATCAAAGGATTTTGACTTCTGATAAACTTTCATGTGCTGCATGTTCCAAAGAGAAATTAATTATAAGACCAGCACCATTGAAAGTAGGAGCTGAAAGTCCTACATTTCTAGAACGGATTCATGGAGATATATGTGGACCGATTAGTCCACCATGTGGGCAATTTCGATATTTCATGGTTTTAATTGATGCATCGACCCGATGGTCGCATGTTTGTTTAATATCGACTCGCAACCTGGCGTTTGCGAGATTACTTGCCCAAATAATTCGCTTAAGAGCGCAATTTCCTGATTATCCTATTAAACGAATCCGTTTAGACAATGCTGGTGAATTTACTTCACATGCATTTAATTCTTATTGCATGTCAATTGGAATAATTGTTGAACATCCTGTAGCTCATGTTCACACACAAATGGTCTAGCTGAATCATTTATTAAAAGGCTGCAATTAATTGCTAGACCATTATTGATGAAAACAATCTCCCTACAGCAGCCTGGGGACATGCAATTTTGCATGCTGCAGCACTTGTGCGTTTAAGGCCATCGAGTTATCATAAATTTTCTCCCATACAGTTGGCTTTTGGTTCAGAGCCAAATATTTCTTATTTAGAATTTTGGGTGTGCTGTATATGTTCCAATTGAACCACCCCAACGGACAAAAATGGGTCCGCAAAGAAGATTGGGGATATATGTTGGGTTTGACTCCCCGTCCATTATAAGGTATCTTGAACCTTTGACGGGTGATGTATTTACAGCAAGATTTGCTGATTGCCATTTTGATGAAAATTTGTTCCCAAATTAGGGGGAGAGAATAAATGGCATAAAATTGAACTTGCGTGGAAAACATCTTTGAATCATTTAGATCCACGCACAAATATAAGTGAACTTGAAGTTCAAAAGATTATACATTTGCAACAAATTGCAAATCAACTGCCAGATTCTTTTGCTGACTCTAGCAGAGTCACTAAATCGCATCTTCCAGCTATAGATGCTCCTATACGGATAGAAGTTCCTGAAGGACAGAAAATTAATCCTATAGCTATCGAATCAAAAACACGTCAGAAGCGTGGCCGACCCCTTGGTTCCAAAAATAAAAATCCTCGAAAGAAAAGAGGAACAAATGATCTAGAAGATCATATTGATGAAAAGAAAAGGAAAACCAAGGGACAACTGATGAAAAGATTCCAACTATAAATAATGATGAGAATTCTGAAATCTCAATTAATTATTCCAGTTCAAATCAAAGTTGGGATCGAAAAAACGTTGTTATTGATAATGCTTTTGCATACAACGTAGCCCTTGATATTTTCAAGGATAATGAGGATTTAGATCCTTTATCAGTTGAAGAATGTCGGCATAGAATTGATTGGCCTCAATGGAAAGATGCAATTCAATCGGAGTTAAATTCGCTTGCAAGCGAGAAGTTTTTGGACCTGTAGTCCAAACGCCAAAGGATGTAAAACCTGTTGGCTATAAATGGGTGTTTGTGCGAAAACGAAATGAGAATAATGAAGTCGTAAAATATAAAGCACGACTCGTCGCACAAGGCTTTTCGCAAAAGCCAGGAATTGATTATGATCAAACTTATTCACCCGTTATTGATGCTATCACACTCCGATATTAATAAGTATGGCAGTTCATGAAAAGGTGGACATGCGTCTAATGGATGTTATTACAGCTTATCTTTATGGAAGCCTTGAAAATGAAATTTATATGAAAATCCCTGAAGGATTCAAATTACCAAAGGCTTCTAAAGGCCCTCATGAAAATTATTCTATCAAATTACAGAAATCATTATATGGGCTTAAACAATCTGGACGCATGTGGTACAACCGCCTTAGTGAATTCTTGTTGAATTCAGGATATAAAAATGACCAAATCTGTCCATGTGTTTTTATTAAGAAGACAGATTTTGGTTTTGTGATTCTTGCTATATATGTTGACGATATCAATCTAATAGGAACTCCAGAAGAGCTTCGAGAAGCTATAGATTGTTTGAAACGAGAATTTGAAGTCAAAGACTTTGGAAAAACTAAGTTTTGTCTCGGACTTCAAATTGAACATATGAATGATGGAATTTTTGTTCATCAGTCAACATATACAGCTAAAGTATTAAAAAGATTTTTCATGGATAAAGCATATCCATTGAGTATTCCAATGGTCGTGAGGTCGCTAGATATAAATAAAGACATATTTAGACCTCGAGAAAATGGTGAAAAACTACTTGGTCCTGAAGTACCATATTTGAGTGCTATTGGTGCACTGATGTATCTTGCAAATAATACTAGACCGGATATAGCATTTGCTATAAATCTATTAGCAAGATTTAGTTCTTCACCAACACGACGACATTGGAATGGTATTAAACACGTCCTTAGATACCTCCAAGGGACAATTGACCTCGGATTATTTTATTCAAATGTAAATGATCCAGAACTGATTGGATATGCAGATGCGGGTTATCTTTCGGATCCGCATAAGGCACGTTCTCAAAATGGCTATTTATTTACATATGGTAATACTGCTATATCATGGCGCTCTACGAAGCAAACAATAGCAGCAACTTCTTCTAATCATGCTGAAATAATAGCCATTCATGAAGCAAGTCGAGAATGTGTATGGTTGAGGTCAATGATACATTATATTAGAGAGAGTTGTGGTTTATCCTCCAGAAGAGAGATTCCAACTCCTCTATATGAAGATAATGCAGCTTGTATAGCTCAATTAAAGGGAGGATATATTAAGGGAGATAGGACGAAACACATTTCACCTAAATTCTTCTTTACTCATGAACTTCAAAAGAACGGTGAAATTGATGTGCTTCAAATTCGATCAAGTGATAATCTTGCAGATATATTCACTAAATCTCTTCCGACAGCAACCTTTGAAAAATTGAGATATAAAATTGGTTTGCGTCGATTTAAAGATTTCAAGAAATCATCTCATCAGGGGGAGAAATCTACACATGAAGAATAGTGTACTCTTTTTCCTTCACTAGATTTTTTTCCCACTGGGTTTTTATCTAGTAAGGTTTTAACGAGGCATATTCTTTATGTAATGGACATCCAAGGGGGAGTGTTATGAATCACGAAGATTCATTAAATTGATGGATGTCCATCATCCCAGAAAATTACATAAGGTGATAAATATCACCCAATATATTTTTTATATATATATGGTTAAGTGGAAAAGGAAATGATTAAAGGAAATGATTATGTTTTATCCACTCATATTTAGTGGAATCTGCACTTGCTAAAGCTAGAGTAAAATGTGTAAATAAATACCCATATTATAAGATACAAAGATTGAAATTGCAAAGAGAAAAATTCTTGAATTGATTCAATTGTATTTTCTTAACAAGATCATTCCCGAGAGCACATTTCCTTCTATTCTCTCCCTCTCTTCCTCTCTCTCCCTTCAATATATATTTAATACATACATACATATACTATATTATATATTCACAATATTATAATACAGACAAATTATTATCATTATTATTATTTATGTATTTAAAAATATAACTTGCCATATTTTATGTGTAATTAAGATAAATATAATAACAATAATAAATGTTGAACCTAAGAATTTTACAATTATAATATTGTCTGTTTTTACTTTAAATTTTTACAATTTTGTTCTTTATTAACTATTTAAAAATCTCGTAGAATTATAGAATTATGAAATTTGAATTGAAACTTCTAACAATAAAATGGGGAAGAAGAAAAAACTAGTTTGACCTGAAAATGATTTTGACTTGAATGTAAAAGTCAAACGAGGAAACAGAATGAATATCAAATGCGGCGAAGCCATTGCTCAAGTCTAAGCTGTTTCAATGGAGGGCCAAGATTGGGTTTACTCTTTTGAGGACACTTCCATTTTCCAGTTACTTCATTTCTATTACAATGTTGGAAAGTATTAGTAGTCTCCGACAATACTTTTCTTCCTAATACAATTTCCTCGTTCCTAGATTCTGAAGTACTATGAATTTCATTCTTCACAGGAAATGGAAATGGTGGTCTTTTTCTCAAACAATTCTCATCATTATTCACTCTTCTGTTTCTGATCTTTCTTGTTGAAATGAACCCTGTTTCTGCAAGTTCTTGATTATTTTCTTTACCAACTGATTTTCCACATACTAAAATGTCAGTACCTTTCTTGGAATAATCAATGTCCGATCTGGGATGAACTGATTTCAATTTCTCTTTTCTTCCTTGTGAATCATGATTAAACTCATTGCTTAACTTCTTACCTTCACCCTGCAAAATTGAACCAAAAATTAGTCCATTTTCTTTCTGTTGACAATTAACTAGTTTTCTAAACCAAACAAAAAAAAAAAAAAAAAACCACCTCAGAAAGATTGGTATTTTCATTCTCTTTGTTCTTAACAGAGTTTGTAGATTCACCAGATCCATGATCTGGTGGTGTGTACTCATTATCTTTACTAGTTCTTGTTGAGTTCTTCGAGGTTATCATTTGTTCTTGTTCTGCACTGCCACAGTTTGCATTGATTTCCTTTTCATTGGATGTGAATTCCCAATTTGTATCAAGAACTGGAGATTCATAACTATAGCTGGAGAACCATTTCTTTAAATCTGAGGGCTCTGAAATATATATATATATATAGTTTAACAGAGTTTATTTACACTTTCACTATATGAAATATCATCACAACTTCTGTATATGATATGCATACCTGAACCAAGTGAGAAAGAGTCTGAATACTTCAATCCCTACAAAACACAAAATGAATAAACTAGCATACCATGAAAAATCAAATCATGGTTAAATATTTACTACTGTATTCACAGTACAAAACAGATATATCGAGTTCACAATGAATAACTAAGCTCATTCTTATACATTACACATTTTTTTATACTTTAGATGTGGGACGGAATACTGTATTCACTGTGTGCATTTATCATAACACTGAATATTTTATTCAAAGTCATAAGTATATAAGAATATCTTGATTTTTCCTTGGATTTCCCTCAACATGTTTAGGGGAAGTCTTATAATCTTGGCAACAGATTCATCTGGAAAATTAAGGTAAAACTATTGGTTTATTGTCAGTAGGAGCTCTAGTTTTAGGACTTGAGAACTATTTACAGTAATCTTCAAAAAGACAACAGAACAGAAATCACTACACAGATAAAATTTCACAGAACAAAAAAATGGAAACCCTTTGAACTTTAGGACAAGAAAAGATAAGAACTTTCTGTACTTACATCGCTTATGTAAGTATCATCTCCAGGAGGGTTCTTGACATCTGATTTTCCCTTTCCATCAAGGGGCAAAAAATCATTATTTCTTGAGACTAAAATATTTCCTTCCAAATTTTCTTTGCTTTCATTTGGGGACTCCTCTGTTTCAGCAATAACGGAATCAGTAGAATCTTGAAAATCTTCAATAGTATTCAATTCCTGCGATTCGTATGCATAACTTGAAAACCAGTTTCCAATATCCGGTGGTTCTGTTGACAAAGAAACAAGAATCTCAATCAGAAAATCCAATTTAGTAACCAAGATGAGATCTTTAAAAGCTTCTTGCCTTAGAAATATGAAAACGGGATGGAGAAACAGATAAATAGAATCATCTATGTCGAAAATAGTTTTTTTTTTTTTTCTTTTCAAGGGATAAACAAACCTGAAGGAAACGAAAGGGAATCTGAAGAACCCATTAATAATAACTACAGTAAAAAGTTCTTGCAGCGGCAAAAATCTCGGCAGTACGTTCCCGGAGAAGCAGGTGAACGATTCGGAAGAAGAGTTGGATTTGGATTTTGATTCTCTGTACTCGTCTTTCTGTGTTTTTGGTGTTGCGGATTAGCGCGCGAATTGAAAAAGATTTCGAATTTCCCGAATCGAAAAAAGAAAGTTTTTGGGGGGCAAAGAAGATTTAATATTTTTCTTAATTGTAGATTCATCCTCCAATTCCTTTTAGTTTCAATATAAGGACGGGAAAATTCATTTCACCGGACAAATTAGCATAAATAGTTCCCAAATTATAAATATTTGATGACATTAGTCTCAAGTTATTCGTTTGTGGAATTGATCCTCGAATTATAAAAAAATTATTATATTAGTTCTTCCATTAAAATTTTTGTTAAATCATATATATATATATATATTAAGTATTATACTATTTAAATAATATAATAATCTCAAATTTTAAATGTTTGATGATATTGGTCTCTAAATTATTATTTTTAATAGAATTAGTCCACAAAATATAAAAAATTATGACATTAGTCTTTTTATTAAAAATTTAATTATTGAATATTTTATAAACATATTTTTAAAATATTTATGTCATTAATATATATAATTACAAATATAAACAAATATTGTATACATAAGAACATAATTTCAATAGGAACTTCCAGTTTTTGTCAGTTACATTCTTAAAGGACGAACAAAAAATTCAATAAATAATTAATAAAGAGAATCACATAACAATGGAAACAAATAATCACAAAAATGTTATAAATGTCTTTCATTAGAATCCACAAACTAGCATATATATATATATATATATGTGAAAGAAAACACCTGTGGTTTGATTTCTTGTTCTTTAATACCTAATATCTTTGTTTGTTTGTTTGTCAAAAGAACAAATCTTGGTCTAAAATGGTTAACAAATCAAACAGAATGAAGAAATACAAGTACAACTCAAGTTCAGACAGTGAAAGTGATGCTGAGCCTGATTGCATTGCAGAAAGAGGAAGAAGAAGAGGTTTATCCAAGAAATCATCCATGAAAAATGTTTTCAGTTCCTTAAATGGAGGTATAATGAAGAAAATGTGGGAAGTTAAAGAAAACAGAGGAAAACAAGGAGATATGAAAATCAAGAAAACATCTAATTCAAGAACAAATAGGGTTGTTAAAGAAACTGAATTCTATGCATCCAGAAGCTGCAATGGCAATGGCCATGGCGGAAGAAAGATGAAAGCAAGCATATTTTCATGGCTTATAGATTCCAAAACAATTGAAGAAGGTGTAAGTGTGTTTTTGTCTACTGATAATAATAATAATACTCTTCTCAAGAAAGGGATATTCAAAAGAGAAGGGATTTTATGCTTCTGCTGCAACAAGATTTTCAGTGCATCAGGTTTTACTTTTCATGGTGGAAGAAGAAACAATAATAATAATAATAATAAGCCTTATCAAAGCATTTTCACCATTCGAAAAAGAATCTCCTTGCTATCCTGCATGGTTCGAGCTTGGAACAATCCAGAAGAATCTAAACGCCGTAGATTCAATAGAATTGAGAGTAAAAGTACTAATGCATGTGATCCTTACGACGATGCTTGTATGATCTGTGCAGATGGTGGGAATTTGATGTGTTGTGAACAATGCAATTCAACTTATCATCAAGCTTGTATGGCTATGGAGGTGAGGAAGAAGATTTCACAAATTTGTTCTTAGATTACTATTTCATCAAATCTTGATTGTGGACATTTGATGGGATTTTCAGGAAGTTCCTCTTGGTTCTTGGTACTGTCCATATTGTGTCTGTAAATTCTGTGGACATCCAGTTTGGCAGAATGACTATTTACTCGAATGTCCACAGTGTGAGAAGAAATGTATGCCTACTTTTTTCTATATTGCATCATTTTGTTTTTCCCTTTTCTTGAACATTTAAATCCATTTTTCAGATCATTGGGAGTGCCATCTGAAAAGAGAATTGACAGAAATTGATATGAACAGCATACCTTGTGCACCATTTTGTGGGAAGAGCTGCAAAGAGGTAATCTTTACATTTAGCCAAAGGAAACCAACCATCTTTTCTTCTTCCAAATTGTTTTATCATGCTCTGAATTTTGCACAAAAGGTTCGCGAAAAACTGGAGAAAACCATCATTGGGAAGAAAAACAAGCTGGACGAAGGATTTTCATGGACTCTACTTCATCGTATGGATGACAACGATCATAATACAAGCATTTACTTACATGATACATACGAAAGAACTGTGTGTCATTCAAAGCTTGCATTAGCACTGAGGTTAATGGAAGATTGCTTTGAGCCAATAGTAGATAGGCACACCAGAATTGATTTGATTCCAAGCGTTGTGTACAACAATGAGTAAGTTTCATTCCTTCTCAGTTTGTTCTTTGACTAAAAACACGAGATTTTATGTCCTAATAAATGATTTACGTGCAGTGCAAACTTTAACCGAATCCAATTCAGGGGATTTTACACTGCTGTATTGGAAAAAGATGAAGAAATCATCTCTGCAGCCTCCCTCAGGTCTTAATCATAAATGTTTGTGGATGTGTTTTTACGCTTTGTTAGTATTACAATCATAGTTTGTGTTTCTGGTTGAACTTGGATCATAGGATTCATGGAACAAAGCTTGCTGAAATGCCCTTCATTGCAACAAGTTATAACCACAGATGCAAAGGAATGTGCAAGAAACTCTTGGTCGGAATTGAATCAGTTAAGTATATATATATATATATATATAATCTGAAGCTACCTACCATTGAGTGTAATTATAAGTAAGTCTTTCACCTGCAGGCTCTCTGCTATCTCAATGTACAGTACCTTGTAATTCCATCAGTATCAGAAAGAATTGGTAGTTGGATTGACAAATATGGTTTTGAAATTCTTGATCCAACAATGGAGAAGCAAATAATGTGTCATAACACACTAATGTTCCACGAATCGATCAGATTGCAGAAGTCATTAGTACCGTCTCGTTTGTTAGAATCAGACAGAAAATGTAAAAGAGGTAATAAATCTGATCTCTTCAAGAACAATTTTTTTACATTAGTTAAGTTTTTGACATTTCTGCAATCCATGATTTTGCACAGATACATCTACCAGGAAGAAGGCTAGAAATGATCATCTCCTAAATTGTCTGAGTATCAGAAAGAAAGATTCAGTCTTGGATAAGAAACTCGAACAATCTCTTGAAAGAAATAAGTAAGTATGGATCAAGAAATTAATCATGACAGATTTGCTTGTGGTTTGAACTGAAATGTTTTATGCCTGAATATGTTGTACCATTAAATTATTTAGATTTTTCAAGAAAAGTAAAATATTATTATACAGTTTTAATATGACATTTAATTAAAACATTTTAATAAAGTTATAATCAATTTAAAACTCATTGATTAAATTTAACTTCTTTTTTTTTTTAATTATATTTTTAAAAAAATTAAATTATTATTAGTAATTTCTCAAAATATAAAAAAACAATTACAATAATTTCAAAAAGTTTCAATTTTGTGTATTGTAGCCTTGTACTCAATTAAAAATTCAAAATTTTACATTTAATACACGAGTAATGAAATGTTAGAATAATTGGTGATTTTGGTTTCAAACAAATTTATGTTTGGTAAGTTTAGTTCAATTTTTTTTTTTTAATTTTTAAAGTCCCAAATTTTTTTTAAAGTGAACAATAAAGTCCGTTTGGATGGATTGTGTCAAAAACTTTAAAATTTTAACTGTTTTTAAATTTAATTAATTAAAAACAATGATAAAAAAAGTCATTACAAAAGGACAGAACTAAAAATAAACAAAAAGATAAAAATGTCTTCACATTTAAAATTTAAAATTTAAAAATTAAAAAATCTAAAAATTTTTTCGTGAATCTTCATTTTCTTCGAATAGAAATCCTATTTTATTATTTTTTAACATTTTTTAAATATATATATATATATATATATATATATATATATATATTAAAAAAATAATAAGAACATCAATATTTTTTTTATTAATAATGAAAGTTTTTCTTCCAACAAAAATAATATTTTTAAGTTTTAAATTATAATAATATTTTTAGATATTATAAAAGAAAAAATTTATTTATTTTTTATATTAAGTAAGTTATAATATATTGATAATATATCATTTTTATATTTTATGTATTGTACAAAGGAGGTGCATCTCCTAAGTTTTACGAAGAACAAATGTACGAACTTATTTGATTTATACAAATTTTAAAATATTTTAAAATTTTTAAAGTAATTCCATAAAATTTTAAAAAATATGCTTTTTTTAAAAAAAAAATTTAAAATATTTTTAAAGATTAATTAATTAAAATTTTCTATTAGACTATTTAGTTTCTTTTATCAATATTAGACTATATAGTTTCCAATAAGTTCCAATATAATGAGTTTTTCTAATAAGTTCTAATAAAAATAATTTATTTTAATATAAGTTTTTCATTATAAATATGGATCTAAAAATAAGTGATTATCCTTCTTCGATCTTTACTATCTAACCTAAGAGCGGACAGCTAATGCGTTCCACTTATTGAGGAGGGTTTTATGGTCGGTCCGTGATTCCTAGATGTCCAAGGCATCCTTGGGATGATCTCGTAGTTCTTACGGGATAGAGATGATGGGGTCGGTCCATAAATTTTCCTTCCTTTTTTTTTGTCGCATTTCGATTAAAGGGTTGGAGGAAGATAGTGCATCAAGCTATTTGCAAGGGCCAATTTCATCTCTTCCCCAAGGATCTCAAATGAAGAAACTCTAGAAGAATTGTCGACTCTAACTATCGTCTATGTACAATTTATATTGATATAAATTTACGTAATATTTAAAAAAGTATTTTTTTATTATGATTCAAATCAAATGCTTATATTGAGTAGAGAAAATGAAAGCTGGTTAGGAGAGTTATAAATATTAAAAATATGAATCGAATTTAACATGAAAAATGTTTTAAGTAAGTTATAAATTGAAAAAAAAAATAGAATGCTTTTGAGAAACGCAACTACAAAGAAGTCGCGTACTCCAAGGAGGAAATTTTAGTTGGAAAGAGGTTCTTATTTATACATGGTTTTTCTTTAAAAAAATAATAATAATAAAGTCAACGATATATATATATATATATATTCAAGCTGTTTTATTTTTTTTTGTTTTTATTATGTCTTAAAATTATAAATAAAATTATTATTAATTAATTTATATCTTTTTTAACATATATTTTTTTCTTTAGAGAAATCCATCAGTCAAAATTTGAATAATAAAATATTTTTCATAAAAATTTAAAAGAAAAAAAAAAGAAGATGATGACATAAAGTCTAGTGCCATAAAAGGAAATTTTTTTTTTTTTTAAACGAGGAAACCAATTTAATCATGGCATAGACGTAGTGTATAAGGCACCAATATTAAATTAGTGGAGATTTTATAAGTAGTGGTGACCACAAGTTATTTTAAAGATTATGGTTATCTATCCAGCATCAACATTTCTAACAAAATAAATAAATAAATAAATAAAATAAAATAAAAATCAGCACACAAACGTGCGCACAATACAAGCAGCACCATTGACGGATGGTAAAAAAAAAGACAAAGAAAAACTGTAAAGGTGTATCTCTATCATCATTGAGTTTCATCTAAGACATTTTGTGTTTTAAGAAGAAAAATAATAATAATAAAAAATGATATAATTTTATTAGAAGTATTGGACTCCTAAGTATGTGTGTGTTCTTAATATGAAAGCCTAATTTGAAAAATTATTTTGGAGCTTTTTTTTTGTCCACTTTTAACTCTAAAAATGCAGTCATCTTGGAGTAGTACTACAATAATTCTCACGCACAAAAACAGAGAGCGGAAGAGGGTTTCCGCTACAACTTTCTCCAAATCGCATGTCTGGTTTTTCGGTCGATCGGAGGTCCAACTATTGTCTGATCAAGCTTAAAGTTTAGAAAGAGTCTAAGGACTCGTGAATCTTCAATCTGAACGGTGGAGATCAAATTCCAACGGTTCAATCTCGATTTATGAGCTTCGGATCAGCTGCAGTTTTTTTTGTGATTTCTTGCGATTTTGTTCCTCTATTTTGATTCTAATGCCTTCGTAATGTTGTTAAGGGCTAGATATCATTGTGGTGCTATTGTATTGTGCATTTGTACTCTCTTGTGGTAATAGTGGAGTTGGTTAGACTAAAAGGTCTCGTGATTTTTTACTCTTTCACGTTGAAATCTTGTGTCTCGTACCGTTTTATTTTCTTGTTTGGATCATCTTGTTACTTGTGTTCTTTGAAGTGTTTGTTTGTTGCTCCTCACAGGTTCTTCTAAGCGAGAAAAGTATTCATCTTGGGCACAACACATTTTTCTATGTTCTTGCTTTCCCAACAAATTCATATATAACATGCATACTTTCTAACAAATTATTTGATACAAAAGAATGAGAAATACCAGTATGTATTTGTACATATTGTAAAAAACACAATTATACAATAATAAACTAAAATGAGGATGTATGTTTATGCAAATGGCACATTATGGTTTCTTATATCCGATAATCTCTAATCAAAAGTTGATATATGGGAAGAGAAGTATGTTCGTATTTTTAGACAAAAAGTATTCTTTCTAATTACGTATCAAAAATATTTAATAAATTATATTATTTGATACGAAATTACTTAAAATAATGTATCTTTTTAAATATTTTGTAACTCAATTAATATTTTAAAATTAGAAATTTCCATGAGTAAACTTAACCAAATGTCATAATTAATTATGCAACTAACTACATTCTACATTCATCAAAATAAATACAAACATAAGATCCCTTGTTATTCAAAATTATGATAAGGATGGATGGAAAAGTTTTGCCACCGTCCAAAAAGAATGTTATCATTGACAAGTAAGTAACATCCCATGAGTTATATATATATATATATATATATTGGAGGACTACTTTTCTAGCACTTGATCCGTCAAGGAGTTATATTTTTCAGTACAAGAATATGTATGTATATGTGAACATATATATATAACATGTATGTATATGTGGTCCAAATTCTAATTCCATAAAATTAGACATGCTTTCAACAATTTGAATATATATAATTAATAGATACAAAATTGCTTTTTAAAAGCAACCAGTTTTATCAGTCAAAGAAGAAGCCAACAAATCAATTGGAATGGTGGCCGGAGAGAAATCAAAAGAGCTACCATAGAAAACACTGTGAAGGTTCGTTCACATGGAATATAATTTAGAAGAATAACATTTATATATTACTCTAAATAATTGAAATTTAGATCAAAATTCTCATTTGCAGTTAACAAAAATACTTCATGTAACGTTTATTGTTGATTTATTTTAATCTATAATAATTTTTTAATAAACTACATAACACAAAAATAAGTAGCTCGGAAATAGTGTTTATATCAATTTTGGCCTTTTAATAATTAAATTAATAAATACATTTTGAATTCTTTTATTAGTCCAAAGAATTGATCAAATTTATTACAAAAATTACTACGTGACATGATGGTTTATAAGATTAAACCATATTATTCTTTTAATTATAAGATTAAAAATTTAAATTTAATTTACGAGAATAAAACATATTTTTCTGTCCAAAACTCACGTAAAGGAAAAATCTACTACCAAAAATACTACTATTAATTTATTTATTTTTTGGTCGGGGGCATGGTGTAAACGAGACAAAATTTTCAAAGCCAAAAGAGTCAAAGGTAAAAGAGTGGCATAATATATTATATATATGATCTTGTCTGGTATAAAAACAATTTCTTGGGATGAAATCTAGGACTCTCGCACTTTTTCTAAGAAAAAGATATATAAACTTACAAAAAGTGTATGAATAATAATAATAATAATACTACGTAGTAATAATACTAAAAAACTTACAGCAAAAATATCGGTCGATTTCCCATTTAAAAACACTAAGATGTAACAAAAATTATTTCGTCAATACAGTGTTTTTTATATAAATTATAAGTAAAATCATTTCATATTTTAAAGATTATTTGTAATTTTTTATGATTTTCTTGAAACTAATAAAGAATTAAGACATATTAAAATGATTGAAATAAATTTATATCCCTAATTTTCCACATCCTCCCAGTTTTTGTTTTCCACTTTTAGAAACCGACGTATTTTAAGACTAAAATAGACATTAAATTAAATAATCAATTAAAAGTACCGTCCAAATGTGATACGGAAAGGATTTCCAGACAAAAAGATAGGAAACTTTTCGGCTATGTTTCAACAAATAAATAAAAATTAAGACATAAATTTTGACATTATTATAAATTTCCAATATTCATTAAATTAGTGGATATTTATCGTATAATCGTTCTCATTCTTTAATTTTTATATAATTACATACTTAATAAAATGTATAAAAGGTGATAAGTATCACATGATGTCTATTTGTAAGACATATCACTTAATATTTATGACTTTGGTGAGCACTTAATATCGGGTGACAAGTGTCACTCATAATGCTTATTTTTATCCCCTATTCATCCATATAAATAAAGAACTTATGCTTTTTTATAAACACAACCTACAATCAATAAGAAATCTCATAATAATATTTTTTATATTTTATAAATCTCATGTTTATTTTATATCTTATTTATTTTATTATTTTTATAATTTCACAATAGACATTAAATTAAATCACATTAGCCTTGCGTTTTACGTGCACGGACTTTTTCCTTCTCTTTTTTATCCAACAATTTATTTATTTATTTATATATTATTATTAATTTCGTCGTTCAAAGAATTTTGAAGGAAAGAAAAAAAAAAGAGAGAGAACGTCTCGATCGAAATGAACTCCATGCATTTCACAAGGAAGTCACCAAAGTCATGTATTACACCACCGACCGTCAACTATTACAGTGATTTTTCCTTTTTCCTTTTATTTTTAGTCCTTTTTTAAAATATTTCATAATAATAAAATTATTATATGGTAAATTATTATATAAACAAATAACAAAACATCAATTTACTAGAATAAATTGATGGACAAATAAGAAAATTAGTACATTTTTAATGAATTAATTTATGAAAATTTAGAAACATTAGATATGTTCAAATTCAAATAATAATTTAATGGCAATAAATAAATTCAAATATGTGTCTAATTAATTATTGTAATAATTACACCTGAAATAAAAGTCTATAAAATATAAATAAAAGTACATAACAAGTAAGTCGTGTTACTATGAATATTAATTATGTTGGGACCGTTTCCATTATTTCTCTTATTAGATTATACACTAGAGTTTGAATCACCCTCCTGACAGCGCATTTTACAAACGCGTCTCGATTATCTCTCACTGCCCATACTTTGGGGAAAAAGCGGACGCGGTTGCGATTTATCCTTCAAAATAAATAAATAAATAAAACCGGTCGGTAGTCCAAACTCTTAACCAAAATTCTTCCTCCGTACCATTGACATTCAGCTTCATTTTATTTTTGTATTTTTACCAAATTTATGTTTCAAATAATGAGGAAAACCATGGCACTTGTGTGGATAAGAGTGTAATTAAGTTAAATAGTTAGACATTTCCGAATGTTAATTAAAATCGAATAAAAAAGTAGCATCACACTTGAACAAGAAAATATAGCAAAATGTTACATTAAAACTTTTAGAAAGATAAGAAGATTACAAAGTGTATATTATCTGAAATCATATATTATTTGACGGAGATTGTAAACATATAATTTGAATATAAATGTTAATTGTACAATGAATATGATTTATAAATGTCAATATGACTTATTCGAAAACAGTTAACAAAAAAATAAAAAGAATAAAAGAAGAGAGTATTTTAGTAATTTTCTACATGCAAACTATATTTCTTTGTGTTATGTAATAACACAATTACAAAGCTTTTTAATAATGTAAAAGATTATAAGTGAGTGAAAGTTTTATTTAAAAACAAAAAAAAAAGTCAAAGCGAGATGCACTGGGGGATAGAAATAATGCCAAATGTAAGTATATATTATGTGCCATGAAACCACACTGTATTTGTACTGTCTACAGTCAACGAAACAAAGTCTTCATTTTTCTTTTTTCTTTTTTTAATTTGGTTGTGCTTTACTTTCATTTGGTTCTCCGACATTCATTGCACTTTTTCAAAGATTTTAAAGTCAAAATATATTATTGTGTTTTTCAAAAGTTCGTTGTGTTAAACATAGGATGATATCAATATTTTCAAACATTCTCCGTCCATTTGTTTTAGAAAATTTAACTAAAATACATTAATAAAAAATTAACATGCATAATTCAATTAGTAACACATTCATTTATAACTTTGCAAGAAAATTATAATAGAGATAAAAAAAAATTATATTTAAAAAAATCAATAATTTTTTTTATTTTTATTTTTTAAATATTTTTTTTAAAAAAAAACTATAATTATATTTCTTCTCCTCCACGATAGTTACTTAAAAAAAAGTTATTGGCGCATTATTACTTCCAATCGTGCCCAAAAAGTGTAGCCACAAAGTGCACCATTGATCGTGATATTTATGCTTCCTCCCTATTCCTAGTGTTTTATTTATTTTTTCTCAAACAATGTATGTAGATGGAATGGAAAGTTTGATTTTGCTCCATTTTTTTTTTCTATCATTAAGCAATAGGAAGGACCATAATACCATTATTCTTTTTCTTATGAAATTAACGATAAACATTTTATTTAAATCTTCAAGACTGTTATTTATAAACTGCATCTGCAAAGTGAATTCAATTTTATTCTAAATAGCAATAAAAATAAAGTGACATATAGATATCAGATAAAAACTTTGCATATGAGATAAAAAAAAATAGCAATAAAATCAACGAAATAAATAGAAAGATAGAAAATAAAAAATACACAAAATCAAAAAAAGAAAGAAAGAAAAAACTGATAAAAACCAGAGACCACGAAAAACCTGTATGTGAAAAAACATCTTTATATTTGACCATTTAAAAAAATAATAAAAATCAAATTTTGAACTTCAAAATGACATAAATGCTGAGAAGAAAGAGAAAAAATAAAAAATTTCATATATTATAGATTAAAAACGATTAATATTTATAATTAATTATTTAATATTAAAGTATTAAAAAATTAAATAAAATAAATATTTTGTTGTGTCAATAAAAGTGGGCCACGCCTCCCAGAAACACGCTGGCCGTGTTTAGTTGTTTATTACTACTAATTAGAATAATTAGGTGTCTATTCATGCAGTTTTGTTAAATGACTAAAATGTCCTCTTTTTTTTTTTTTTTTTTTCTGGAAGAACAAATGAATGTAACGACGATGCATGGAAAAATACTATAATGAAATCAAGAGTTTGGTAGATATACGTGTGTTGACTATTTTTTACATGCAATTTTATAATAATATAATATATATAGTGTAGTTCAATTAATAATACATTCATTTATAAATATTAGTTCGAAATACAAAATTTTTTTAAAAAATCCAAATATTTTTATATATTTTTGTTTTTTCAATCTCGTGGAAAATCAAACTAATTTGTCAAACAAAAACTAAGTATTTCCATTCCTCATTAATGTGTATATTTTTCTTGCAAAACAAATTCAATTCAATTCAATTCAATCCAAATCAACAAATCAGCTTCATTTCCTTTCCCTTCAATCTCCAATCTACCGTTACTTTAAAAAAAAAAGAAAAAGGAAAGTCTACATTCCCATTACGTATTTTTTCCATCCTTGAAATTACAAAGGAAACAACTTGGAAATTCACTTATAAGTGTAAACCCTAAAAAGCATATATATATATATATATATGTATATGTATGTATTATATTTGATCAAAGGTTGCTGTTCTAATTGAACTATCTTCATTCTCTTTGCAGCCATAAAATCACTTTTTGCAACTTATTGACCAAGTAATTTATAATTAATTATTTTGTAATAATATTCTATAAATTCAAAATATGATATAAATAAAAATATTTAAAAAAAAAAAGAGAGGTAAAATACAATTTTAAGACCATTTCGTGTCAAGAAATATTAATAGTTGAAACTAGGCAGGAAAATAAAATGGTTGATATTCTTATTTATATTATTTTTACAGCAAAAATCGTCAGTTCATTAATAATTTTGGGGAAAAAAACACTATTTGACTGCAGAATTTATAAATCTGTTCTTCACTTTTAATTATTCAAGATTCAACCTTTTTACTTTATCAAACTCCGCCTTGCCTAGGACTCCATTACCTTCAACCTTTTTTTCTTCTTTTTCCTCCAAAAAGAGGAAATACCATGGGAATATAATTTTATACTTTTCCACTTTTATCAATAGGTTCCATTTGAAATTTTTATTTTTAATTATATATTAAAATTAAATAAATTAATAAAAATAACTTTACTTAAACTATAAATGATTATGAATTGGAGATATGATATAATTAAAAATACTTCAAAACTTTTTAATTAAAATAAAATTCTAATAAAATTGTATATTACTAGAGGACAATTAATGAAATAATTTTTTATTAACTATCCAAATATATATATATATATATATAAAGTATATCTTCAAATAAGTCAAAGGGTATAAGACCATAAAACAAAAATTCAAAGGGTGTATTCAAATAAATATGGAGCAGAAACCTTATATGACCAGAAAAGGCAAAATGTTAATATTGAAGAAAAAAGAAAATAGTTTTGATTTTTTGTCTCTTTCAAACTAAAATAAAACAGAATAGCAAATATATATATATATATATTATTATAATATATCCAAATTAAAATACTCCCAAACACGGTCCGACGAATGGACAACGATACTAAGAAAGGACAAAATATTAATATATAAAATTGAAATAATTTATAATGTATTTTTTTAAGAAAATAAAAAATTAGTTATTATTGTTATAGGCAAATATTTGGGTTCTTGACAGTAGAAAAGTCGAGAGGAATTTCAATATTTTTGTCAAACTTATTTTGTGCCCAAGAAAGGGCACATTTGACATTTGACAATTGAATTTGAACAGTAAAATAAGACAATCTATTTTGACATACCAAATCAACCGAGTAAGCTGACTTTTCGTGAAATGCATCCACCTGTATCGTATTAACAAATACCCTCTTTTTTTGGCCTTTTATTTTCAATAAAGCCACTGCCCTTCTTCAGCCTGGTTGAAAATGTAAATAATTTGAATTTCATGCCCTTTTCCTTAACTCATATTCTATATATACTCCCGTTAATCCTATGTTATTCCACTTGGTTTCTGTAAAGCAGCAACTCGTTGACTTTCTTCTTCTCCTCCCTCTCTCCTCTTCTTCTTCTTCTTCTTCATCTCTCTTATTTGGCTGCCATTAACGAGTTCAAACGAGTCAGATATAACTCAGTTTAAAAAAAAAAAATTAACAAAACAGAAAACAGAACAGAAGAAAAATGATGCAAATTGGATCTACACTTCCTGCACATAATCTCCACCAGTTTCAGATCAGGCGAGCCAGTTTCAACTCTAGTGGCTCACCTTTAAATCCATTATTAACTCGGTCACGGCGAGTTCAAGCGGCACTGGCTGTGAAACCACTTGAATCGACAGAAGTTACGAGAAAACACTTGTCTAATCTGGAAAGGTTACTTCAGAAATCAGAATCGTCGTCGCAACAGCCAGATCCTCAACCGGTTGAGAGTAATCGGGAAAATAAAGGAAGAGGTCTTCTCGAAGGACTTAGTTTGTCCAGGATTTGGCCGGAAATGAAGGCCACTGAGGAAATGTCGCCCAGGCATATGAATCGGTTACAGAGGCTTTTATCTAAATCTTACCAAGAGTATTCTCCAAGGAACAATCTCGGCGGCCGGTGGAGAGAGTACCACGGCTGTAATGACTGGTCCGGTCTTCTCGATCCCCTCGACGAGAATCTCCGGCGAGAGTTGGTTAGGTACGGTGAGTTTGTTCAGGCAGCTTATCGCGGCTTTCACGCGAATCCGGCCATGGCAGCGGACCAAGCTCCGTCACCGCAACACGTGTCGCTACCGGATAGGTCGTATAAGGTCACGAAAAGCTTATACGCCACATCATCAATCGGTTTGCCTAAGTGGGTGGACGACGTGGCACCGGATCTCAGCTGGATGACGCAAAGGTCTAGCTGGATCGGTTACGTGGCCGTTTGCGATGATCGGAGGGAAATCCAACGGATGGGAAGGAGAGACATCGTGATCGCGTTAAGAGGAACCGCCACGTGTCTGGAATGGGCAGAAAACATGAGAGACCTCTTAGTCGAAATGCCAGATGAGGAAGAAGTTTCTGGTTCTGGTTCCGTCACAAATGCCAAAGTGGAATGTGGTTTCTCTAGTCTATATAAAACCCGTGGGGCACACGTGCCGAGCCTAGCCGAATCGGTAGTGAACGAAGTACAGAGACTAATTGAACAGTACAAAGGCGAGACCTTAAGCATAACCGTGACCGGTCACAGCCTCGGCGCAGCACTAGCACTGCTTGTCGGAGAGGAACTGAGTACGTGTGCACCCGACGCGCCACCGGTGGCGGTTTTCTCCTTCGGCGGTCCACGCGTCGGTAACCGCTCCTTCTCTAACCGTCTGGAAGAGAAAAACGTGAAGGTCCTGAGAGTGGTGAACAGTCAAGACGTGATCACTAGAGTACCGGGGATGTTCGTGAGCGAAAGCCTAGACAAAAAGATCAGGGAATCGGGAGGATCGGCGGCGGAAGGTTTGTTAAACGCTCTGGACGAGAAAATGCCTTGGGCGTACTCTCACGTGGGAACTGAACTGAGAGTAGACACGAAAATGTCACCTTACTTAAAACCGAATGCTGACGTGGCGTGCTGCCATGACTTGGAAGCGTACTTGCATTTGGTGGATGGTTTTTTGGCATCAAATTGTCCATTTAGAGCGAATGCAAAGAGGAGTTTAGTGAAGCTGTTAAATGAACAAGGATCTAATGTAAAAAGATTGTACACAAGCAAAGCAAATTCCCTCAGCTTAAAACTTGAAAGAGGGAATGCGCAGATCATGTCTAGTTGTTTACCAAGTCCATCCTCATAAAAAGAAAAAAAAAAAAAACAGGGTACTTCATTGAAAACAATGAAGTGCACTAAATTAAATTATAAATTATAAATCTTTTTCTATATTCAATTCAAGCTATAAGGAAGAGTTATAATGTGAACCAGGGACTTTCCAACCAAAATTTTTTCAAATATCAACAAACATATTTTGTGTAAGAAATTGTTTTATAAAACATTATAGAATCAAAAAATTTAAAGAAAATTCTACAAGTAAAGTATAACCTCGTTGAAGAACACAAAGTTAAGACAAAAAATTCTTTATAGGAACATGGACAGTAGTTTCATTGGAATAGACAAGTTCAAGATTACCACCAGATTCTCTACTTACCAAATATATAGCATATTAAAATATTTTCAAATTTTAAACATCTCAAAATTATTATAAGTAATATTGCTATTTTTTCTTTTATCTGTTTTAAACGCTTGAACTTTTAATATCCGTTATCCGTTATAAAACAAGTTATTAAGAGTTTACTTATCAACTTTTTCAAGCTACTGGAATTCAATTATATTATTTAGATAATATATCTATTATATATATATATAATATATATATATATATATATATATATATATAGAGGGGTCAAAAAGTTATGCATGAATATTATGCAACCATGCTTATATCATCATCTTCCTAGCTAGTGTTTTTTTTTTTTTTCAATCGTAAGCTTTAACAAATCAAACGTGTGGTGGGTAAGAAATGTCTTTCATGAATTCTCATGATATATATATATATATATATATATATATATATATATATATGTATGTATGTATATATAAGGGAAACAAAAAGAAAAAGGAAGAAGAAAAGGTGTTTAGGGATTGACACGTAAGTACGTGTCTTAGAAGAAAGGATGAATCAAGTTTTATTACATTACAGCTAACAAAATGTTCGGTAAAAACTTTACCTAACCAAAACTTATCTCTTTAATTAGTTTTATTTTTTTTTTCTTTATTCCATCTTGACTCAGAATTCTTCAGCTTTGACATTTGTTTCTATTTCTTGTACACTACATAAACACAACTATGTCAACAAACTTTTTTTTGCCATTTCCTCTTCACAAATTCATAGGAAAAAAAAAAGTGTCAACGCTAAGACATGACATTACTTTCCAAATTTTATTTCCTAAAAGAAAAGTCAAAATATTAAATTCATAAAACTAATATATATATATATATATATGTTTTTTCAAAGGATAGGAAATGAATTGTTTTTACGTTGGAAACTCATAGCAAACTGAATTACTTGTGATTTAAATTATAACGGATGTAAAAAAGATAATAAATACATGGTTTAAATTCAAGATGAGAATCAAAATCCTTTTACTTGTATCTGAAGTCCCATATCGCTCACTTAAAAACTCTATATCTAGTTATTAAACATAAACTTAATATGAGTCAAAACGAATAATATTATGGTTAATATCATTGTTTTAGTTATTTATAATATTTAATAAATATTAAACTTTTATGTTACAACTGAAAAGCCCATTTTTCTTGATCCATTAGAAAATAATTTCAATAGCAGAGGTTACATATTAAATTTAGCCCATTTTGGAATTAAAAAAAAAGGCCCATTCTAATTAAGTCATACCTTTACTTACAGTACGCCATCTCTCACCTAATCAATTTTTCTTCTACTTGTTAGGGTTTTTAAGATTAGTGCAATTTCCATTTGCCTCAAAATTCAGCCGCTTTTGGCTTAGGGTTCTCTAAAGCCCCGCTTTTTCTCTCACGGTTTTCACACAACATTCTCTACTATCTGTTCTCGGTTTTCAATCTTTTCATTATTCTATTTTCAGATCTGGTTTCTGCCTCTATGGATTCCCTTAATTAGAAACAAAGTAATATTGGAAGAGATTCTTCTGAAGCCTCAGAGCTTCTGAACATACATATAAAAGCTATTTTTGATAGCGAGAATTTGTAAGGAAAAAAAAAATGGCTACTTTGAACCCATTTGATCTTTTGGGGGACGATGATACCGAGGACCCAAGCCAGTTCATTGCTGCTGCTCAGCAGAAGGTTCAGATTACGGCCGATAAGAAAGGCCCCGCTTCAGCGCAGCCGGCCAAGCCTGTTGTTCAGGCTAAGCTTCCTTCCAAACCTCTTCCTCCAGCTCAAGCTGGTAAAGTTATAATCATTTTTGACATATCTTTATTCGATTTTGTTATTCGATTTTTAAGGATGTTTTTATTGTGGATTGATATTATTAAGATTAGAGAAGTGTTTCTCCATGTGGAGGAGAGGTACATTTATTATTATTCTAATTTGGTATTAGTCGGTTTGTCTTTAATTGGGACAGAAAATCTCATTATATTTGTTTTGTTAATGTATGTATAGGGTTCGTGCTTGTGTAACTGATATACAGAAGTCATTCTATTTAATTAATTTCTTTTTCTTTTATCTGTAAAATAAAATGGGTTTATAATGAATATGTTTGGGTTGATATTGCATAGCAGTTTCCTTTTGAACATTTAGTTCAGCTTTTATTGTTCCATGAAAATGTATTAAATTACATTTACAGAATTTTTTGAATAAAAAAAAGCTGGCATATTTTAATCCATATGTGGCTACTAGTTAATAGATAGCAGTCAGAAGTGATGCTGAAGTTGAAGTAACATAATGAGGTTTTTTCTCCTGTATTCAAATGGTTTTCCCTTGTCACCTAATCAATGAGGTGATTTTCCTTGTTGCATTATCTTTATTTTCTTGCATTTATTGCACAGTGAGAGAAACAAGGAATGAAGGTCAGCGTGGTGGCCGTGGTGCTGGGCGTGGAGATTTCCGTGGACGTGGACGTGGAAGGGGTCGTGGGTTTGACCGTGACTTACCTGATAATGAAAATGCAATTTCCAGCAACAATGGATATTCTGGAGGATATAATAGACCTTCAGATGATGGAGATGCTAGAAGGGCTGGTGAAAGGCGCAGCTTCCGTGGTGGTTTCCGTCGTCGTGGTGGTTTCAACAATGGGGAAGATGCTGATGGTGAACGCCCACCTCGACGAATGTTTGATCGTCACAGCGGGACTGGACGTGGGTAGGTTACAAGTTCTGTTAAGTACTGCTTATATTATTATTGCTAGTGCTGATTTTGTTAAATCTACTTACATTTTTTTTTTACTTTTGATTTGACATCTATGTAATATACTTTCTTCTATGTGGTGGACAGGAATGAGTTTAAACGTGAAGGTTCTGGCCGTGGAAATTGGGGCACTACGAATGATGATATTACTCCGTGAGTACTTTGATCTGTCCATTATCTACTTTATGTACCATTTATAGATAATATTCTAATTTTTAGCATCTCGTTTTGCTTTAAATATACCCTGTGGATTTAGCGAAACTGAGGAACCTGTGACCGATGAGAAAAATGTTGAAGCAGAAAAGCAGTCTGGTCCCGAAACTGCTGAAATTAAGGATTCTCCCGTGAACGAGACAGAAGAGAAAAAGGAGGAGCCTGAGGATAAGGTGATAGCATCTTCTATTTACGATAAATGCTGCATTTAGTCAGTCGTCTATGGAATTTTAGGATTTTGCTTAACATGTAGAGTTAGCATTTGATATTTGTTTTCTGAAAGTTTTAATTGAAATTATTTCTTCCATCCTTTTTCCCCAATTTCACCTTTTCTTTCCTTTTTCTTTATTTATTTGTGGTGATAGAATTTGAGTAAGTTATAAATGTAGAGAAGAACAGAGGCAAAATTTGTTGAGGCATGACATTTGAGGTTTTGAAAATGCTTGGAAGATAATTGTGTCTTTATTATGTTTATCTTAACATATAAATTGCAAGTTTACTTGCTTGGTGATAAGTACATTTTCTTATCAAGTTGTTGAACCAAGGTCATGGATGCCAGTCAGTTTCCTAAAATGTGGAATGTGATTTTGTATTAAGTACAGGATAGTATATGTGCTTTATTACAATTGACCTGATCTTATGATTAAATGCAAATTAGAGCTGACAATGAAGTCACATTGCTATGGATATTTAGTTATTGTCAGTTACACATGTCTTGATTTTCTCTGTACCATTGTTGAACATTGTTCCAGGAAATGACTCTGGAGGAATATGAAAAAGTACTTGAGGAGAAGAGGAAAGGGTTACTGGATCTAAAGTCTGAGGAAAGGAAAGTTGAGGTGGATAAACAGTTTAAATCTATGCAGCTGCTATCAAACAAGAAGAATGATGATGATATCTTCATTAGATTGGTGAGTATTCTTTCACTTGAGAGCTTATTTCATACTAGATTATAAATTAGAGTCCTTAATTTCAAGTTCAACAATTTACAGGGCCCTGAGAAAGACAAACGCAAGGAGGCAGCTGAAAAGGCAAAGAAGGTATACTTGGAATTTCTTCTCCTTGGCCAACTTATTTGTTCTATATATATATATATATTGCTGGCTTTTTCTCCAAGCTATCTTTTCTCTATAAATTTGTTGAGCATGGCATCTTTTTGAAAAGATAGAACAATTGCCATATTTTTAATGTGGGATTTTGATTTTGTTTATATTGACATGATTCTTTCTTTAATATTTACAGTCTGTTAGCATAAATGAGTTTTTGAAGCCTGCTGAAGGGGATAACTACTATCGTTCTGGGGGTCGTGGTAGAGGACGTGGTCGTGGTAGGGGAGGATATGGAGGCAACATTAGTAATGTTGAAGCCCCAAAAATTGAAGATGTTGGGCAATTCCCATCATTGGGTGCCAAGTAAGAGACACGACACCCCCAACCTGCTGGTCAGGCGAGCCTCTATTGTTTATTTCTTTTCTGGCGAATTTCAAGCGACATGTGTGGCTTAGTTGGCAGCAGGATTCATTTTCGCTTTTGTACTAAAATTTATCCTTAGAGAACTTCATTGAAAATGAAAAAAAAAATTCCTTTTTAAAGAGTGTAAATTTAGATGTCTCCCAAGGGGTCATTCTTTTGGGTGGTAGTAGTGTTTTGACATGCATGGATGGATGGATACATTTTGGCATATTTTAGGGGCATTAGTGGCCATTTTTATAATTTTGATATTATGGATCAGTTTTGATTTTTGGTTTATGAAAACAGTTTTGTTCTTTCTAGTACTATCTCTTCTTTCCCTTATATTGTTTGTTTTAACAGAGCGTTTCTTTTCAATGATTTGTTAGCTTAGTTTATCCATAGCCTTAATGCATTATCATCCCTTTAGTGATTGCATACATTATTCCTGTTATAAGATTTTCTAAACCTAAAACGGTTTGATCTTCTTGTTTGAATTCAGAAAAAGAAAAAAAAGAATTCTTTAGCAAGAACAAGTATTTGTACACCCTAATTTTTAAAAAGGTTATGTATTAATAAAATAATTTGTCATATGTATGATCTCAAATTTAAACAAGTTTTCAAACAGTAGTAGTAAAGTAAAAAAACAGTCTTGGACGGAGAAGAGCGTTTCAGGCATCACTGCTTTTGCCATTTTGTTCTTGTTGAATACCGACGGCCATGACAAATGTTTCTCTCTAATCTTAAGACAGCAGGAAGGAAACAAATTTTATTTCGTTTTATCGTAGCTTCGTCTCAATTCAGGCAACTAAATTTCTATTCCGGATCTTCCCGGAATGATGGTGAATGTGATGATCATGGTAAATTTAACTATGTTATCTCAAGGAACAAAAGGATTACAAGCTATATTCGATCTGGAGATTTCAATTCTGCCCTTAAGGTGTTTGAAGAAATGTCAGTGAGGAGTACAATTACATGGAACTCAATCTTGGCTGGGTTTTCAAGAAAGAGGGGACAGGTTAAAGAAGCCAGAGAGCTGTTTGATAAAATTCCTCAACCGGACACTGTTTCACATAACATAATGTTAGGTTGTTATTTAAAAAATGGTGATATGGAGTCCGCTAAGAGTTTCTTTGATCACATTCCCGCTAGAGATATTGCATCTTGGAATACCATGATCTCAGGGCTTATACGAAATGGGATGATGAGGAAAGGCAAGGAGTTGTTTTTGGGTATGCCTGAGAAAAATAATGTGACCTGGAATACGATGATAGCAGGGTATGTTGAGTTGGGGGATATGGATTCAGCTTTGGAGTTGTTCAAGATGAATCCAGTTAAGGATGTGGTAGCGTGGACAGCGATAATAACAGGGTTCATGAGGTGTGGGAAGGTTGATTTAGCAGAAAGGCTGTTCAGGGAGATGCCGGAGAAGAATTTAGTGAGTTGGAATGCCATGATTGCAGGATATGTGGAAAATGGTAGAGGTGAGGAAAGCATCAAGGTTTTTACAACAATGTTGAAATTGAGGGTTCAGGTAAATGAATCAAGCTTGAGTAGTATTTTACTAAGTTGTAGTAATTTATCCTCTTTGAAGCTAGGAAAACAAGTACATCAGCATGTTATTAAGTCCCCATTGTATTTGGATACTACAGTAGGAACATCATTGATTAGTATGTATAGTAAGTGTGGGGATTTACATGATGCATGGAATTTGTTTCTTGAGATGCCAAGTAAAGACATTGTCACTTGGAATGCTATGATTTCAGGGTATGCTCAGCATGGTGCAGGAAAAGATGCTCTTTTTTTGTTTGATAAGATGAGAGATAAAGGGATCAAACCTGATTGGATTACCTTTGTTGGAATTCTATCAGCTTGTAACCATGCAGGACTAGTGGATAATGGCATTCAGTACTTGGATGAGATGCAGAAGGTTTATGGAATTAAGCCTCAACCAGAACACTACACATGTATGGTTGATCTTCTAGGCCGAGCTGGAAAGCTGTCTGAAGCCATGGATTTGATAAAGGGAATGGATTTTAAACCTCATGCACCTGTATATGGAATCCTGTTGGGTGCTTGTAGAATCTATAAGAATGTGGAGGTGGCTGAATTTGCTGCTAGAAACTTGCTTGAACTTGATCCTTCTAATCCGGCTACCTATGTACAGCTTGCTAATGTGTATGCTGCAAATAAAAGATGGGAAAGAGTTTCTTGGATTAGAAAGCTGATGAAACAAAATAATGTTGTTAAAACACCTGGGTATAGTTGGATGGAAATAAGGAGTGTTGTACATGAGTTTAGATCAGGAGATAGGGTTCATCCGGAGCTGGAGAGCATACATGGAAAACTAAATGAACTGCAGAAGAAAATGAAGTTAGCAGGATATGTATCTCGTCTGGATTCTGATTTGCATGATGTTGCTGAGGAGCAGAAGGAGCAGCTTCTTTTATGGCACAGTGAGAAACTTGCAGTTGCATTTGGGCTCTTAAGATTGACATCAGATACACCCATCAGAATATTCAAGAACTTGAGAGTGTGTGAGGACTGTCACGAAGCTATAAAACTTATATCTGGGATTGAAAAGAGGGAGATTGTTATCAGAGATACCACAAGGTTTCACCACTTTAAGGATGGGAATTGCTCTTGTGGTGACTATTGGTGAAGCATACAAAATATTTAATTACTTCTATATGCATTGTTTGTTACACGTTATGAAATAAATGGAAGCAACATGTAAAGCTGGAGTGAAACAAATGCTGTCATTGAGAAATAATTTTCCTACTTTGTACAAGTGCTGCGTCTAAAATCAAATACATTGAAAAGAATGACTGTTTTTTAAAAAGTAATACTGAAATAACAATATTAAGAACAAAATAAAAGAAGTAAATCACAGAGCAACTTCATATCATAGAACTAAAATGTTATTCATTAATTTTACATTCCATAGGGAACACAATTAATCAGCCCAACTATTCCTCGTTTTCAAGTGGAGCAGCAACCAGATTTTTGGTTTACAGGTTGTCCACGAATCTGTACGGTTGGAGGCCGTGCGTTGTTCATTGCTGGTTGGCTCGCCATCCTATATAGTCAATTAAAAAAAGAAAAGGAACAGTAAATATTGATTTTGTAATCAATAAGATGAAAGAGAAGGGTGTAGCATAGAGTAAGAGAAGGCACCTATTCTTGATCTCAGCTGCCATGGCCATAAATGCCTGTTCAACATTAGTGGCACTTTTGGCACTTGTTTCCATGAAAGGAATACCAATTTCATCGGCAAAAGCCTGTTGGAAATTAAAATAATAATAATAATAACACCATACATCAGCAGCATGCCTGTTAATAATAATTAGCTTAGTACTCAATTAACAAAGAACAAAAGTATTACCTTAGCAGTCTCATAGGAGACAACCCTTTGTGATTCAAGATCACACTTGTTCCCAACCAAGAGCTTGTTTACATTTTCACTCGCATACCTGTCGATTTCATTCAACCATTGCTTTACATTGTTAAAGCTCTCTTGATCAGTCACATCATAAACAACCTGTTGAATTGTGAGATGAAGGATATGCAAATTAGACAACCAATTTCAAATGAGGGTAAGTCCAAAACGGAATTACAATTTTTAGAACTTTGATCACTGACAATAATGCCATGAGCACCACGATAGTAGCTACTTGTAATTGTCCTGAAACGCTCTTGCCCAGCCGTATCCCACTGCACCAAGAAGAATATTGAAATCAATTACACAAACAGACAACATGAATGAATTTCCACAATCTTTTGTAAGGCCCAAATAAAAATTATGAACAATGCAGAATCTTGATTACTAGGTGATCAGAAATTGAAAAGACACCATCCCCATTAGCACAAATATTAACTATTAAGAAGGACAATAATTCCATATGTCATGATAATAACTCCAATGTAAAATTCATAGTCAGCACAAGAACAATGGCAAAAAGTACTTACAATCTGGAGTTTAATTGTCTTCCCATCCTGCTCTACAGTGCGGATTTTCTACAGGAACAAAGATGGGTGATACTGCTACTCTCAAGAAATCATTAGATAAAGTCACGGAATAACAAATTGACAACTTACAAAGTCCACCCCAATGGTACTAATGTAGCTCTCCAAGTATGAGTCATCCTGAGCACAAAAGTGGAACAATATTAAGGGTAACACAAACCAAGAGGAAAGTCTAAAAAAAGAAAGAAAAGAAAGAAAAGACAACACTAGAGAACTAATTAAAAATGTTACACATTTTACCCAGCAAAATAAATCATATGATCACCGAATTTGAAAGAATAAAATATAATGTTCCAGATTGATCAATAAGTATAATGTCTATGTTCTACATGCTTTATAAAACAAATATACATCAAAGATAGTTCAAAATTCACACATTAACGCAATGGAACAAAGGTGAGTCCCAGAGTCTAGGTAAGTAATGGTTAAATAAAGTAGATTCGTCAGGGAGATCCCAAAATAAAGGACTCCAAGTTTATATACGTTCAAAGAGCTAACTCTACTGCACTTAAGAATTTATCAAACATGGCAAATGTTCAAGCATCAGAAATTAGCAAAGTTAAAGTAAAAAAGGTGGGAAAAGAAAGAAAAAAAAAAACAAGAATAAGAAGACTTACAGCAAACCTCAAAAGTAGACATGATTTTCCAACACCAGAGTCTCCAATAAGCAAAAGCTTAAAGAGGTAGTCACTGCAGACAAGGTCAAATAAAGTTATTCTTCAACTTCAGTGGGTGAGGAGATAACATAAAAAGTACACCAAAAGAAAAGTATCTAATTCATCAACAGAGGTTGAAATATGATAAAAATTATCCTGTCTTCATAAAAGGGTGATTCCAAAAAACTGTTGTGTAAGTCTTTTAAGAGCATCCATCTTGAATGAAAACTGAAACTTTTTTTAGCTTTATAAAATTATATAAAATAGTATTCCACAACTTTTCTCCTTTCCCGAAAGTAAAATAATCGAACGTCACAATTTTGCAAGGTGAAGATTACCACACACGTTCTACATCATCAAGTGTAAGTGTCTCCTGATAAATATATCTTTTTGGACTCATCTTGCACCGAGCAGATGTAGAAAATTCTTATACAATATGCACTTAAGGCGATTAGATTGAGCCAGATGACTCATCCTAAAGTAAAATTCGAGAATTTCTTATTCCTTCATTTATCAACTCAAAGATCAGAGGAAAACAATTCAAAGTATGAGCACAATTAAAAGTAACAAAGACTCCATATTCATCAATCCTGTGAAACATCAAAACACAACTTTACAGAGGGAGAGAGAGAGTCATATCAATAAACAAATCGCAAAAATTCTAATTTGCTACCGGCGAATTTGCACAAGATCCTATAAGTATTCCATAAAACATCATAATTCACAATTTCCAGAGTCAAATATGTATACATATATAAACCGAAGCCAAGGATCTCTTCAAATCAAAAGAATCTTAACCATCGAAATAAATAAAAACCACAGAAATCCTGAACAAGAAACATAGACAACAGAAACAAAACAAAATTTAATTTCAGTTTAACATCAATACGAAAACAATCGCGACAGATCTAATCGGAATTATATAGACATCAACAACATAAATTTCAACGAATTAAAAATCAATTAAGAAGACTTACTATTCAGGATTCATATCGATAAATTTTCGAAATGGATCTATTCAAAAATAGAATTAGATATTGACAAAAGATCAGAAATCTCTTGCTGACAATATATATATATTATTTTTCGAAGGTTGGGAATCCGGCGACGAACCAGAGAAAAATTCTGTTGAAGGAAGAATGAGAGAGAAAGTAAAGGCTTTAATTAAAAGCGGCCCAATTTGTAGGAACTGCGAAGATGGGGAATGACGTGGCGAAAGAGTGCTCCAAACGTGTTATGCACCTTTGCCTAAAATGACGGATTTGGGTTTCTAAATTTTTTTCTTTCTTTTTTTAATTGATAAATATATTTTTATAATTATTTGGTAATATTATTTACCATGAAACCCTTTTTTTATCATTTTTTTTCTTAAAAAAAAAATCCAATTATTTAAACACACTAAATATATATATATAAATTTTTTTTTAAGCAAAAAAAATAGGCTAGCTCATATTCCACCAATCATCAGTGGCCAACTAGCACATATAAACACCACCGAATGTGTATTCTTGTTGGCTAACCACGTGTTTTTCTTAATAAATTATTACTAGTGCGAATCTATTAATAAATAAAAATAACTGTATAATAGTAAATACACGAGAAAGAAAAGGGTAAATAAGTCAGAAGAAAATATAATTACGAAACAAACCCGTAGTACAACTCTAGAAAACGACAGAATCGGAGGGTAATAATGTAAATTAAACGCTTAATTAATTTATGTCTTAAAAAATTAAATTAAGTCATTTCGTACCTGTAATTGAATTGGACGTTAGTAGGGTGATTTGACGATTATGTACATTTTTTTTTTTTTTTTTTACATATAAAGGAGAAAAATATAGTGTACAAAATTTAATTTCAGTATTTAAAACGATATATAATTATTACGAAAATAAATAAATATATTATTAGAAAAGATACGAAAGGGTAATATAGTCATTTCAGTAGGCATAAAATAGTGGTACATAATGTCCAATAGGGACCTTGCTTAGCAGCGTCGGTTACGTGTCTGCGGTGAACAATTACAACTCGAAAAGTTCTTCACATTTAATATATTTTTAATTAAATAAAATCTTAAATTATTTAAGATTTACACAAATTTAACGTGTGACTAATCAAATTAATCTGTATGGTTTAAGATAGAATGATTAATTAAGTAAAAAACAATATTGTTTTTTTTTTTGTTATTTGTTACCCATATGCATTTATTGATCGGTATTAATTAGAAAATGATTTGACAGGAAAAAATAAAATAATAAATGGAGTCCATTCCCACCCTTATCGCTAAATAAAACAAATGAAAAGTCAAAAGCCGTCCAAAACTTCCAGAAAATCTCTGGATTCTTTCAATTCCTGTTCTTCGTTTCTTCTTGGAATAGTAATATAGTCCGAGGAGGGGGAGGAAATTATGTATCGGTCGTCGAGTTCGACGCGGGTTTCCGACGAGTTTTTTTCGAATCAAATATCACCGTCTTTGTTGTCGTCTCCAAATCCTAAGCCCACAATTACTGACTCTGACCATTTGCTACCGACGCTGCATCCGCAGTCACATGCTGCAAAGAAGGACAAGTATCGACTCAGATCTGCTGAGAATGCTATTCATCTCATCCCCGTTTTGTTGGTTTTCTGCGTCATTGTATTGTGGTTTTTCTCTAGCCCAGGTGATTGATTGATTGGTTTAATTCTTTGATGGACCCTTTTTTACTTCTACTTTTCCTTTATTGATGATTCAACCTTTTTGTTTCTCCTTTTTGGATTTGGTTATGTGGGTATGGAAAATAATGAGGTAATTTTACCATCATTTAAGAGTTTGAATATTCTCGATTTGTGCTGGGTTTTTGACCGAAGATTTAGAAGTGATATAGATTCAAAGACTGGGGAGGAGGAGGAGGAGGAGGAGGAGGAGGAGGAGGAGGGAAGGGGTATGTTCATAAACAACCACAGTCCAGTTTTTGATAGTAATGTGTAGCTAATACCAGTTCTGATTTCTGAAAGGATTCATTTTTTTCTTCTGTAGATTAGGATATAACTTTCAGAAAGTAAATCCCCTTTCTTGTTTGTTATGGATTCTGCTTGGTAATGGAAGCTACAAACAAGTAGAAATTTGGATTCCTCTGTAGAGACTTCACTAGGATAAGGCATCTGAGTACGTGTATTAGGTGTAAATTGTATTCTTGTTACATTTTCAGATTGATAGTTTCATGAAAATATTTATGAACTATACATATATATCTTGAAAAGAAACCTTTTTCCACAAAACTCTGTGTTCTTGTTGAATCAAGATCAGAAAAATGTATCTTTAGGTTCCTACCATTTTCCCCTGAACAAAGCTTGCTTATGGTTTTGGTGAACCTCAAACTAAAACTGACTAATATATTATGAAGTCTCCTGCAAAAAGTCTCAGTTGAGTTTGTAAATTTTGAAAGTGATTTATTTTACCCTATACTGCAGTTGATATGGTGAATAAAAGTGATTCCATTGTTGCCAGAGTTGGAACAACAACAATTATAGGTCGTGTTGATGATAATGTTCATGCAAAGAAGAACACTTTGAAGAATCCGAACATGGAACAGGCAGGAATGGATTCAGAATTTCAGTCTACAGTTTCTATGAATCAGAAGTCTGGAAGATGATTATTCCTTCAAGTTCTAGAATACATAGTTAGTTCCTCTTATTCTATAAAAATATCACTTCATAAGCACATTGTATGGATGACAACAATGTTAACTATGTATGAGAAAATTCTTTCTTTACATTATTCTTTACTATTTGTATACAAATCCTTATACTGAAACATGTATGAGAAAAAAAAAAAAAAGAATATGTTTTTCTGTATTGGGAAAGCAGGTTATGATACAACATAAACTTTTCTTACATCTTTTCTGGCAGCTTTCATGTTTTTGTTGGTTGCAGAGGCTTGAATTCAAAGTTTGTATGTTCAAGAACAGGTCCAAGCCTAACCAGTTTAGGTATAACAATGCTGTTCCGCACGGAGCAGACCAGAGGATCATCCCACTGCAACAATGTTCCAACTAAATTTGCACGTATGGTTAAAGGAAAAACTCGACCCCATCGTTCCTTTTCATAACTTCTGAATGCATCTTCAACAGACATTGTCTCCGACTTAAAAGCCTCAGCAAGTTTTCTGGAAATAACAACTGCATCCTCCAATGCACAGCAAGCACCTTGCCCGAGATTGGGCGTCATGGGATGCCAAGCATCGCCTACCACCACAGCCTTTCCTCTTGATGCTGAAGGGCTAACTGCTGGCCATAGCCATCGGTCTACTAAAGGTGTTCTTATCAAAGTGTCATCAGGGGTAGCATCTATTATGTTGAGCAGGTCTAATGGCCACTTTCCTACCAATTCTTTGGTCTGCTGCCGGAGAACAGAGGGATCAGTGATCTTTGGACCTGCCATCATATAGTTAGTTTGAAATGTTTCTTGTGTTAAAGAATTGTATAACTTTAAACCCCATTTTTCCTATAAAAAAACACTGGAATATATATATATATATATACCTGGAGAGGAGCTGTTGAAGCAAACAAACCAATAGACTTTAGTGGGAGAGACTGGAACAAATCCAGCACGGGTTCCTCTTCCGTATATATAGTTGACTCTTGGTTCAAATGGCTGCCCGTCTGGAAAAAATCCAAGGCCACGAAAAGAACAATGTCCAACATATTTGGGTTCTGAAAATCCCATCCACTTAGCCACCGGAGACCTGATTCCATCACAGGCTATGACTACCTGTTTGCAAAACCGGAGATTTAGAGCATAATTTAGCACTCCAACTGCTCGATCAGATGCATCAAAGAAGAAAAGGGAAAACTTTTCGGGTGAAGCTATACCTCAGCAGAGAGGTGGTTACCGTTCTCGAATTCCAAGAGAATTTCATCGTTTTTCTTCTTTTCAATATTTGCGAGCTTCGATGAGAAAGAAATGGCGTCTGGGGGAAGTTCATTTGCTAGTGTTTCCAGTAAAATTCCCCTCTCCACCGCCCGGACCTCTTGACTAATTCATTCATTTTCTAACAAATTAGAACTCTGACTTTGAAAACTGCAAATAATATATATGTATAATTACCTTTCATCTTCATCTTTGAAACGGAACGATCGCAGTTCCCTTCCTTCATCTGATTTTATCACCATCCTACACAAGAAATACATTCAATTTATTTAGGGGATAAGGAAAAAAGGGATCTATCCAAAAGGTACCCTTCAATTTCCAGAAACTGGCTCCTGAGCTGATTACCAACTCCAATTGCATCCAACACGCTCCACCCATTCTTGAATAGTGTAAGTGAAGTCCCACCAGTGCGCAGTGACTCTGCCTGCTCAATCACCTTAGTTCGAATTCCAAGCCTAATTAACCACAACAACCCGGAAAACTCATGATTTGTCTCTCGACAATTCATAAAAACTAACAAGGAATTAATTAGAAGTTCCGCAAACACCTTTTTAGGGAGACGGCGGTGGCAAGGCCAGCAATTCCGGCACCAATGATGACGACATCTTCCTTTCCAGCATAATTAGCTTGAGAATTGACAATGGTTAAAGAGGATAAGCTTCTGCGGAAACGAAATGACCGGTCCGGACGCGGCCATTTTAGACTTGTGGGGATTGAAGAAATTCTCGAAGCCATGGTTGATCATCAATTACATCTAAAGACTCGGGTTGGTTCATGGACGACATTGTTGCGGTTCCGGGTCGTCAAACTGCCAGAGAAGATTAGTGGATGATATGCAGCCACCACATATTTATTTTTATATATATATATATATATATTATATATATATATATGTATATATACAAATGTATGGAAGTAGAAGGTTTTCAAGAATGGATCTTTAAATACCCTTATGGTGGTACGACAGTCAGTAGGCAGCAGAGTAAATAAGTGTATTGCTTTTTGCATTTAAGTGTTGAACCTACTTTGGTTGCAATTTAAAAATAGAAAGTTTTCTATTAGAGCAAGGCTGTATTTTTATATATATATTCATCAACCTTACTCGAAATAGATTGTTTAATTTTATCGATTAAGAAAAACTTTTATTAAACTAAATTTCTAAAAATTAAAAATAAAAAGAACTCATTTGTAAATAAATATAATAAAAGAATATATAAAAATAGAAAATAAAGGTTACAGCCAGAGGTGAGCCTCCTACTCATAGCTATTAATGCCAACTGGCAACTACCCAGTCAATGAGTTGACCCTACATAGTAGAAGAAATAAATAGCTCTAGTAATAATTTTTGTATATATTCTTTTAAAATTATTTTTTAAAAACAAAATTATTTGAATTTTAAATAAAGAAAAGAAAAAGGAAAAATCAATGATTGAGGAATTAGATTTGTTTTGTTTACGAAACAAATTGTGTACAAAAATATACATATATTTAGCATTTTCCTATGTTCATTGAAAATTAGGTACAACTGCATACCAAATTATATATAGTAGATACATTTTGTGATAATAGAATAAGTGAAAATTTTTATATATTAAATAATTTTATTATTATTTTTTAATGTGGAATTTAAATTGGGATGGAAAAAGGGCAAAATAGTATTTTGATTGAAGTAAAGGAAAAGCAGTGTTTTTTAGGTGACAAATCCTTATAAATATATACATTATGCAGAGACATTTTCTTGAAACACACAAACATTAAAATGGCAGCAGCTGCATTCACTAATGGCTCAAACAAATTGCACTTTGAAGCTATGCAAACAGTGACTCCGGTGAATCCCACCAGCCCAAAACTATCACTTCCGGTTTCATTTCCTGCCGGAGATCTCAATTCCGGCATTTTCAGCCGGCGTTTCAGTGTCGTTCTCTGCTACAAGAAAGCCACGGATGAAGACTCTGCTTCCCTCGTGGCAGGTTGGATCAGGGAGTCACTTGGAAAAGCATTGTCCGAACAACCGTTATTAGCCGGCCGGCTCAGGAGAAAAGACGATGTCGTTGGTGGGTTGGAGATTGTGTCCAATGATTCCGGCGTTCGGTTGATTGAAGCACAGTTTTCTATGTCCTTACAAGATTTCTTGGATTTGGATGAAAAGAAAGAAGCTGAATCTCAACTTGTTTTCTGGGATGATATTGATTATAAGCAAAATCCTCAGTTCTCCCCACTGTGCTATATCCAGGTATACACACACACACATATATATATATATAATTCGATTTAACATAATGTGATGTGAAAAAACTTCCATAGATAGATAAATTGTGTTAAAGATCTATCCATCCAAGTCCCGAAAAATAATATTAGATTTATTTAATATATAAGAATTTCACAATACTTTTTAAAAAAAGGCACTGATATGTGTTTTTTATCAGGCGAGCAATTTCAAGTGTGGGGGATATGCAATTGGGATAAGCTGCAGTCTTCTGTTATTTGATCCATTTACAATGGCAAAGTTTCTGAAGAAATGGACAGAAATTCACCTGAAAATGATGATGTCAAAGACTGATAGCTACAATAAACTCCCGGTCTTTTACCGTCCGAAGATCGGAAACAATCGGTTCCGCGGTTTACCGATCATTGCATCAAAAACAGAACCAACAACAGCCGCTCAAACTATGATCTTCGACATTAACATTAACACCTCAAAATTATCAATCCAGAAAACCGATATCGCCGCTTTGTGCGTTCACGAATCGGTGCAAAAGCTGGAGATGAAAGTTCCCGGAAATGTCTCCGTCGTCGTAAAAGAACCGGCACCGGAGGATGATGATGAGGTAATAAAGGTTATGAAATGCAGAGTTCAGAATTTATCGAAAGAGGAGATATTATTATTATTACCGGCAGCTGGCGGTGTGATTAATTCGAATTGGAAGAAAAATTGGGATGGATTAGGAATTGATGGAATTTGCTTCCGTGAAGGGAATAAAGCTGTTCATGTTTCTTGCTGGATTAACTCTGTTCTTGATGAAGCTTTCGCCATGGTTTTTCCATCCCAGCTGGAAATTGAAAATGAAAAAGACAGTACAGAAGAAAAAGAAGCATTGAAAATTATTATCGCACTTCCTAATTAAGGCGGTTATTAATTATCTAATGAGTTCGTGTTTTAAGTTTGTTGTTCTTGATTTAAACTACCTAATTATATTTAATTGTCACTTTTTTAAAAAAAATGATATGAAGTGTTTTTAATGGTAAAAGTATGTTAATCTTTGTTCAATTATGGAACAAAGAGAAACCAATTAATTAGTTTTTCTTTAATTTTAAGGTAGCAATAAAACTCCAAACATATGTGTTTACATGGTACAATTAAGTGATTTCTTGGAGTTGTTTATTTCATTGGTACAAAACTTTGTCAATTTTTTCAATTATGTTTTTGTTTTGTCCAAATTCTTACTTCACAGATACTTTGTTTATATAGTAAATTACCTGACTTAACAACCACTTATCAAATTATTCATTAAACAAAATTTATAAATTCTTTTATTCAATAACGCATTTTAAATTTATAATATCACTTAAACTAGACACAAACAAATATATCTTTAAATTTAATTCTAATCTTAAAACATTATCACGTGTCTAATAGTATTTTAAAAAAAAACCTTAGTTTTAGTCTTAATTTTAAAGTATTATATTAAATTGATCTATTCTTTAAACATATATCAAAACAATTTCGTTTTTAGTCTTAATCTCAAAATATTATAATTGAAAATTATTTGAAAATATTATAGATTTAATTTTAATATTAAAAATGTTAGTTATTTTAAAATAGTTTAAGAATGTGTGTTGTCTATTCAAATTAAAGAAAATAGTTTCTTCTTATTTAATCTTTTCCTCCCTTGAAATTCTGTAATTCACATTTTTTGACCCATCCAAATTACAAACAATTCATCAAGTCTTATAGGTTGAATTTGGCAATCGTTTCTCCCGGTGGTTTTCCACTTCTTCAAACGCCTGCGAAATGTGGGCAAGAAAAAGAAAAGAGATTCATTTCTTCAACTTGTAGAAAATGATCAAATGAGGGAGAAAGGAATTTCCCTAATTTTTCTTTTCTCTTAAGGGTTTCTGTTTCTGTTTCTGTTTCTGTTTTAGCTAGTGAAGAACCGTGATAAAGGAGAGAACTTTTTTTTTTCTTTTTTTCATATTCCGGTAAAGAAAGAAAGATGGAAACTAATGGAAGTAGCAGCGGTAGTGGAGTGATTGTTACAAAAGATAGAATGATAACAATGGAGAATCCATTTTCTTTGAAGGTGGGACAAGTATTTACTGGCTTTGGAATTGGCTGTGGCATTGGTATAGGTGTTGGTCGCCCTATAAACTTAGGTTTGTCCCAACTTTTTATCTTTGTTTTACTGTTCTCGATCATGGATTTCAGAGTGTTATTTGGTAGCAAAGACGGCAAAACCAAAAAAAATTCAAGTGAAGTCTTTCACTCTCACTTCTCTATTTTGGTTGGCATGTATTCAAATTTGGAATCTTTGAGTTGCAAAGTGTGTACTTGTTAGATATCATTGCATCATTTCTGCATTCAGTAATGGGATTGGCATATTTTCATGATTTTGTCAATGTGAATAATGTGGAATGTATTGTTGGAATTTTTGGGCTTTTTGATATCACAATTTTAATATAGAATATATATATATATTGCAAAACCTTGTGCGGCTTTGGTCATTTGGTCATGATGGAGTTGGAAAGGTTACCAGAGCATTCAGATGCATAAAGAAGTGGACTATTTGCATCATCACTGGTTACAATTGTATATGTTTCTGCCATAATTGAATGTGAAGCATGACCTTGAATTTGATATTGCCAACCTTGTGAATGATACAATTGTACTTGCACTCCAATGTGTACATTGTATCTTAATTTAACTTGGAGTTATCTTTGGTCTCTATCCTATGCATGATCAGAGTCCTTCCATTCTTTCTAAATTTCTTTCTTCAAACCAAGTGTATAAGATGGGCTTACAAAATATAAGGCTGTTAGATAAGAATCAGTTGAGAATTTGAGAACATGAAGAAAAAAAGAAAGAGCACTTCAAGAATAAGAGTATACATTCAGCTAAGTTAATAAAAGATATGTACATCTATTTACTCGTACGAAAAATGGTCGGGAAATGAAGAAAGACCAATTATGTAGGTTTTGTGAATTCACTGGTTTTCTTTTCTTTACTTACCAACATCCTAGTATGTGTCTCAGGTGCAATACCAATGCTTAACCAAGTCATGAGTGCCGCAAGAGGTGCAACAGATACATTTTCAGGAGTTGGGAGGCATGTTAATAGTTCTGTAAGATCATGTTTAGTTTGATTGTTATGTGTTCTAAGTTGATATGTCTATGGATGTAATTGGCAATTTTGTATTTCTGTTCAATTTATTATCTTTCTTGATGTGTTTATAGTTGAGGAAGCTGGGGGCAAAGAACATTGAAGCAGGCATTGGGTGTGGAGTAGGTTTTGGTCATGGTATTGGAGTTGGTATGATGGCCAATACTCTTTGTGTATAGAATTTATTTTCCTATTAATTGATCCTAACTTAAACTTGGCAGAGAAAACAAAGTTCATGCAAACTCATTTTCCGATCTTCCAAAGAACTTCATACAGGGGAATAAATAAAATAAGAAAGGAAAATCATAATGAAAGAATAAAAATGAAGTCACAAATTGGTATTGCTTTCCCCTTCAAAATTTTTGACATTTTTGAAGTCTTTCTTTTAGATGAAATCCTATGATCACTGAAGCTTGATCCTCTCTGATAATATGTTCTGATGTACTTGGCCTTGTAGTAACCTCAGTAACTGCCTTTAGTTTAAAAATTTTAAAGCTTTCTTGTCAATTTATCAAATAATTTGAACTTTACATTTGAGCACATCTTTTATTAGTTCAAAGAATAAAATAATCATTTACTTTGGAACCTTTTACTGTTTCAATTTAAATAATATGGTGGTAGACATTCTCATTCTATATCAATTTTAGATTTTCTTTTTCCTTTTTTCTCATATTATTTAATATTTAAGCCATCTTTTGCACACCATCCATCATAGAAAACTATAAATGAAGATGGAAGTTCCAACAGAATAGAAATTTGTTTGACTTGTTTTGATTATTGTGGCATGATTTTAGATTCTAAACTTTCCCACTAACCTATACAACTATAAGGAGCTAGTATTAGATTTAGCAATACTATCCTTACTGCTTATTTCCGTAAAATTTGTGTGATAGGTCTCGCTCTCAAGCCTCGAGCAGTTCAGCAGCTCCAGTCATGTATCATAGTATGCCTCATTACCCTCTATATCTCCTGTTCAATCAGTTAATGTTTAATTCTGTTATTTTTTTACACACTCTTCTGATTTCCCAGCAAACTATTGCTAATATCATGAAGAAATTTGGAGTAACTCCTAGCTTGCCAGCTATTCAAGGTTTTGCTCCGGTATCCTTGCAAGGTGGACTAAGCTCGGTCAACAATCCATTCAATCAAAATCCACTTGGAAACATCATGCAAGTAACAAAGGAGGTACAAGAGAACACTTTTCAAGGAATGCCAGGACATGAGAATGTAGTGTCCTCTAGTGGTATAGCTTCTGAAAGTGCTGCATTGAACTCACCGTATGGCAGTCGAACAGAGAAGGTCGTTAGTAATTTTCTACAAAATCCACTTTTGAAGGATGAAGTGAGTGAAGCAAATGCGCTGGTAAGTAAATGAACCATGTTTTTCTTCTTAAGGGCTCTTTTCTATTTGTTTTCGGATTGGCAGTCTGAAATTCTTAGTCTAATTTTTATTTTTGGTGTCTTCTTTGCATAATATCTTCTGGCCTTCATATCAAAACTCAAAACTGAGAGCAGCCATTAATTGGTTAATCTTTTCTACTCCTAACCTCTTTGTACAGTTAATATCATTTCATAGCATTCTCAGCAGTCTTCCGTTTCAAGAAGTTTTAGGCTGTTATAATTGTCTCCCAATCAAAACTAAATGATGTGTTTTCTAGTTTCAGTCAAATTCAGCAGTTCTTAAACTTAAAATCTTGTTCTTTTTAAATGGCATTTGTGCTTTGTTTGATTCATAAGGAGGAGGAGAAGGGTGGGAAAGAGGCATCAGAGGGAGTAATCACATTTACTTTGATTTTATTTGGTATAATTCAATAGAAGTAAATCATAAATATTTGTTCTTGTTTGGTTCATTCAAACATAAGGGCTAAGGAAGAATATTTTCTTAAATTAACTATTTTATAGTGGAAGGGAAAAAAGGTAGGACCTTTTTTTCTCTTCCTTCCTTTTTACAATGGAAGTATTTATTATCTATCCTTCCAAATTAGGAGGGGCCAAAATCTGGTTTGAAAGTATCAATTGTTACCTCCATATTTACTTTCCCTCAATATGTACATTTTACCAAATGAAATAAATGTTTACTTTAGTTGTTCTTTTACCAAGATCTACTTTTTCTTTTTTTCATCACAATTCTTTCTTTCATAAATAGATTAGAGAACTTGTTTATTAATGCTTGGATACCTTAATATTGTTCTACCATTGCAAGTCAATTTAGTGATGCATGCAAGTGTTGTAAATTCATGTCTCTGCAGAAGACTTTGTGCTTCGTTTCATATCTAACCCCACCTTATTTTCTTGTAAAATAAAAAATAACTAGAGCTATAAGGAAATCTGTTCTTCTGGTCAATTTGGACATAGTTATACAATTCTTAGGAGATTGCTATGCATGGAATATTCTTTTCTGTTTTCTCAAGAACATCTTAGGCATGTATTCCTGCACTAAATCAATCAACCAATTGGTAGAAGGGTAGAAGGGTTTCCCAAATTTCTTTAGTTGATCCAAGTTTGAGTTTTTCTCTACCAGTTTCAACTCAAAGTTCTATTCTTGGCTTCTTCTTTGTAGGCAGAACGGTTCAGATTGGAGAATAACATCCTGCAGATGGTAAGTTTCACTTTTGAAATGATTTTCCAAACTCTTTTATGTCCATTTTATTCTGGTTAATTAGATACCTGTCTTATTGGTTCATATCCTTTTGTATATCCTCCTAATAGATATTCAATTTCCTGTCCATCTAGGTTTTAAAACACCAGAAACTCATTGAGGAGCTAATGAAGGAAAATGAAAAGCTCCAAAATATACTTGTGGAAGACTTGAAAATCTCACCCCAAAAACTCCAATCAAGCGATTTAATTTCAAGCCGAAGTAAGTATCCATGTACTGAATGTTTTGAGTGCCGTAGAAGACTAAGAAAAAGATAATTGAGCATATTTATTGCTCATATTCTTATTATTCAATACAAAAGTTTCGATCATGTTTTTCTTACTTAAAGTTTAATTTATTATGTTGCTGGCTTGTATGCTAAGAGAAATAGTCTGCTATCAGAAATTTGACTTCTTTTGTGTGTTTAACCATATTATTTCCTGCCTAAAAACGTGCAATGAGATCCAAATCCCTGTTGCAAATCTCAATTCTTTTCAGTTCAAACCATTTTCATCTTGATGTCTTTTATGTTGGTTAGAACCATCCTCAGCCTCCATGTCTTTGTGTACTCTTTTACCACCCTTTTCTTGAACCAAATAATACCTTAGTTGGCATCACTTCCCTTGCTTCATGCCAAATTCTTTACTTCTCCTTGTTGTATTGTTTGAGAATAGAACAAAAACATCATAATATTCTCCTAAAAAAGAAGGGGAATAACAAGTAAAATAAAATGGAGAAAAACATTCGCCTTTCCTTTGTTTGGTTCAAACAAAATAAAGCAGATATGAAGTGAAATAAGGTAATGTTGAGCTAGAATATGTGATAGATAGTGAATTTTGTTTCCTTTTAAATGGATAACTTTTGATGGAATCCAATGCTTGCTTTCTTTTTGGTGAATCTTGTTTGTAAAGAACCAATTCTCCAAAAGGTTCATGATGTGGTATGCATCAAAGTGTCAAACTTTTCTCTTTTCTTATGTCCTTCGGAGCGAAGGAAAAACTTTCTTTAAGAAAAAAACCATATTACCAGATTGCTTAACCTCAATATTAACTTAATTGCTGTTTTGTTCTGCTCTTAACATTCATAAATTCATTGATTTAGTTGGCTTTTGTTGTTGTTTTTTTAACACACCATGTGCATGTCATCATCCTGCTCATGTCTCTATTGTCTGTATTTAGCCCCACATTTTACCTATCCTCTTCCTTTTACCTAATGCCTCCACAATCAAAAGCCCATCCAGGATATATCTTCCCATCTCTAAAAGGTGTGTTGTCCTTCTTTGTCCACACATTTTTTGCCCATACAGCTAGCAGATATGGCTTTTCTTCTTTTGATATTTTTTTTTTACCCCTTTTTCTATGAACTGATGATTTTCATTTTGGTGCATTCTTGCTAGGGTAGAGAACATAAGTAGACATGAAAAGGAAGGATTTTTCTGTTTAATTTGATTATACTTTGTTTTGATGAAAATCAAGATTCCAAAAGAGGATGTTATTCAATATATATAAAGCCATGTATAATCCTTCTCAAAGAGTTACAAATGTAGCTTTTAAAAAAAATCATCACTCAGAACAGGAAAAGAGAAAAGCAAAGTAAATTGGAGAACAACAAGAATTCAGAAGAAAAAGAATTACAAAATTTATAATTATTTAATCTACATAAATCTGAATGATAAATGGAAGGACTAAGTGGGATGGGATGGGATGGTTTAGACTAGTAGTAGTGCAACAGCTCCAAAAAGTGCAAGCAAAGAAATGCTACTTCCCTGCAGAACAAAAGCATGAGAATTGGGGTTTGCAGGAGCTGCCGGTGCAGTGTCCGGTGCAGAAGGTCCCAATCCCAAAGGTGCAGGTGGAGAGGCCATCATTCCAGGTGACATTCCAGGTGCCATTGATGCTGCCGGTGGGGTAGTGGTCATGGATGGACCTGGAGCCATTTCTGGCGGTGTCGTCACCGGAATTGTTGGCTGCATAGGTAATGGTGCCATTGTTGGAGGAATAGATGAAATTGCAGGCGGAGTTGCCATTGCCATAGGCGGAAATGCCATTCCCATTGGAGGTAATCCCATTGGTGCCTGAGCTGCTGTAAAACCAACCAAAGCAAGGGATAATCCTAGCATAAGTAAAGTACTTGAACCAGCAGCCATGATTCTTGAGAGAAACAGAATGATAATTGAGAATGGAAGACAGAATTTTTTTTTTTTTTTGGGAGTGAATTAATGAACTGTTTACTTTTTTTTCCAAGGTTTTTATTGTTGGTAGATGATAATATATACATATACATACACACACATATATATATATATATATATGTATGTATATATAGGACCACAAAGTCTCTATGCAATGTCAAATATGCTAAAAGAAATGCTTGTTTGTGAGCGTAAAAATAAAATATTAAAATATATTTTTGATTATTAAAATTTTAAAAAATAATAATTATATTTAGATTAAGGTACAAAGGACTGAGTACTTGAGAATATATTCATAAGCAAGCATGATTCTCGTTGTAAAAAAATAAAAGAATATAGAAAAAAAAAAAAGACGGAAATTTGGTGTTACTTTGGGTTATTTTATCATATCCCTCTTTATTAATATATCTCTACCTTTTTTTTTCTTTTCTTTTGCTTAATTTTTAATGTATTAATTATATGTTAAATATTTACTTACAAAAACTTTTAATATAAAAAATGTGATTATATTAATAAAAGAAAGAAAAGTAACTTAAGTACGTTCAATTGATATAAATAAAATTAAATATATGAAAAGGTAACGGAATTTAATACTAAAATTAATAATAATTAACTTTTTCTTAATCTATACTAAAAAAAAAAGTTTTAAAAAAGAGGATAAGATTAAAAGTACAAAAATTACAACGAAAAAGAGAAAAAAGAAAAGAATAATACGTTGCAATAATATATATATATATATTTTAATGATTTGGTTGTCCGTAAAAATTGTGTCTGTCTGTCTGTCAACTCGTGATTCGTCTTCACTTTGTCACGAGATTCATACTTTTACTTACTATATAAATAAAAGTATGTTACCCATTATGCCCAAAATTGACATCTTCATAAAATTACCATAATTTTTATTGCTTACAAAAATTATTTTTTTTTTTTAAAAAATTAAGTTATATATATACGTAAATTTTTTTTTTTTTTTTTTTTTTCATAAATTCGAAACGACTAAAATACTAACGTAACATTAAATTGTTTTATTAAAATCTAAAAGGAGAGAGGACCAACTGCCAACTGGATAAAGTACTAAGTTGTCCAAATATGAACCTTTCAAACACCTGTATTACATCAATTTTAGGTCCCATATATATATATATATATTTTTTCTTTAATCGAATTTTTCTCCTCCAAACATTTTGGTTATAATTCAAAACAATGACAATAAAAAAAGCATTATAAATACTACACAAGATCAAGAATTTAACGCGGAATACTTCCAGCAGTCATTTTCACTCCTATCTGTAAACAGCTATTACTTCTTTTTTCAAAAGGGATCAAAAAAATTTGGAGTGGGGGAGGAAGAATCAAGATAACACAGCTAACAGAAAATATGAAAGTTAAAAGACCTAAAAAAAAATATGCTAAATATCTTTCCATGATGTCTTTTATATATTCTTATTGGCATTCAGAAGCTTTGCACCAAAATTACAAGTTTTGCAGAACATGTCCAGAACTCAAAACAACAAAACTCAAATTTATGGGATTCATATTTTATACTGCAAGAACAAATTTTTTTTTCATCTACAAAACTAAAAACATAATTCAAGTTGTATTTGGAACTTTGATGTATCAAACAAGCATTGTACAGCATGTATGTCTTTACCGATATTTCTTAGCTTCTTCAAGTTTCCTCAATGTTTCGACCATCATTTGTTTTGATCACCTAAAAGGGGTTGAGTTGCAGGTGCTGCAGAAAATGTAGAGATATATACTCCAAGTTAGGACATCCATAGCAAATAATGAAACTGTTTCTTGACGCTAATACAAATTTTAACATGTTATGGATATTTTTGAAGTAAGTAAAGATATCAAGTTCAACTCCTTCAAAAAATATAAGAGGAATTTAACTATACTATGTAGACTTCTCACCCTACTGTCAATTATTTCTCCGAGTCCAACAAAGCACATGCATGTAAAGTAAATTATGGTAAGCCCTCCAAAACAGACAGGCTAGAAACAAAACTGATAAAAGTCCAAAACAAGAGTCCGATTGCCATTTTTGAAGGCGTAATAGTGTTTATTCAGTGAGAGTAAATACACTAACTCCTCCATTAGTTATGTGGATGGCCAACTCAAGATTCAGGGCAGAAGTCATATTTTCATCATATGCAAATCATAGCCAAGTAAGAGTGCTTTTTATCCAACTATCTGTGATATTAATTAAGTGTTGTAACTCAGGATTTTAAGTATTATGAGCAAATAACATATAAAAAATACTGTAGAATGATGCAATAACAGCGATATCTCTGAGAAGAACGAACCATATGTTTTACAATTTAGTTTTATTTCTATTATTTCTTTGCCATTACACATATATACAAACAAGCAACAAACAAATTCACTTCAGATTGGTGTAAGAGAATGAAAGCAATTGAGGGGTGCAGGAATATAAACACTTGGATCCATACTGGGAGAATGATAATGTAAAGAAGAAACCATACAAAATGAGTACAAGAGATATTGTAGTGCTGAAAGATATGTTACCTTCTAGATTGCCTGCTCTAGAAACTCTTTGTTCCAAAACTCTCTCATGGAATTCTTGCAGAACCAATCGAGAAAGTAGAAGACCAGCAATAGCAGCACCAACGCATAGCATTACGAAAACTGCACCCCATCCCTTCGTTGAAAGATACCCGGTTAACAAAGGGCCGAGAGCTGCTCCAATAGAGCCCGTACCATCAATGATGGCCGTAACTGTTGCTAATGCCCTGGAATCTCCTCTCAAAGAACTGTGTGTACCAAGATCTGCAGATACTGCAGTTGTGATGAGTGCATACGGCCCATTTACACACAAACCAGCTAGCATCATAAGCAAAATGTTTGTGGTTTCTGATATGCTTCCATATTTCTGGTATAGAAGCATGGAAGGGATTGCTGCATACATAAACGTTGCTGCTGTAATAGCCCGAGCCTTAAGCCTATCAGATATATAACCAGCCAGAATTCCTCCAGCAATACCTCCAACATCAAATAACGTAGAAAGGTTTCCAGCAGTTTTCACTGACATATACTCTCCTCCAATATCTGTACACGAGTCGTTAACCAAGTAAGAAACATCAAAATCAAACTAATTAGTACAAGAATCCCTGAAAAATGAAAGACCTCCCATGTTCTGATTTTCCTCATCTCAAAACGTGACTCTCCCATTTAATTACTCTGATTACAAATTCACTGTTAAGTAACCATTTCTTTGGAAACTCCAAAATACAGAGAGCTTCCAATGTAGAGTAGTATACTTCTCATAAATCATTTGACATATCCTAAGTGACTTTGGAATTATTCACAATTCCATATCCTGATACTCCTAAACCATGAATCTCGCTATCAAGATTATGCCATGAAATATCAACTTTTGAGAGTAAAGAGGTACAGCACAATAGCACTCATTGTTATTGGAATCAAAACTCAAGTAATTTCAATGCAGATGACATAAATTTAACATTAAAAAAACTGAATTTGTAACCTGAGAGGCAATAAATGACAGTAGTGATCCAGCAGAAAACTGTTAATGAACAAAAGGGAGTTGCCCAAAATTACCTGTCTGACTGATATAAAATGGTAGCCAATACAGAAATGTGTATGCAACAAATTTAGCGAAAAAGAGACAAAGGGCAAATGGAATCACTCCTGGTATCAAACAAGCATCAAGTAGGGGAACACTTTTCCTATTTCCTGACTTCTTCTCCTTCTTATCATCTCCCTCCATAACCTCTTTCCCGTTAAGTGATTCTTCATCATTAGGTCCATTATTATTATTCCCAGTCACTACAGGTGTATTAGCAGCAGGGCAAGGAAATCCAACATCTTCAGGATAAGCAGGCAAGAATAGATACACCATTATACCTCCAAGAAAAATCAAAGCACCTGGAAGAATAAAAGACCAGCCCCAACCATAGTTCAAGACACTGGCAGCAAGAAGGGATCCCGTGATATTCCCAACAGATGTATGTGCATTCCATACACCCATAATCAAACCCCTCTTTCTCCTATCAAACCAATTCCCAATAACAGCAACAACCGATGGCCAACCGGTTGCCTGGAAAAACCCAGCAATCATTTGGGTAGTCAAGTAAAACCAGAAAGCATGGATATTCAATAAATAACCTGTTCCAGAAAGAGCAACAAAAATCCCACTTCCCATCATCCCAATTGTTAAAAACAATCGAAGGTCTAAGGAATCTCCTAAATGACCTGCAATGTACATTCCAATAGAATAACATGCAAGAAAAGCAACATCAATCTCTCCTAATTTCAAAGTTCCATCCTTTTCATTAAATGGCTCCCAACCCCCCTTAGTACCATTATTATTATTCCATGATAATTCCTTCTTGACGAAAATTTCCCCAACCGGCCATGGAAAAGAGTTAAGCTTTTGACCACCGTGTCCCGGATCAAGCACACTTTTCACTATACTACTGGGCTTTCTCGAAGCATGGTAACAAGCGTATGCTACAAATGTCACAAGCAAAACTACATATCTATACGTTTTCCAACTCCAATCTTTATCTCTAATCTTTTTTATAATTAAAATCCCAGGCGGGATTCCCCTCACTGCATCACTCATTTTGTAAACTTAGCCCTCTCCACCCCTAAAAAATCAAATTTTTTTTTTTAAAGAAAAATATAAAAAATCAAGGGCTAGATCCAGTAATCGAAACTAGATTTATAAAATTGACAGATGAGTTTCTTCAAAAACATAAAGAAACACGAGAAATTGGTTAATGGCGGTTGTGATTTTGTATCAGGAGAAAAGAGAGAAAAGGGAATGAATGGGGAAGAGGGTGTAGCGAGGTTGGCGCGGGAGAGTGGTTATGTGGGTTATGAGTCTACGTGGCAGTCTCTGGACGATCTTCGGAAAAGTTGGTTAAATGGTTCGTCGCCACGTAGGCTGTATTAAATTTGATTTAAAAAATAAATAAAGAAGGAAATTCCAAATAAACCCTCATTCTTTTTTTTTTGTAGGGTGTAAAAGTAAAATTAATTATAAATTGGAAGACACAATAGCAAAATTGGTGCAATTTCATCAGAAGAAGGTTTTGTCTTTCTTTCTGGATAAGGCAATTTCTTTGGAGCCGTTTTACATTCTCTTCTCTTCTGCAGCTGTTTCTGCACTGAGACATCTTTATTTCCATTTCCATGTCACAATACTGAAAATCCCATTATTCACTTTCCACTAATTTTTCTCAGAAATGGGTGCCAATGTCCTTACCCAGGTGACTACCATTACCATTCATTCCAGTATGGTTACTTTACCTAGGATGTTTTTTACACTGTTTTCTTTTTGCCCCTCTAAATTCATTTTTTGTTTGCTTGAATTTTGTAATTGTTTTAGGGGTTATATATGATTCCAAGAACCCGTGCCGGATGTGCAGCGCCGAAAAAGTTGGGATTTTCGGCTTTGATTAATCGGTGTCCGCCTTCGTTCTGTGCTAATGCAATATCAGTTTCGAGGGTTCAGTCTAACTATTTTGGTTTGATTTCTGGGAAGACATACGAAAGTCGGAATTTTGTTGTTCGGGCCGAAGCTAGTTCGGAAGAAGCTGCTGAAAATGTGGAAACTGTAGAAGCTTCTGATGAGACTGTGGCTGAAGGTACTGATGGTGAAATAGAATCCGAGCCAGAGGAAGCCCCGAGGAAACCCATTGTTAAACTTGGAGACATTATGGGGGTATTTACTTGAATTATTACTAGATTTCTTGAAATATATTTACTTTTGTTTAACTGCCTCGGAAAAAAAAAATATAGAATAAGACTAATAAAGTGCATTTGGTTGGTTTCTTTCCCTAATCCCTAATGGGGCTGGAAGGATTATTAAATCATGATGATGAATTACAGTCTGTTTCCTTTTTCTTTCTTATAGTTAGATGGTCAGTGAGTCAGTATACTTACATGTACCAGAATTATGCTCAATCTGGTGAACTTCAATTTTTAGATGGGTATAGTCAACAAAGATCTGTTTGATGTGATTTTTTATATTGAAATTGGTTTTGTTAATAGATACTACATAAAAGAGCAATTGAGGCATCAGATGAGAGGAGGCCAACACCAGATATCAGGGTGGGAGATGTTGTGGAAATCAAACTGGTAAATTCCAATTCATATGTTGGTTGTCATGGTGATTTGATATGATTAGAGGGAACTTACACTATACTGTGATCTGATATACAGGAAGTCCCTGAGAATAGGAAGAGGTTGTCCGTGTACAAAGGTATAGTCATGTCAAAACAAAATGCTGGGGTTCACACCACAATTCGGATTCGGAGGATCATTGCTGGAATTGGAGTTGAAATTGTGTTCCCTGTGTAAGTATTAGTTTTACTGTGAGCATACGTAACTCGGATTTTTGTGTATAAGAAATTTTGACCGTTTTATCTTGCAACTTGCATCTTTTTCATTCATCAAGTAGAAGATGAAGTTTTGGGATCAATCATGGCAAATGAAACTTAGATATTACCTTAAATTTTCTGCCATTGCAAGAGAATCTTAAGTTTCACTTAAGATACACTCAAGCACATATTCCAGTATGATTGCTGTCACTAAAGCTTGAATGTGTTTGCTCCCAAAATATATTTCTTGTGCCTTACATTTCTTAGTGTTGGGATTCACTTCCACTAAAGTCTTATTTTTGTGCCTTTTGCAGGTAAAGCTATTGAATTTTTCTGACCCTTATATTTTTTGGGTCGTCTTTTGTGTATACTTCTTACTTTCCATTGCCTTATATGTAGTATATTATATACTAGATAGAAGTGATACCTGATTTGATTGTATATTAATCATCAATTGTTGCATTCTGTTTAGATTTATATGAGGGAAAGAAAACTTCAATATGTGTTTGCCTATGATTTGCATATGTATATATATATATATATATATATATATATATATATCTTGATTTATTAATAAGAATGATAAGCTCCATACAAAGAAACCTCCCATGAAACACTGATCTGTTTGTCCTGGATTACAGGTATTCACCAAACATCAAAGAGATCAGAGTAGTAAACCACCGGAAAGTCAGGAGAGCAAAATTGAATTATTTGAGAGATAAGCTTCCTCGACTCTCCACTTTCAAATGATTACATCAAGGCAACAATTCTCTCTAAGATGTCTACTTTTAGTAATGATCTTTCCTATATCTGCTTTCAAGATTTCTTGCCTACATTAAAAACTTCTGTTCCAATTTATTTGAGATAACATGTAGATTCTGTACTGTCTTGATAAAACTTTTGCTTTATCATCAGCATGATTCTTGTTCTTCTTGTTCTTCTTGTTGTTGTTGTTGTTGGTCTCTTTTAGCTTTGATGACTACTTTTGAGGTTCAAGATTTTTCCTTCCATTTTACAGAGTTTCAAGTAATCCATCCTTTTCTCTTCATTCTTGGAAAGAAAGGATTCAGGAGGACTGAGAATGATGTCAAATGCCCTTTCTCTCTTGAACTTCCCCCAACTACCAAAATCCACTCTTTTAGTGAACAAAGTTGAGATTTTTATCTTGCAAAAGTGTGAAGAAAGAAAAAAGAACATCAATGAAGTTTTTTTTAGCCTTCATAATGAATGATTCAGATTAGTTTGTTTATTTCTCTTTAGAGTGTTGGAAAAAGCAGTAAAAAAACAACTGTAAAACTGTAAAACAAATTTATTTCTCAATTTAAATGATCTTTATAATTATTCATAATAATTATTATATTATATCTAGATATTATATTGTGTTCAGATATTATTAAAATTTGATATAATTACATCTCTTAAAAATCTAATAAATATCTAAATAAATTAGTAACTCAAAAAACTTATAAAAACTCTGCTCTTCTCCCTTCTTTAATGACAAATTGCAGAGATAAAATCTAATTGTTGATCCAAATACGAATGGAGGATTCTCCGAGAAATGACGAAATAGAAGTCGTGAAGATGGTGGACTCTCCGAGAAATGACGACAGAGAAGTCGTGACGACGGAGGACTCTCCGAGATATGACGACACAGAAGCCGTGAAACTCGTGTTGTGCGACAGGTATCTTCTTTCTGGTTCCTTTTTTCTTTTCCCCTAAATCTCTCTATTTGTCATATCAAACCTTAAAAATCAATTAAATATAAAAAAAATTAGATTTCTCAAAATAAATATCTTAAATTAAAATTTTACGCATAAAAAACAAATCTAAAATAATTGAAAGTAAAGTTGTTTTCCCGCTGTCCTAAAAGACATCTTTAATTGGTGGGTAAAAACTTTTGATAAAACTTTTATTAATTTTTGCAAATTATTTATTCCAGATTTTTCAAAATTTAACTCCAAAAATTAAAATAAATGTATAACTATAGAGACTTAAATAGCAAATAAATAAATTATAAGGACTAAATAAGCTATTTTTCCTAAGAAGAAACTTCGTTTTTCTGCCATCGAGGATGCCATGTCATACTGGTAATTATATTCCCTCTTAATTCAGATTAAATTATTGCTTAACACCTGGAATCAAACATAACTATTAGCATATAATATAATAATATATATATATATATATATTTTTTTTAATGTTTTTTTTAAATTAATAATTTAAAAATATTTATACAAAAATATCTGTAACATAAAACCATTCATTAATATCCCTACATTCTCTCTTCTCTCTCTCTATATATTTTTTGTATTTAAAAAAAAAAATTAATTGTTGTAAATATAAGAGACTGAAAATAAGCTTTTCTTGAATATGGAAAAGAATAGTTGGGAGTATTAAATAAGAAAATATACTTTTGAAAGAAATAGAAATAATAATTAATAATAATGAGAAGAAGTTCGACAAGAAAAGGCGAAAAATTGTGGAGAAGCATTTGAGTTCGATATGTTAGTGTCAGAGCTCATTCTCTGATCCAAAACATTTCGTTTAATTCTGGGTTGGGTTACTTTTTGATATATAGGTTTGATTCAATTCTGTTCTTTCAAGTTTCAATCAACTCTTTTTTGGCAAGTTTTTGATTCCTCGGAGTCGTGGGCTTTTCAGGATGGCTACTGTTTCTAACAAGTTGATTTCTGTTCGGCCGCGAGAGATTATGTTTAAATGTATGTATGACACATTTATTTTTATCTCGTTCATTTTTTTTTTTTTTTGAAATTTTAAAATTTTCTTGCTCATCTCGTGAAGACGATTGCTGTAATGATTAATGAACTGGGTTATTTGGTTTTAAGAGAATTGTGGAAGTGACATCTCGTCTGATGCAAAATTTGCAGTAGGTATTTAAAGTTTTGATGTATGTAGAAATTGTATTTGTGAATTACTTTATGATTCAATGTGACGTGGGATTGAATTAGTGAATGGAATCTTAGAATTGGATAAAACATGTCAGCACTTTGTGATTTCAATTTTTTTGGTCAGTGTTTGATAGGGATAAGGGTAGTGGATCTTCCAGTGGGATTCGATTTGTCTGAAATTGTTTGTTGATTTCCTTTTCTTTATTATGCATGTTTGTTTTTCCACCGTGGCGACAAATTTGAAGGCTTCTTCTTTTATCTCGTGAGAAATATTGATTGGATATAGTTTTGGTTGTTGTCAGTTGAATTGGATAAACTAATCGCTTGTCATCTCCATGTATCAAACATTACAGAGCATCATGTTGCATTCAAGGTAATTTTATTTACATGTTTTGGAACAACTTCACCTGGTTGTCTGTTTTACATTCGCATAATTTCTGCTTTTTTTTTTTTTTTTTTTTGAGAATTTTTCATTTGTTTTAGGTGAAAACCACTTCCCCAGCGAAGTATTATGTGCGACCTCATACTGGAGTAATAGTACCTTGGGACACTTGTATCATGAGAGGTGCTAATCTCTTACTTGATTTCTTTTGTTAGGGAATAATGTCAAAATAAATCATACCTTTAAGTATATTATTGGGACTGCTGAAAGGATTACTGGCACTTAAGGACAAGTGGCTAACATGAGCATGCATTCTTTATTTTTCTACTCCTTGGCATTTTTGTTTCGTTACAAAACTGCATCATGCCATGTCATCAAATAGATGTTCAATACATGTTCAACCAGGCACATTTAGTAGGCTTACTTTTAGGATGCATTATTGTTTGATTGATGTTCGATGCGAATCTTGAGTGTAATGTAAGTGAATATCGTATATAACATGCTTATTGATTAGAATGGGACAATTATAAACGTCACTGATTCCAACTGTCCTGATCAGCTGACTTTGCTATTTCAGAATTGTATACTTGACTTATTTTCAGTGGTCTGATCTTTGTTTAGTTATCCATCAAGCTCAAAGTGAATACCCACCAAATATGCATAGCAAAGATAAATTCCAAATACAAAGTGCCATAGTGCCTCCAAATACTGATGTTTATGGGCTTCCACCTGACCTGGTAAGGAGTCAAGAGTGCAGTGAGAAAAACGGTTTTTTCATACACTGGCTTGATAATGATTTAAAATGATCAAATGAAATTGTCGTCTTCTCTCTCCCTTCTCTCTGTTCTCCTCCTCCTTACTGCATTTTTGGGCTAATAGCAATTCACTGTATCCAGTTTAAAAAGGATACTGGGTATATTATTGAAGCGGTTAAGCTTAAGGTTGTCTACATGGCCGAAGTCGAAGAAGAATTCGTAAGTTCCCTTTTCTTGCATGTGCATTTTCAGTTCTATTATGCTGTTTATGTTGGCTTCTATTACTTGTTACTTGTTATGACTCTATCTCTATGCTTCTGCAGTTTATAAGTAACTGATACCTTTATTTATGAATATTAATTATCCCTGCTCTACATCTCCACAGTAGTGCTAAATGGATGTAAATAAAATGCAGATGCATCTAGAATGCTTAAGTGTGGAAAATGAATCTTTGCACATATCATGCCATGTGATTAGCAGTTCAGCTAATGCATTCATATCATGCCAATAATCTTCATATACCGTTCAAAAGGGGAAACAAGAACCAAAACTTTGAAGAAAACTTGAAAAGAATATACCGCTGCCCCAGATCTCACATTCATTTGCATGTCTTATGGCATGCATAGTACTTGCAGACTATAATTTGTTAAGTAACCATATCAACCAGTTAATTGAATGTGCTTTCTGGATTTTGTATCTTCCCTTTTCCTCGAGTATGATTCTAAAGTGTTTGTGCATTCGGATTATCATATTATGTAGGTGAACGGCCCAATCTACATAAGATTGATACATATCTGTGTTTCTAGTTGACTATTATGTGGCAAAACGTAATATCTTCTTATCTTTTGCCTGGTGTAGAATGAAGTCGTGCAGCAACTGAAAGAAGAAAGAGATTCTGCACTCAGAGAAGCAGAACTACTGCAACAAGAACTGGTTAGTGCAATCATTCTAAACATTTTCTCTAGGGTGCCATTTCATAACCATTAGTGTATATACTTTAGAAAAGAATAAACATAATGCCAGTTGCATATTGAGATTCCTTTTTCTTTTTGTTCTAGTTAAAATTGAATTGCAAAGTGGAAATATTTACTTATATTTAGATGGTATGAAATATATGTTTAGATAAATTTAGTAACCCAATATCCTTATTGACTAATTTGGGAGGATCCAATGAGTAGAGACTTTTAGCTGAAATTGCAGCACGAAATCGTCCTTGATATAAATCTTTTTAGATACATTATGAAGAAAACAGAACTTATTTTGATATATATGCAGTATACATAAATCTTGTAAATGTAGTCAGTCAAAAACACATTTATAAAAGCAAATAGAATTCATTAAAACATTCTAACTTGCCCCTTCCCCCAAAGTAAACTTGTTTCATCAGGCATAGGGAGTTTTCAACAATGGATGTTTGGATAGGTTCCAAAATATTATTACAATGCAATCTGGCTGATTACTTGATTATTTTAGTTCTTTTGATCATATTTTGGTCAGAGCATATATGAATTGCTTGTAAAGTTTTATTTCTTGATTTTATAATGCTTCTCTTACAATTAATATGATTAATAATCACAGGCACTTTTGGTGAGAAGAAAAAACAGGCATAGGGTTGATCCTGACTTCTCCGTTCCCTTTACACTTGTTGTTGGATTAATAGGTCTGGTGTTTGGTTTCCTCATGAGGCTGTTGTTTTCTTCATAATTACTTTGGTTTTAATTTCATATTTTCAGGATATATCTTTTTTCTTTTTTCTTTGCTCATGTCCAATTTTTTTGTATAATTTCATTTTGAGCCTTTGGGTGGAGAAAAGATTTGTTCACTACTATTTTTTTTTCCCCCTTTTTTGTAAATTGTGATTGATACACTCGGTTTTGTTGTTAAGTTTTGATATAGAATCAGAAAAATTCTTCCTATTCTCGTTTCATTTATATTTTTAAAGTCTAAAAAAAAAATTAAATAATTAGAAATTTTTCTTATTTTTATATATCACAATTATATTAAATATTTTGAATATATATTTAATTCTATTTTCTTATTTTTTCTTATTTTTAAGTTCTATTTTATTCTCCATCTTCAAATTTATTTACGAATATGAAATTATATAATTAAATTTAATAAATAAAATAATAATATTATTAAAATTAGAGACTGATTACACTTGAACGGGTCATTTTGAAATAGATTTATTATTATTATAAAATAATAGTAATAATAATAATAATAATAAATTGATCCTTCGTAACGGGCGGGAACATTGCACGAACGTGCTAATTTTATTAAACCCTATTCTCAAATTCTCTTTTCCCGCTTCTTCCTCCCCCCACACTTTCTTTCCCTCTCTTTTCTCAAAAAATGGCATGTTTTTTTTTTTCAGTTTTCACCGTTCTCCGCTCCCAGGGCCTTTCTCTCATCTCTGGAACATTCGCCTGAATAGCTGTATGAACGGAATCAGATCTGAGTATCCAAATCCATAGCCATGGAAATGCAAATCGAGCTCACTGACTCAGAACTCGCGTTGCAGCTCAGCACAGTCCCTACAACTAACTTGCAGAAAGCCTGGTACATCTCTTCTCTTTTGCGGTCCCTCGGTCGGCCAGCTAAGTCTATTGAACTCTCATCTTTGTGCACTCAGTTCTACTCGACTCCAAATTTTGTAGAATATCTCTGCGGAATCCCTAATTCACCGATTTTTTTGACTCCGGATTGTTTTGTCACGACATCTTCCAATGGATATGTATCTCCTAGGGAAATCACTGAGAACTTTAATTCTAAATCGAAAAATTTTCCGCACTATGGACATGAGATGGTGTTAGGACAGCGAGTAGATGAAGAGGAAGTTAAAGTTTATTTTAGAAAGAGGAGGAAGATTGGATCTGATAGCAGGTATTGGCTTCTGGAATTGGAAACCGAACTCAGCGACTCAGAGGCAGGAAACGTCACTGAATTGCAGAAGGCTTGGTACATCTTTGCACTACTGCTGTCATTCGGCCGACCAGCGCGGTCAATTGAACTAGCACACAACTGTGCACTGTTCTTTATTACTCCAGGTTATGTAGAATTTCTCGCTCAGATACCCAATTCGCCTATTTATTTAACTCCGGATTACTTCGTTACGATATCCTCCCTTGGATATATATCTGCTAGGGAAATAGCTGAGAATTTGAACACTGAGTTGAAAATGTTGCCACCTTATGGGTTCGAGATCTCATCAGGACAGAGAATAAATGTAGAGGCAGTAAAGACTTATTTTAGACAGAGGAGGAAGGTGAGATCAGATGATGAGTATTTGTCTGTGCCGAAAAAGAGAGCAATTTTGGATAACTTTGAGGGTAAAGAAATGTAAAAAATTATTTCTTCTTTCTAACTTTTGTCTGTCATTTGAAATTTGGTTTATATTTTAACTTCTTTTTTCCTTTATGAACTGTAGAAGACGAAAATGCACCTATATTGGCATTGCCTTGCAGTACTGGGGATCCTTCTGGAAAGGTAATATCAAGCCTGATATTCTGGAACATTAGAGAGAAATGTCTGTTCCTCTTGCTCCTTTTACTCAGAGTTCTATTATTAAAAATATTAAGTATTTAGGTAGTATTTATATTTCTGTGTCTCCAACGTTCATTAATACATGAGCTGGTGATCATATTCTTTTTTCTTTTCCCAGTTGAAATTTTGCATCTGTATGTTCAATATTTTGGTCCAGATAGTGATATTCTCTTGTATGATTAAGCTTAAAATGAGTATACTACTGTATTGAGATTTCTGAGAAGCTACTAGTAAAAAAATGCTGTAGAAGAAGTAAATAATTTAAGTATTGGTGCACTTATTTCAGGGGGAAAAAAGTAGTATATTCAGGATTCTAAGCAATTCCTACTTTTTGACTAATTCTGGATCGAAGGTCAACTGATATCTGGGAGATGTCATAGATAGACTACATAGTTTCTATGTAAGCACAAATCAGCCTTTCCTGATTATTTTGCTACATGCTAATTTAACTTATAAACATTAATTAGGTGTTAATTGGCTCTCCAGTTTTCATCAAATATTTACCAAGTAGGTACAAATTCTTGTATTATTGTGGATGGGGAATTTACTCTAAATTTCAAGGTTTCATGTCAAATTTAAAGATTTTACTGGAATCAGATACTAATGGATTCTTGCAAACAAATATAAGAGGGAAGTCATCTTCTACTGGGATTCTTTCCTTTGCATTTCATAAATCAAAAGCTAAGCACTTCCCAAATGCTTGCTTAGTTGATGAATAATTGCTCAGTTCCTTTATATCTGGTTTTCATATGTACTTCGGTTACATATGAATGTCTTTCTGTAGGATTGCATTTACTTCTATCCCAATCACACTAGTTTCTACGGATCTCAACAAGTGCCGCTTGTTTGTTGTGCATGTACTATTAACTTATTGATCCATTGACAAATATGGGTTTCTTACAGGTATACCTCCCAAATGGTAATATGAGCAGTGCCATTGAGCTGCAGTCCTGCAATTCAGAAATCTTAGATCTTGATGTGTTCTTCGGGGAATCTTTATTTAATGGATCTACTAGTGGTCATTTCAACACTGGACTAGAAAACGATGAATCTGGTAAGGGAAATGCAATGGGTATATTAGTCAATGCAAGTGAAGTCAGCAATCAATGTGGAATTCGCTTTAATCATTTAGAAGATGATATATACCAGCATTTGTCCATATCAGGAACAAATGTCAGTAAAGGTATTCAGAGTAGAGAAATTAACTTTAGTATAGTACAAAGTCCAGCTATCAGTACAATAAAAGAAATGGAGGATAACAGTTCCACCAGAAACATTGACTTTCTTGTAACATCAGTCATGGAAGTGGGTAACGAAACAAATACTCATCAATGTCAAACAAAAGCACAAAGTGCTACTCATGTTTATGGAACTAAATTGGAAGATTTGGAAAAACCAGAAGTAAGACAAGAAGTAAGACAAGAAGGGCCATCCCTCAATTCTTGCTGCAGTATAAGAGATACTGGAAATCATCCCACTGATACAGCTGAAAATGATAAACAGCCGGAAGGAAAACCAGATGAAAGTTTCATTGAGGAATGCAACCTAAGAGTTTCATCCCCAAAGCAAGAAAAGAGCAGAACCCCTCTAAAGAGTAAGGCAATCTTGATGGACAATTCTCTCTCTCTTTGTGACCAGAGGGTTATATCTTCCCCAAAACCAAAGCCTGATCTGAAGAGAGCTGCAAATCAACGGCTGCAGTCCATAGGGAAAACATTGGAGAATAACAAAATTGATCATCCTCTGCAAGTCTTGAAAAGAGATAACATGAAGTATAACTACAACCAAGTTATGAATGCCAAGAAAAAGAAAGAGGCCTTCAATGTAAATGGGAAAAATTCTTCCATTGTAGCTTCTGTAAGCTACTTCCTGCACATCTTTTTCTTCCATTTGCCGTGGATTAGTATTGAAAATTGTAACCAACAGATTTTACATTTTCTGCTGTTTATTTGTAGGACCAACTTGATCAAATAGTGCTCCCAGACTTTGAAGCCTTTATTGCTGAAGAGCAGGAGGGTTCAGGTATTTGGTTTGGACGCTGGTATTTGTTGAGTTTTCTTTGCAATTTCTGATAAGGTTTTCTTGTAATAATATATGCAGGTGGTTATGGCACGGTTTACAAGGCTAGAAGAAAAAGTGATGGACTGACTTTTGCAATTAAATGTATGATCACTTGATCTGTATTTTGATGCATGCCATTTTAGATGAAATTTGCTACCAAAGAACCATTACTCACTAATTTTACAGAGCAGTTCATTACATATAAATCTTAGTATCTTGTCTTGATTCTGATGATATCAATAAATTTTAAGAAAGTGAATGCCCTTTGAAGTTTGCATGGTGCTCAATGAAGAAATTTAAGTCTTAGCTACCCAACCCTGCTTATACCCTAGTATGTGTAGAGAGGTTTTAAATTTAAGAATGGTTAAGCTGAAACTTTATGCTTGACATATTTGCAGAGTCCTTTAGGTGGTTTTAATACATTGCACTTCTTTGGTAGCAGTGCAAAAAGAAGTTAAAATATACTAAACAAATATGCCCATCATAAGCAAAAGCTTCCTCAGTTTTAGGGGAAAACAAAAATGCGAAGAGTTTATGTGATGAAGATAGTATAAGATTTTGGACAGTTACCAAGTAGTCTTTCATAAATGGGATGAATGACTCATATGTAGTTCAGGCATACCTGGAAATACTTGTTTCTTCAGTGGAAAGGATGGGGGTTGTTGGCATATCTCAACTGCACTGTCTGAAAATGGACAGCAGGGTTGGGTGAGTGGTGCCGACAAGATTAGGCAATTTTTAGTTACTATTAGTAGCAGTATCACCCTGCACCTCAGGTTTGTTAATTCTGCTCCTTGCATCTTGTAAAAGGTTAAGAATTCAGCACCAGCTGTCTGATGGTTAGAAGAATTTATGCAGATGCAAATCCATCAATTTCCTTTTAACACTAGTCAATATTTTGGTTTACTCGAAGAAATGATATAATGAGCCTCATTTGAAATGATACACTAACATGGTCTATGGTAAAGATGATTTATTGAGCTCATACTGATGATGGTTTTGGTCTTACAGACCCACATGCTAATGCTAATAGAAATCATGTGCACAATGAGCTGAAGATGCTGGAGCGGTTTGGGTAATCTTGCTTAATATCAATCAAATGTTTTGTAATTATCATAATTTTCATGGAACTTATCTTGAAAATATAAGTATCCATCATTTCAGGGGCAAGAACTTTGTTATTAAGTATGAAGGCTCATTCAAAAGGGGAAACTCTGATTGTCTGATCTTAGAGCATTTTGAGCATGATCGACCAGAGGTTAATATCTTAGTCTTCATTTGATTGCACTTTATGTGATCTTTACTGTTCTCTCTTTTTATGACTTCAATCTCCTTTTCATCTAAAGGTCCTGAAAAGAGATATAGATGTGCAAGAGCTCCAGTGGTATGGCTATTGTATGTTCAAAGCCCTTGCTGGTCTTCATAAGCAGGTGAGAATATTTTAGGTTCATTCAGTAACTACATCCTACAGGATTACAAAGAGAAGGAAAATCCTAATGTTCTCTGCATTAACAGGGTGTTGTTCACAGAGATGTGAAACCTGGAAACTTTCTTTTCAATCGCAAGGCTTGTAAAGGTTATCTCATAGATTTTAATCTGGCCATGGTGAGTTCTATTTGTGAATCACATAAAAAGCCATTTGTTATGGTCATCCTCTACCTTCCACCCTAAAATATAAAATAAAAGAAGTCGCAAAAGAATAAAATTTTGTAAATTTCTTTTTGTTCTTATTTCCTGTCTTATTTGTCTTATCCTCTCTTTTGCAGGACTTGACTCAAAAACACAGCGCCACGATAAGTAAGTTCTCTTTCCATTTTGCTTGTGTCAATTATGATATTGTTTTTTGGCTTGAACAAATAGTAGGCTTCAGAGTCTGGTTTCAACCAAATTTCATATGTTGTTAGTTTCCTTACTCAAATCACTTAATTGCATTCTAGCTTGTATAATAAACCTTAGCTTTATTACAGACAAAGCCAAAGCTGTGCAAGATGTAAACTTGAACCGTGCACCTCTTCTCAATGAAAAGTCTCTGCCTTCTACCAAAAGCAGGAAGTTAGCAACTGCAAAAGCTTTAGAAGTGGCTAATCAGAAGCAAGGGAAATTATCAAAGTCCCTTTTGCCATCTAAGAATATGAAAAATGAAATAAGGCAACCTAAAACTTGTAATGAGGTACGGAGTATGAACTTAACAAAAAGCCAAGGGGCTGAAGCATCTGGTGTCACCTCTGCAAAGGACGCAACCAGCACCAGGACCCCATCTGGTGAAAAGATTAGAGAACCTCTACCATGGCAAGGTAGAAAGGAGTTTATTAGCCTGGCGCATAAAGCACTGCAGACAACGTACCAGAAAGCAGTCGATGTTCCTGTTTCCAAGAGAAAGCGGATTGCTGCACCTCCTCAGCAAACGGATAGCAAATTCATTTATGTAACTCCAATGCCTCTGCATTCAGCTGGAGTTGCTGTTGGAGGTGCAGGCGTGCTTAAGAACAAAGGTAGATTTGTATGAACATCTAGCTTTTGAAGATTCCTGAGGTTTAATTTTCTTTCACTTCTTGCTAGGGGATGGAAAACACAATCGAGAAGGTTCTTGTGTTGGCACTAAGGGTTTCCGGGCTCCAGAGGTAAGTTGTTGCAAGTGTTTTGATCAGTATAAAAATATAAACTTTTCTGTTAAGTTGCAACTTACTAGAGACTTTAACATCTAGGACCACCCAGAGTTAAAAATTTATGTATATGACTTTTTTTTTTACTATATGCTATACTTGCAATATAAGCATTCATAAGATAAGGTCCTAGAGTACGTCTGAAACCTGAAAATGACAATATAAAGAAGTTCAAGAAAGAGCTGTATGTTATTACATTTATTTCTGTTGAAAGGTTTTAAAGTAACACAATACTGGGGTGTCCATTCAACTTTTGAGGTTTCAGTTATTACATTTATTTCCGGTAAACTCGAATAACGCAAAAGGTTCTACAAGTATTGGTACCCGGACTTTTCATTTGTGTGGTTTCAAATTTTGAGGTCTTATACTACTTTTGTCCTAAAATCTCAACGGAATTTGTTTAGGAAAGCTTCACACAAGTTATCAGGAATATGCTTATGTTCCCTTTTTTTAAGAGGCATCACCTAGCACTACAGTTTGTTTCCCCTTTTAGAGTCCTCAATTATTTAAATAGTGACATGGATTCCCCATAGTTATGGAAGTCACTCAAGTTACAGGACAATAAGGATTTTAATTTCAACTCAAATTAAGTTTAGTGGGATAAACCACGAGTCTCATTATTGAGTTCCAAAAGATGAGAGCCTGAATGAAACCATCCTTATGCATAATTTAGTTATAAATTTTATGACATTTTTCTTGCAGTTTAAGCCAATGCAAGTTTTATTTTCATATGTTAGACAAACATTTCAAAAGGAGAACCTTAACGTTCAAGCCATATAAACCCTTTTTCATGGTTTCACTGTAATATGAAGATTAATGATTAGTATTTCTTGTGTAGGTGCTAGTCAGATCCCTACATCAAGGTCCTAAGGTTGACACCTGGTCTGCTGGGGTTACATTACTGTACCTGATGATTGGCCGGACACCTTTTGCTGGTGACCCTGATCAGTAAGAGCAGTCCACCATTGTTCTTGTTAGGCTTTTATGTTTTTCTTCTTCTTTGTTTTTTTTTTTTTTTTGTTTTGAAATTCACAAACTCATCTTTTTTATCTGGGCATAATAGAAACATGAAGGAGATAGCCAAGTTGAGGGGTAGCGAAGATCTCTGGGAAGTTGCCAAGCTACATAATCGCGAATCCTCCTTTCCAGCGGTACTGGTGAATGAAAATGAGTTACTAATATACCAAAAGTTACATCTTATTTCATGCTCTGAATACTTTTCATTTTGAAACAGGATTTACTTGATGTGAAGTATTTGCAATCTTTGAAACTGCATGACTGGTGTAAACAGAATACTCGAAGGCCAAAATTCTTGGATCTCATACCAAGGTCACTGTTTGATCTCGTCGACAAGTGTTTAACAGTGAATCCGAGACTGAGGATTAGTGCCGAAGAAGCTCTTAGACATGAATTTTTTCATCCGTGCCTTGAGGCCTTAAGAAAACACAGGTTGCTCAAACAAGGAGCCAGCGCGGACATTGGTTCAAACCACATATTAAATGGACAGTCACAGACGTATGAAGAAATGTCATGAACAACATAAATCAGTTTCTATAAGGTTTCTCCACACCTTGTTCATCAAGTCAGCAGAAATTTTTTAATTCACCATGGTGTCGATATATTGTGACGTAGATGAGAGTAGTTGTTAACTTGACGTAGCTCCATTGCTACAACCTATAGCCCAAAGGATGTAAAATTGTTGTACTTCTGTAATCCCATAAACTTGCTTGACCTTCAGCACTTGTAAATACTTATCCATGAAGGCACAGAAATCTAAATGATTAGTACGTCAGAAAGCTTTTAGGTTGGGTTTCATTTTTTCAGTCTCCCGTTCCACCCTATGGAATTTCTCTGGTCAATCATTTTTTATGTCAGCAAGTTGATATCTCCTTGTGGTGATAATAATTTCTTTTTAGGCAGAAGGCAAGGAAAGCATTTGTGCTGTTATGATGACATGGCGCGTGTCTATTGGTTGTTCCACGTAAATTTAATAAAGGTGGATTACTTGCGCGGACCGTCTAGAATTATAAACTAACTCTCCCCTATATTTACCTAGCAAATAAGGGATTTTATTCCTACTATTTACTTATGACTTCATAAGAAAATAAAAAATTGTTTTTATGCTATAATTTTGGGCCTAAAAAAGAAATGGAGACTTCCACCAGTAGAAAGAAGGGGCATAATTGTCAAAACAAATAAATAAGGTGACGTGTTTATAAAAACTAATTTATTCTGGATCGTTCCAGTAATTTCCAGGAAATTACTCAAAACCGTCCGTATAAATAAATGGATCTTCTCTATTCATGGGTTGAAACTAATAGGAGTTTTGCATTTCTCTCGTTACCCATTTTGCAAGTCTTCTCTTAAAAATTCTTGTTTCAAATCGCATCACCACTTTAATTTTATCGTTTTCGGATCAAGTTGTGAGTGAGAATGGAAAATTTCTCATCGTTTTTCGAATCGTCAAGGGACGCAGGAAGCCGTTGGAGTTATGAATCTCTCAAGAATTTCAGACAGATCTCTCCTGTTGTTCAAAATCATCTGAAGCGGGTTTGTGATTATGATTCTTATTTTTAATTTTAAAAGTATCTTGTGATTTTTTCCCCCTTGAAGTTAGTTTTGGTTGAGACCTTAAAACAAGTTGAATATAGTTTTCATGCGTGAGGATCAATATAGTATATATGTATAATTTTATAATTTTTAGGGTATTCCATATTTTGAATATTAACTACAAAAAACTACATGTATTATGTAATTATTGCAAGGCTCTGTGTCTTTAGGTGCAATCTCAGGTTACGAAACATTGAAGGGAATTTAAACTAGTAGAAATTTGGCCCTTAAGAACCCTAAATATCAAATACAATATATGAAGAATATTTAGATGACTTGAGACTGTAATAAGGATATTCTACCCTTTAGAACCAATAAATCATTCTTTTAATATTACAATTATCAAATTTATCCAGAATAAAACACAATTTTAAACGACTGAATGAAGTTTTTTTATCATTATCTATTGAAAAATTGAAGTAATATATGGTAATGATAAATAATTTTGCTAGATGTAATGTTAATTTTTTTTTTTTTTTGTTCAAAATGTAAAATTACCAGTGATCCGGTTACTTCAATTTTTTGGCTGTTCTTGGATTATGTGTAGTCCAGCATAATTTTGATTAGCCTTGTAAAGGTTGAATATTTTAAGGTCATGTTACTTGTACAGGTATATCTCACTCTATGTTGTGCGCTTGTTGCATTTGCTTTTGGAACTTATCTTCATGTCCTTTGGAATATCGGTGGACTCCTCACTCATATTGGGTGCATAGGAAGCGTGATTTGGTTACTGGCCACTCCATCTTATGAAGAGGTGTGATTTAGATATCTCTTTTTTAATTTATTTGTATGTGATTTTGAGCATCTGTTGTCTGATTGATTTCTCTGAGCCCCAACTGATATGTATTTGTCTTGCAATGTGTGCAGCAAAAGAGGGTTGCACTTTTGATGGCATCTGCGGTTTTAAACGGTGCATCCGTTGGTCCTCTTGTTCAGTTGGCCATTAACTTTGATCCAACGTAAGTGTGCACACAACACAAGCAAAAATGAGCTGAGTATATATATTTTAAAATTAAAATCGTGGTTGGATATTTCAGTTGTCTGTTTTTGTTAGATGATGCTTCATCTGTATGAATTTATAGGAGAGTTCAGGAGAGTTGAGTATATATATTTTAAAATTAAAATCGTGGTTGGATATTTCAGTTGTCTGTTTTTGTTAGATGATGCTTCATCTGTATGCTTCATCTGTTTTTGTTAGATGATGCTTCATCTGTATGCTTCATCTGTTTTTGTTAGATGATGCTTCATCTGTATGCTTCATCTGTTTTTGTTAGATGATGCTTCATCTGTTTTTGAAAATGAAATTGAATTTCTAGGAGAGTTCAGGATTCTCTGCTTCTGATTTTTTCTTGCTCTTCTTTCCATTTTTGTCATTGAGCATGTTATGGAACTTTTCTTAACCTGTTTTGCGAAGAGAACATGCTTTGCTTTGACAAAATGGACGAAAAAGTGGGCAAGACATTTATTTATAATTTTGTTTGTTTTCAAGGAATAATAGCGTATATCCGGTACAATAAATTTGTGAAATGTTTTTTGAGATAGAATTGTGTTTTTCCTGCAGCATCCTAGTTAGTGCTGTGGTTGGTTGTGCTGTGGCTTTTGCTTGCTTTTCTGCTGCTGCTATTGTGGCAAAGCGCAGAGAATTCCTTTACTTGGCAGGTGTAGTTTCTTCTGGATTGTCTATCCTTCTTTGGTTGCACTTTGCCTCTCTTATCTTTGGAAGATCTACGGCACTGTTCAAATTTGAGGTACACTAATTCGATTTCTTTTCACCTTGTTAAGCGACATTACTAAATATCTCTGTCTTAGCCATTCTTTTGTTGTCCATTACTAAAGGATTGTTCTTTTATTCTCTCTGCAGCTCTACTTCGGGCTATTGGTGTTTGTTGGCTACATTGTTGTTGATACTCAAGATATGATCGAGAGGGCACACTTCGGCGACCTCGACTATGTGCGGCACTCCCTTCTCCTTTTCACTGATTTTGTTGCTGTGTTCGTTAGGATTCTAATAATAATGGTTAGTCTCTTCTCAACCAATAAATTTATCATATACAGCCTGTGTCCGTTTCATTTTTTCCCCTCATGTGTTGAATTTGATATTGTGTCTTGCAGTTGAAAAATGCTTCAGAGAAGGAAGAGAAGAAGAGGAAGAAGAGAAATTAAGGTGCATGAAATCGCAAGTAGCACGCAAAAATATATAGAGTTCCTTACGATCAGTCTCCATAGATCTTCTTTCTTATTACTGTTAAAACGTCTTGGTACACCTAAAAGTTACTAGATGATCCACCAGACACTTGTTTTTATCTTTACATAAAGAATTTTGTTACTATCAAGACGATGTAAGTATAAGTGTATATGCTTCGTTGATTTGGATGGTAGTCTGATGTTATCATAAGTAAATATTTGGCCAAAGTCCAACACTTTTTTATATATATTGTGACGTTTGATTTCATTTGTGTTAGCATTTTGGTTCTCTTAGTACCATATAGATCATGTAAGACGGTTTTATTTATTTATTTATTTAATGTGTAAATATTATTTATGTATATATATATATATAGGAGCTTTCCCTAAAATGATTCAACTTTTTAAAATTTGTCCCGGTTTAACCTGTTTCTAAAACTATTTCTCAAATTAACTTGAACTCATTCACAAAATAAGTTCTAATAGGACTTACTAAATTTTTTTAAAAAAAATTCTCTTTTTTCTTTTTCTATTTTTCTATTTTTATCTCTTTTTTTTTTTAATTTTTAAAACCTCTCCGTTTCCCCTCTTTTCATTTTTTTTATTTCCTTTCCCTTCCAAACCCATCTTCCCCCTCCACTTTCCCTTTTTCTTTTCATTTTTATCTGTTCTCCACATAAACCCTAGCTCACAACAAAAGGAATATATGAAGAAGGTATATATATATATATATATATATATATATATATATATATATATATATATATAAAATATAAAAGGAAACCTACTATCAGAACCTACTTAGGACTCATCCTCTCAATGCGTCCTATAATTCATAAAGGAAAAATTATCAATACTAAATTTTCAGTACTGAATTATAAGACTCATTGAGAAGATGAGTCATAATGTTTCACATAATTTTCAAACGTGATAAATTCCAGTACTGAATTATAGGACTCATTGAGAAGATGAGTCCTAATGTTTCACATAATTTTCAAACGTGATAAATTCCAGTACTGAATTATAGGACTCATTGAGAAGATGAGTCCTAATGTTTCACATAATTTTCAAACTTGATAAATTCCAGTACTGAATTATAGGACTCATTATTGAGAAGATGAGTCCTAATGTTTCACATAATTTTCAAACGTGAATAATTCTAGTACTGAATTATAGGACTCATTGAGAAGATAAGTCCTAATGTTTCACATAATTTTCAAATGTGATAAATTCCAGTACTGAATTATATGACTCATTGAGAAGATGAGTCCTAATGTTTCACATAATTTTCAAACGTGAATAAATTCCAGTACTGAATTATAAGACTCGTTGAGAAGATGAGTCATAATGTTTCACATAATTTTCAAACGTGATAAATTTCAGTACTGAATTATAGGACTCATTGAGAAAATGAGTCCTAATGTTTCACATAATTTTCAAACGTGATAAATTCCAGTACTGAATTATATGACTCATTGAGAAGATGAGTCCTAATGTTTCACATATAATTATTCATTACTTTTCTGTTCCATAGCCATCCATTGTCTTATCTTCAGGATATGTTATGAACAATTTTCTTTATTTTTTTTAAATCTGGTAAATATAGGTAAGGGGTTCTGATAGGGGAGTGTTTTGTTGTGAGTTAGGATTTATGTGGAGAACAGACAAAAATAAAAAGAAAAGGGAAAGTGGGGGGAAGATGGGTTTGGAAGGGAAAGGAAATAAAAAAATGAAAAGAGGGGAAACGAAGAGGTTTAAAAAAAAAAAAAAAGAGAGATAAAAATAGAAAAAGAGAAAAAGAAAAAAGAGAAATTTTTTTTAAAAAATTTAGTAGGTCCCATTAGAACTCATTTTGTGAATGAATTCAAGTTAGTTTGGAAAATAGTTTTAAAAACTAGGTTAAACCGGGACAAATTTTAAAAAATTGGATCATTTTAGGGAAAACCCTATATATATATAAAATGTTAAATATGCGCATTTATAAAATTTTTTTAAAATATTTCTTTAAATTTTAATTTGTTATTTGATTAATTTTTAACAATGAAAATGAAAATAAAAATAACAATTAACATGATTTTTATAAAATTGATAAAATATAAAAGTTTCTATAGCTATTTAATCAGATATTTTGAATTATGAAGTATTTATAAATATAATTTTGAAATGGGTAAAATTATAAAAAAAAATTAAAATTAAAATAGGCAGGAAAAAATGGAAAAAATTCCAATACAACTTTAGCGGATTCGCCCAAATTAGCTAGTTTAAACCGGTGCACAGGTGGGACCGTGCACCACTTTTAATATAAGAATTCACTCTAGAAAAAAAGAAAAAAGAAGCCAAGGTTAATTATGGTAATAAAACCAGAAGAACCGGCGGTTGGCCAAACTATTACGTTGCATTATCGAGCTGAAAATCTAAAGAAAATCGTCTGCACTGAAAGCTGAATTTTATATTCAATTTAGTCGGAGGAGGTCTTTTAATTTGGTATTGGAATCAGGAAAGTGGAGTATTGGAGAAAATTTCAGATTACTGAGGTAGAGAAATGAAAAAGCTAATCGAATTTGGGAGAAAAGCAATGTTCTACGTTAGGGTTCTTTCAGGTTACGAAGAACGTCGAATTCGATCTTATCGCTTAGAGCTTCAACGGAGACTCCAAAACGTATCTCATCTTTCCTTTTTTCTCTCCCACTATCACAATCTCCACTTTTTTATATGCTTGTTTATTTATAGTTTTCTTTTTCCGATGCTAATCCGTTTCTGGATCGTTTAACTAAAGTTGAATTTAGCAGTTATTGAATTTTATTATTTTTTATGGAGTACCTGTGAGAAGTTCGGCACCTGTGATTTTTTTAATGCCTTTTAGTTTGGGGGAGGGGGAACCGGAATTCAGTAAGAACCCAGTTATTGGACAGGAGTAACTGAATTGCGTTTTTATTGTTTGAGGTAGTTTCAACTGCTGATCTTTTTAGCGTATGGCTAGTTTTAGGGAGTAACCAGCACAGGAAATTAACCATATTTCCCTAAAGCAAAGCCCTGAAAGACGAGGAAAAAATTCACTTTCTTGTAAAGTTTACCTGAGCTTTTGTCCTGAGAATCAATGGTTGCTCAAGCTTACCCTGATTCAGTACACTAATCTATAATTTTATTATTATTATTATTATTAATTTTTTTTTTTCCTTCATATGTTGGACTTGATACCTTTTTAGAGTTTTCCTTAGTCCTTTGAACTTCTGTGCTGTGCCTGTGCAACACTTCGGCCTTTTTTATCCAATTTGGGTATACTACTACTTCTGATAAAAAAGAAACAATAGAGAAAACCATTGAATATCATAGGTGTCCACTTGAAGAGTTTGTTAAATGCCTTGAGCATAGAGCCCTGTATTGGTTATAGTCTGGCTGACTATAGAACAACGTTCAAGTATCAGGCAATTAGGAGTGGCTATGATTGTAAGCTGTATGTGTTTAGCAGCTGTAGTGGTGATTAAGTGAGAAACATTGACATTCTTCTCAATGGCGGATACTTGAGATCAAACAACAAAAGATAAGCTAGATACTTGCTGCTTTGGCTGTTAATGTTACTTTCTAGCATAACAATCTATCATGTGGTCAGCGTGTTGCCTAATGGAACCTAATGAAGAGGAAATCAATTTAACTAACTTTGCCTGCAATTGTGTAATTCTGTTTATTTGGATCTTGTATTTGTTGAACTTATGTTAAGTCGTGTAAAACTTTAGAGAATTTAGGATAGATAATTCAAATGATATTGGACTGCATGAGTGAGATAACTGGGATGTTTTGATGTTCTATCCTAGATGTTGGCATTCAGCTCTATTTCTTGCTTGTCTAATTCACTTCTTTTCACAGGAAGAAATTCATCTCATTTTACCTTGAAAGCACGGATTTTCTCATTCCTGTACTTACTTTGTAGATTTTTCACAGTAATTAAGTCGTTATTTAATTTGCTTCTGCCTCAAATTGCTGTGTTTTCTTTTTTGAGTGCAGGCACAAGAGAGGAAGGAAGCTATAGTAAAGGTTCCTGAGAAAATTATTTTATCAGAACTCAGGAAGATGGTTGATAATATGCAAGCTATGAACAAGAGACTAGAAGAAACAGTGAGTTCTAAGCTTACAGCTTGTCTTTGCTTATCTGTTGCATTGTTTCTGTCAGTAAGGATTCAGATGGTGGCTTATATTTTCTTCTTATTGTTTAGCAAGACTTTTTCTGCAAGATGGAAATAAATTTCTTTAATAAACCACAATTTTATTCTTTATAGACTGTAATTTCTTAATTATCATTGTCATCATGGATTAGTGAGGGATTATGTCACTATAATGCTCGATTTTAGTGCTTTGATGACAAACGTGATGATTAAATATAGGAGGCTGTATTTGAAGAGTATTTCAAGCCAATTGACAAGGAAGCAGAGATCATAATGAAAATGCAACTTGATGGAGAGGAACACAGAATGAAAGAAATGATCAAAACCATGCGAGCACAAGCTTTGCTGGAAAGAGAGGAAACAGAAAAGCCCATTAATTTGCAAAACACAGACTTAAAACAACAACAAGTCCAAGAGAAACCGCCATCAGAATCACCCCATGTGAGAGGGTGAAGATTCCTCAGTTATCTTGATAATTTATTTCTTAAGCCATGAAAGAAAAGCTTCTACCTCTTATTCTGGCTGACTGGTTCCTGGTTCCTGGTTGACTTTATGTTTGATTTTACATGTAGGAAAGTCCATAACGATAAATAGTTTACCTGTCTAGTTTAAATAATAAAAGTTATCAATTTTGGTTAGTGCTGAGTTTCTATAACTTTCCTTTAACTTAAGCAACAGTTTCCCCAGAAATCTTGATTGATAAAAGGATACATTGCTGTTTTCTGAAACCTAAGCTCCTTTCAGTACTGCTCATCAAGATTTTGTTTACATACAAGATAGACACTAGTTCTCTTTGCATAGATGAGATGCAGATTTTTTTTAATGAACTGCTTTTCAGAAACAGTAGATTATTATTAGATGGGACTGGAAGTCAAGATTTTCATGATACCAGGATGCTTGGTATGTGAAGAGAAGGAGATGATAGTGGTGAGTGGAAAGACATTTCTGAACTAGTATTCATACCATGGAGAAAAAGTCGGACAAAAATATCTACAAAAAGAAGGGTATTTTCCATTTGTGTCATTTTTACAGTCAGCAGAGTCTTTTTACTTTGTTGTGGCTTTTTGATGATGTTTGTCTCTACCTTTCAAGCATAAGATTTTCCTTTTTCTTCCTTTTCATCAGGATGCCTGATTCTTGAGAGTCTTTGAATCATCATATTTTTTTACTTTCCTTTTGAAAATATGTGTGTGTGTATTGACAATTTTCTTCTGTTAAGAAAAACTCCTCTATTAACAATAATTACTTTTTGGTTGTATATCCAACATTTCTGATGTATGACTTGAGAATATTCTTTGATTATCTAATCTTAATATTTTCCTTAATTTCCCTTTTATTTCTTCTATTTTTATTATTTGTTCTCATCTTTGGCTGTTTTTCCAGGTTTCTTGGTAGCTTCTTTTTTCTATTTCCTTTTTCTGGCAAATCTTTGAGCGTGATCTCTATGATTAAGATTGCTGTTAACATATATATATATAGATATATTTTCTAAATTTTTTATATGTATTTGAATTTTGAAATTTTTTGGAGGTGTATATTTAAAAAAGGTTGAGAATATAATTTGTTGTTTATATATATTGAAGAGTTGAAATCCTGATCACTGCCCACCAACTATTTTTTGGCTAGTGTTGTTTTTTCCTTTTTTGGGAACTCTAAAAAATTCTTTCCCTCTAATAATTGTACCTATGAGTTAAAAAGAAACAACTTATGTGTATATTAAAAAATTTGAGTTTAATTTACACGATTTTATATGTTGTAATTTTAGTAGGCATGAATAACATATTATTAGAATAAGTATGATTTCTCCTGAAAATTTGAAAAATTGAAAGTAACAAATGAATGAAAAAGAAAATTTTGCAAAAAGTGGTAAGTGGGTATCTAATAAGTCTAATTTTTACACACAATTGGACCATTCATTGGGGTTCTAAAAGACCAAATTTCACTTTACTCTCATTAGTCTATTTTACATTTTCATCCAAAAAAAATCATGTGTTTATGGAAACACACATTAGAAAACTTTTGCACACATAAGTTACCATTTCTCTCATATTTGTACTACCATTTGTTTGGTATTTTGTGCCTTTCTTCGTAAAAGTTAAAATTTTAACACAAAAAATGTAGTGAAAATGGTCTAATAATTGTTGTGCCACTTGAAACAGTATTTAAAAATCATTCAAAAATATTATATTTATAACAAAGTCAAAATACGTAAATTTAAATTTTGAAAAAACGTAAAAAATATAAGGTAAAATAAAAATAAATAAAAGAGGTTTTTCTTCCTATAAAGCAAAGAAAAATACTTAACTTTTCCTATAATTGCTTATCAAAACATGGTGGTTTTCTTGATTGTCATTGCATTCCAAGTAGAAATACTGGATAGGCAGAGACCACAAATCCATATATATATATATATATATATATATATATTATAAATATCCTTTGAAAGGGAATATAAATGGTTCCAAACAGTCCCTTAACAATGAATATGACCTTATTGAGTTGTCTATATTCAATTTTTGCTTAATTTTTTATATATAATTAGTTTCACTTCTATTTCTTGATTAGTTAATCCTTCCAAACTTCTTTTTATTCCCTCTTTCCTAGATTCTGCTCTTCTTTTCTTCATTTTATCATCATGTGCCAAAATCTTTCTTTCTTTTTTTTTTCAATTATTATTATTATTCTAATTTCATCTAATAACAATTATTGTCAAAAATTATCACTTCATCAAATTATTAAAATCGTTATTGATTAATTTTTACATAAATTTTAATAATAAATCACACATCAGTTAGTTCGAAATTATTAGATCAAACATTATAGAATAAAAAAGATCAGTTAGTTCTATATTATTAGATAAAAAAAGAAGAAGAAGAATAAAGAGATTGGATTACAATTTATAAATGCAATATATATATATATATATATATATATATATATATATATATATAGATAACAAAATTTGTTTAAGTAGTTCATTTGTTTTAATTAACAAATTATTAGTCATCATCAGTTGTTTATAATTAATAGTGTAAGTAAAAATATTAGGTGCAAATTAATTATTCATTTTATCAGAAAATTTCAACATCATTATTGATCAACCAAGACTCTACAATAAGGAATTATTACTTATCTTTGTTAGCAAGATATTCATTTAAAAGTAATATGCTTAAACAATAAAGGGCTTCTTTCTTTTTTTTTTTTTTTATCAAAACCATACATAACAATATAAATACACACATACATACATACATACATACATATATATATATATTGTATGTATATATATATATATAAACACTTTATTGAACACAAATCTTTTTAAATCTGTAATAACAGTTTCACTTATAAACACGTAAATATCATGCATTGAACTCACTGAATTATTGATATTATATATATATATATATATATATAATTGTTGGAGACAGAACCCCAAGAATCATGATCCCATTACTTCACATCTAGGGTAGTAGTAGTATTTATATATTACATTAATTTCAAGATCTGTTTAAAGAATATTTGAATTGCTGACAAAAATAATTTAGCCTACTTTCTCTACACACATATAGATCTAACCAACTTCCTCATTCATTGTCCCCTTTTCTTCCTTTTCCTTTTTCCCTTTACAAAACTTCATTTTCCCTTTTTCTTTTCCTTTACAACACCCATAATATATGTTGATTAAGTAAAATTTAATGTAACACCTTATTTATTTTGACCTAAAATCTGAGTTTTAAGTATACATAGAAGTCTATTTTGCTTGTACTATTAAAATATATTTTACAGTTCTAATATACAGACAAGTCAATTAAAAATTTTTATATATATATATATATATATATATATATATATATATATATATATGTAACTATTTAAAATGAATTAATTTTTTATTTTAATTGTATAATATAAATTTAAAATATATATTTGTTGGTCATTGGATGAATAGAATTTAAATAATAGTAATTAAAATTTTTATTAAAATTATTTTATGTGATAAAAATAAAAATTATTAGAAATTTTAAAAAATAAAATTATGCATTATATATATATAATGTGGACTTTTTCATGTGTAATATTTTATTATATTTGAAAGGAAAGATAGAAAGAAAGGAATGGTTATGATTAAGTGATGTTTTGGAAATTGATTAGGTCATACACTAATCAATATATATGTATATATATATATATGCAAATGTGGGCAGACAAAATGTATTGCTAATGTAAGAATATTTTTTTAATATGATGATTACTTCATTGGTTATTCGGTTGATTAGGTTTTCTTGCTCTACTAGAGATATCCATTCTTTTTTCTAAAAAAGTTATTGTATTTAGAGTTTAACCCTTACATTTTTTTACCATTTCACATTATGCCCAAGATAATGTTTACCTAACCCCATTACAAAGACACTAAGCAAAATTAGTGTAAGTTTTTAACTCGGTACAATAAGAAAATATATTATGAAGCTATATAAAAATGGGATTCTTTGTAAACGCTTTGTAAAAACGAGAGTGAAATCTTTTGTGAACAAGAGTTGAATTTGAATTAATCGAAGTTGTAATAATTTGAGCTACAAAACTTATAAATTTTGTATATATATATATAACTTATATATATATATATATATATGTGTGTGTGTGTGTGTATTCTTAAAAGAATTTGTACATGGTATAATATTTTAGAAGAAATTTGAGAAAATAATTTTCATTTAGTGTGTAGATTAGGTTTCCTTAGCAGAGAAGGTGCATTAAGAAAAAAATAATAAAAAACTTTGCATTCTAGAAAATTGATTTTAAGTTATCCTCAATTGCAAGGGTAAATTTGTCAATTTACTTCACACGTTTTGACCTTATTGAAGTACATAATATTCTTTACATGTACATGTCACGAATCCAATTTGTTTCCAATCAATTAGACACACTAACTTCTATATTCATATTATATATATATATATATATATATATATATATATATAATATATATATTATATATATATATCCAATTTGTTTCCAATCAATTAGACACATTAACTTCTATATTCATATTATATATATATATTATAATAAATCCATTTAAAAATACACTTTTACTATTATCATGACTTGAATTTATCAAACTTATAACTTATTTATAATTATTATAAATAAGAGCGTTTTATCAATTTTTATTACTTAGTCACAATTGAGGGATAAGTTTTCAAACTAGCCCAAAACGTCATATAGGTCCCTGTTAGCTCAAAGATGTAAGATAGTTTCGGTAGTTCAATGACAAGGATTGAATCAGGATGCTTAGTTGGGGCTTCCGCTTCCAATCTGGCTAAATCTGACTCGGCATAGATTATATAATGAAAGAAAGAAGATTATCAATCCTATACTATCTAAGACTAGTCTGTCTTGACTTCCCTTCTGGTGATTTAAAAGAAAGAAGATTATCAATCCTATACTATCTAAGACTAGTCTGTCTTGACTTCCCTTCTGGTGATTTAAAAGAAAGATTCTCCCTAGACTGCTTTTTCCTCGATTTAGGAGTCCAGTTGATTGATTAGCGGTTAGAGTGACGAGGGGACCGAGTGACTCTAAGATGAATGTCTTTAGCTCTTCTTTTGATGCGGGATCTAGCTATGATGCTTCGAAGAGATATTTGGTATAAACCAGGCTTAGTCGAGTGATCCATCCCACTTTGTGCTCAACTGAATGCTTCCATACCAATCATTACTTGGAAGTTCACTGGATCTTTGATTCCACTTCTTCTAGTCCTCGGATATTGGGGCTAATTAGCTAGATGCGAAGTCTTGCACTCAGTTAGGTCCGAGATGTTGTAACTCACAGAATATGACTTAAGTTATATTGTCTGTCTTCCTCTCCTGACAGCCATATCAGAAGGAGTCCTTGGGGCAGCTACCTGATTGATAGAGCTTCTTAGTTTTAAATCCTCTCATCGCTCCCGTAGTTAGAGTGAGTTCTCTTTCTCTCCTGTTTGGGAACTAGAAATGGAATCTTTCATAATCTCAGAATCCATCAATGGGAACTACCCCTTAGGTCACTATCGCACGCATTGGTTCGAGTCATTGCTTCCTTCCTTTTCTTTCTATTGGCATTGGGTAGCGCGAAGCTGAAGACATAGAATAAGTCATTGGCTTTGTAGCCCATACGGATGAATGGGCGTGGGAATAGGATGGTTAGCGCGAAGTAGCGAAGGAGCATTGTTTAAGTTTCTTCATCACCCAGTTGGAAAGAAAGGACCAGATGCTGACTTGCTTTGCTTGGTTATTGGACTGGTTTACGCTTAGAGGGCTTGCTGCCTAGGCTCAATTTAAAAAAAGAGATACCCGACCTCACTCAGGAGATTACACACCTTAGAATGATTCAATGGTTGGTCTTGATTCCGCTATGACGAATAGCAAGAAAAAGCGAATCTAAAAGAAATTTAATAAGCAATCAGAAAGAAAGTCGAAAGTTCAAGAAGATAAAATCTCGTGGGGGCAATAGAACGAAGAAACAAAGATTTAACAATATGATGCCACCTGTTCAAAAGAAGAAAGAGAGGATGGAGAAGCGATATGTATAGGAATGTAACAGCTCTTTAGAGTTGGTACATTTGGCTTTCAGACGCTCAATCGTAAGGGAACGAATATAGTTTACTTTGCGAGAAGTTGAGAGGAAGTTGCTCTTTAGATAGGGAGAGACTCTCTTTATTTCTTTCTCAAATGCAAATGCGGGATCCCATGTTGATTCGGGGTCTTAGTTTTTGCTGTTATAGAATCCCGTGCTACAGAATGAATCTAGTCACCAGGAGATTTAGCTCCTTTAGTATGGACATGGCTTAAAGAAGCGAATGACTCGGGTTCAAGTAGTTCGGCTAAGCCGACAAGAGAGATGGAGTCGCTAAGCCCTAACGTTAGATCCATTATCTCACAGAGTGAACGAAATTCGGATCAATCATAAAAAAGTGAAGTAGGACAAAACCATTAGCTGCGAACAAGTCTTCTTTCAGAAGTTGTTCTCGCTGTTGTTAGCTCTCGGCAACATAAATGAACAAGTTTCTTTTGTATTCGAGCAGCTGAGGGCCAGAGCTCGTATGGATACATTACTTCATTATTCTATAAGGCGTTGCACTAAGTCCATACTCGGATAGGGTCGCGAAGTGCAAAGATCCGGTCTTTAACAACGGTCGTAAAGACAACCAAATCTATACTTATGTGTGTTCGACACTATAACTATAGGCGAGACCTGTTGTTGGATGATCACCGAGTGGCATTCTGCTCGATTAGGCAAATGCAAGTGAGGTTGTGTAAGCAAGGCTTTCCCCGTTCGGTTCACTAGGAGGGAAATGAAGGAAGAGTTTGAGTAGAAATAGATGTTGCTTGCCTCTTTCGTTAGTTATTAGTAAAAAAAATCCTTGCATGACTCCATATCATTCATTATTAAAGCGAAAGCGACAACGTATTGCAAGCCCTTCAAAAAATCAATAAATGGGAATGAGTTACCTAATAATGAGCAATGCTAGTAACAACAAATGATTCCTAACCTCATCAAAATCAGAGTACGACATATCTGACTATCCGGCAACACCCTTGGATAAGTAACGCGGTGAACCGTACCTGTATCTCTAGGCGCTATGATGTATTATTTTGTAGATCATGTCTTGGGTTCCAAATATTGCAAGCAACCTTCTCTAATAGAATAGGGAAAGTATAGACCCAGGGTTATACGAGCGCCATTCTTCAGATGGGTCGTTGTTCTATAGTTATTGTTTCCAGGATAAGCAGGCACGAACTTCCTATTGCAAGCAACCTTGCTCATCTGTTCGAGTTCTGTTGAGGAAAGCAGGCAAGCCCGAAAGTCCAACTTTAGAGCAGTTATTTTTGAATTGATTAAAGATCCTACACACCTTAGAAGTGATCTAAATGACCTAGCCAATCTCTCTGACTTAATAGCCTGCTGCCCATAAACGCTAGAAAAAGAACTAAGCTAATGATTGAGATGAGGAAGAAGGGGGGGGGGGAAGCCATTCAGTTCGTAGGGTTTGGCATTGAATAAGTTGTTTGCCTTGCTGCGAATCTGCTCTTAGTTAGAAAGAATAGGTTAGAACTCTTGTTGCATGGTACGACGTTATGGTCAAAGAATAAAGAAGAGTTTCTAGGAACTTTCCAAAGGATCTCCTTTTAAGGATGGAAAGAAGTACACAAGAAAGTCAATTGTCCTTTCAAGGGAAGTAGAACTTGCTGATCCTTTGATCTGCACTGGGAGCCTATGCTAGGATGTAATAGAAAGACCAATTATACTAGGAGTTCTGATACCAGAGAATCTTATCCCCCTGATATACACAAATCATATAACTTTTTAGCATGTTTTAGGCACAATTTAGGGCGAAATTGGAGTTAAATCGTTCTCAATTGATTGTTATTAACATAATTTCACAGTTTTTGTGATTTTGAAAGTTTCAGGTGAAATATGCAAGAAAATGGCAAATTTTGGGGCAAAAACGTGATTTTCAGAAGTTCAGAAGTCAGGATGGGCGTCCCAAGACCAAGACGAGCGTCCCGACTCGGTCAAAGACCCGGGACGAGCATCCAAGACCCAGTCAAAGCACCGGGACGGGCGTCCTGACCCGGTTAACAGATCGGGACGGGCGTCCCGAACCCCTGTACAAACTCCCACATTATTTTCTACATCAAAAATTACTCAGCTCCCCTGCTATAAATACCCCAGGACTTCCACAGTTGAAATCATCCATCTCCACTTGATCTGAATCATTCAATGGCTTCCAGTACACAGTTTTCCACTGTTTATGAGTCATTCAGTGATCTCATGTGTTTTTTGTTCAAGTAGATTTCTAGTATTCTAGAGTGTCTCGTGTTCTTTGTTTTCTGAGAGTCTGTCTCAAATCTTAGAATACGACTAGATAGGGTTTGTTTTTAATATTCATAGAATACCCGGGATTTTGTTAGGAGATCCTAAGAGAGCACTAGGAGTTCGAAGAGTTAGTCAACATGGCTTTGCTTAAGCCCGATACGTAAGGTAAAGCAATAGCTACTAGGCTGAGGAAGCGTCCTCCGAAGGTTCTGTCGAGCAGAGTCAGGTCAAGAAGTCTAGGATATACAAACAGTTGCTCCATCAGCAGACCTAATAAAGAGTGAATACTTTATGGTGGTGATCCCCTTGTCCCCCTCTTTATATTTTTGTACTGTGTTTGTCCAAAGACCCATTTGAATACTAAATTATGATATTATGAATATGTGTTTTGCATGTTGAAGATATTTACATTTTTCCGGAAAGGTCATCAGCTTAATTATCATTATGACTGTATATCTATTTGCTCTTTTAAATTAGATGAACGGTTATAGACAATTCCTAACCACGGTCTAATCATAACCTGTCTAGTTTAACAAGCCTTAATTTAGGGCTTTGTGTGAGGACGGAAGCATTAAGGTCTGCCATATTAGATGAAATAACATATAGATCACCATGTTTGTTAAAGTAGTCTAAGTAGGCTGAGTTCATGTGTTTATGCCATCGTTAGGGCGAGCAGCATGATCTCCGGAGTGACACAAGACTTTCATGGATGCCTTTAGCTCGAACCATGAGTAGGGTCGTCAATGGTGATGGGGCGGTTTATCAGATAACTCAGATGTGGTACACAAGTAGAATTAGTATATAATTGCAATCTAGACCAAGATATATCTAAAATACTCGAAGATAGGTCAATCAACATGTAGAAATAATATAACATATATCAGAACACTGTTTGTAAAATACTCTTGCATGCTTAATGAACTTGAACCTAGTGTAGAATGGATGAACCTCTCATCAAAGATATTGATGAATGATTGCATAACTGGATAATAAAATGAGAGTTAGGGTAAAAGGATAGTTGCTACTAAGCCGTTACCACTTCCCTGGGAGTACGATAATTTCTTAAATTAAAATCGTAGGTACTTTCCAACAGACTAGCTACAAGATAGGTACTCTGCCTTAGGTTCTGATTGATTAGGTGACAACATAGATGTTAAATGTGACAATTAGTAATTCTAAATCCTTAATTATTCATAATCGATATAGGGTAAATAAAACCTATTTTTAACATATCAGTCGGAAACGCATCACCCCCAGTGATAGCAGCCGTTCCATAGCTTTCAACAGCCTACTTAAGGAAAATATTGACGAAAGCCACAGAAAGGAGGAAAAATGTAAGTCTTAATATAGCTGCACAGCCTAAGGCTTCCTGTATACGACCCCAATAACTTGTCCTGGACAAAGCTTCCTTAAAGTAAGGGAAATTGAAAAACTTGAAGCTCAGCGGCTGTATTAAACTGCCCAAGAGGGGCATATTTAGTGGAGTCCAAAACAGATAAAGTAAAGGCCAGGATGAATAAATTCACAAAGGAGTTGGTCTTGTCCAACAATTACTAATAAATCACACTTTACATTCTGCCTTTTACGAGATCGAAGCATTAAAGCAAGGGCTGCTCGCTGACCAATGCACTTTTAAGGTCCTCTCTTACCCAAGTTAGAGATTGAAACAACTGCTTCTTTATAATTGTAGCATGAGCGCTTATCTTCAATTCCCGTCTGGAGGTGCTAACAAGAAACTCGTCCTTACACGGGATGCTAGCAAACAAATAGATAGATAGTAGACTAAGGAATGAAGGTAAGTCCTCACTTTAAATTCCTTTTCTGGTACATTCACCCCTATTGCAGCAACTGGTGCCTGTCTTGGTTCGGTTAGCGAAGCTGGTGTGTAGTGACTAGTTGTGGGCGATCCTATTGGTGCTCACACCTAATGCGAAAGAAGAAAGCAGTAGGCCAGGGATTATTGAAAGAATGTTATGGAAAGGATGATATAGATCTTATTGAGCGTATTCCGTCTCTTTATCTATTCTACCTTTTAAGGTTGCTTTCTAAGTGTCTCGCCCGCCACGCCTACTTCTTAGCCGGAGACAGTACGAACCACTTTTTAAGCTCAAACGAAAGAGCAAGGGGACGGGTTTACTATGGGGAATATTTGAAAGTGGTAATCCGGGCCAGGCTCGATAAAAGACCATATCCATGAAATATAAAAAAGTTGTAGGACAAGTACATTCGATAAGATTTTAACAGTTTTCCCCACGTTGAATCGATGAAAGAAAGCTGAAAAAAAATGTTGATATGGGTACTGATTCCATGGAACCAGAGCTACCCAGGAGAGGTATAGGATCCATCCTTGCCTCTGAAAGAGATGTTGTTGAGACTCGAACAAGAATTTTAATATATTAAGGAATGCTTTTAATGAGCCAGTAGTGGGACTTGCTTTAGCGAGGTTTGGCCATCACCATAACCTAATAAAATTCGTGTGGAATCCCCGCAACCAAGGTTTGATGGAATAAAAGTACTGCGGTTTACCTATGAACCCTATTCCATCCTATATATTGTATAAGTGGGTTATCGGACATTTTTGAAATCACAATTCGTTTTCCTCCATCGATTACGCATCCTTCTCTTGATAGAGGGATAACAAGTAAAAGAAAGACGGAGAAAAGAGGGCAGACACAAGGCCAACAAAATATGGAAGATTTTTTATATACTTTAAGCGCACCAGAAGGTATTGCACCCCTGCTTGGACTTCTTTTTTCTCTACGGTCAACAGATGGAAAAGAGATTTCTTGTTCAAGTCTGCTATGGAACTATAAGAAGTAATCGAATAGGATGGGAAAGGGGGCCTACTCATAGCGCAAAAGGAGAGCGGAATCTAAGATCACACCAGACAGGATAACGAGGACTAGATATTTCGTCAACCACCACTGAAGCACGATTCACTTATCTATTGATAAGTATTCTCCAGATAGTAAAACTTTTAGGGCATATGACTAAGTAAGGTAAATCAACCTATCGTATCGATCAGATGCAACAAAAAGAAAATTAGCATACTATGAAAAAGAATTTTAATCACCTCAAATAATTCAATAAAATAAATTATTATATCTCGAATTAATCACCTCTTAAAATTATGAATGAAGTAATTCACTATATTTTTTTTATATTACCGTTCAAATTTAGTATTGGTTCACACTTTAAAATAATTTTTTATATTTAAAAATATTAAATTAAATATTAATAATTTCTAAAATAAATTTTCCTTTTTTAAAAGTAACATCATTTATGACAAGATACATTAGAAGATGGAAAATAACTAGAAGATTTTTAGCCAGAAATATGAATAAGTTCTAAATATTATTTTGTCCTACCAAAACATAGGTTTTACCCACTAATTAGTTATAAATATGAATTGCATATATATATATATATATATATATATATATATATATATTATTATATTGAGCCGACATAAATTTCCCAAATAAAGTAACTGATTCGAGAAGATCAGAAAACCTCCACGGTGGCATAAATACCACTTTATGGACCTCATAAATGGGAGACGTTACACAATTACTCCCCCATTTATACTACTGTTACATCTAAATGGTCTATAACGGTCTAGTACCATAATAGCCCAATCAATAATCAAGCCCCCATAAAAGGGAGATCCGAATACAAGGTAAGGGACAATTCCTAATTTCCAGATATCTACAATACACTCTACTGACTTAAGCATCGGAGAGTTCACAGGGCACAAACTCCCCATTGAACTTACTTGTTTTGCAGGTTGATCAGAGGCTAAGTGTATACCCTGAAGTATCGCATACGCTCAGCGAAGTGTCACGCCACACTTCGCCTTCTCAGAAAAGCCTTCCTACCAAACCCAGTTACAAAACTCTCCGAGTTCCCGACACCCTAAATTACTTTTTTACCCTTTGACAGATTCGTGCAGAATCAGTTTTGTTCCGTTACCGGGAACGTTTTATTTACTCTCATAATCCTCATCCATTAATCTCCTATTATCATGTCTCGATCCGAAGGACACACTGTTCGTCAATCTTCTCACCGACAAGAGAGGACGAGGACAAGAATGTCCGTTTCTTCGGGTTCAAGTTCTGGTCGCCGTCCGATCTCGAAAAGGTTTGGGCCACAACCAGGGACTTCCAGGCGTTCATCTGATTTGCGAGACCAACTCAACTCCAAGCGGATAGAAGAAACGGAGAAAGAATTGAGGAGGTTGCGGCAACTCCAGCAAGATGAAGAAGCTAAGCGGGATCAGGAACTCTCGCAAAAATGGCTACAACTGAGAGCTGAATTCAGACAGGCTGGGGTAGAGCTTCCCCCACCGAGATTGCCCGGAGGTTCAGAGCTTCCACAGCGGACTCACACAGCAACTAAGAAGGACGGCAGGCGTGGAGCACGCACGAGCAGAAAACCAGCCGTTAGTGAAGTAGGGGAAAGTCATCATTCCTCTAAACCAGTGCACAAAAAGACTGCCACGAAGCGATCCCCAGAAGGTAGCCCGGAGACCGCAAAGAATCCCACCAAAGTTCACAAGTCCAGGTCAATTGAACTGGGGCCTTTCGTCAAATGGATCCGAGACGTTACTCCGGATTCAAATCTTAATCTTAAGCTCCCTCAGTTTGTCCTATATTCCGGCTCCACAAAACCCATTGAACACATTTGCCGGTACAAGTCTACCATGGGATTAGTCTCTAGCGACGAAGCTATTCTGTGCCGGGCTTTTCCAACTACTTTGTCGGATAAGGCGGTAACCTGGTTTACGTCCCTCAAAAAGGATTCGATCGATTCATGGGACACCTTGGAAAAAATGTTCCTTGATAAATTCAGCACTGCAGGAACAATTCCAAAAACCCGGGGAGACCTGGCTAACATCAAACAGCGGGAGGGTGAGTCGTTGCTCTCATTTTTGGATAGGTTCAAAAAAACCTATGAGGAGATTGAAGGGATCAGCCAAGACACGGTGATCACATGTTTCAGAGGGTTTAGGTCGCGAATGTTATACACTGAGCTCCAACTCCGCAGGTCGGAGACGATTGGAGAAATGTTCAACGTAGCCAGGAAAATAGCCCTGGCTGAAGGCAGTGCGACCGAGTCGACTTGGCGAAGAAAAGATAAACAACATGAACAACCAAAGCAGGCGACCTCGAATTTCCCACAGCGAAAGGACAATAATCGAGGTAAGAAATCTGAGACGTTTACACCTCTGAATGTCTCAAAGAAAAGTTTAATTGCAGTCTTGAAGGAGAAACATGGAGTTCGGGACCCCGCACCAATGAAGGCACAGACATATGCTTCGCGGGACAAGACCAAGTTCTGTGGATTCCACAGAGACTATGGTCACATAACGGAGGAATGTTTTCAACTGAAGCGAGCCATCGAAAAGCTCATTCAAGAAGGATGTTTAAAGGAGTACATCGCGGGTGTACAGCAACAGAAGGATAAGGGAGAAAGGGTAATCAACATGATTAACCCAGAGATGGGCTGGACGAGAAAAATAAAGAAAAGAATCTACAGTCTCACCAAATCATACCTCGTCCCGAAGTATGAATTCGAGCACCAGGAAGTCATTACTTTCACCAACGAAGAGCTAGAAAGTAATGAGGAGGCTAAAATCAGTCCCATAGTCATCGAAGCGAGGATGACCAGAGAAGGGATTGACAAATATACAGTAAAGAGGATTCTAGTTGACACTGGAGCCACAAGAAACATCATGTACTGGCGATGTTTCGAAGAAATGGGCTTGAAAGATAAACACCTCAAAACAAGCAGGATGGTATTGGAGGGATTCACACCTCAGAAAGTACCGGTAAGAGGAACAGTAAGACTGCATGTCACCCTTGGCGAAGGGAATAAAGCCCGAACAGAGGAGGTCAAGTTCTACGTAGTAGACCTAGAATCCCCTTACAATGTCATAGTGGGAACACCTTTCCACGCGGCTTTTGATCTGGTTATCTCTACTTCCCATCAACAAGTGAAGTTCCACACCTCACGAGGTGTCGGATTTGTAAGAAGCAGCCCTCAGAGTTTATTAGGGCATATAATGAAGATAAAAAGAAAGAGAGATGATCCTGAAAAGATTAAAAAAATCAACATGGTGACAGGAGAGCGCAACTATGGAATGACTGATGATCCTGAAAGGATTAAAAGAGTCAACCATGAAATGACTAATGATCGCGGTCCAGAAGAGCAAAGAGATACAGAAAAACAAGACTCCGATCTTAATCTCGAAGTATCACGGGATAAAGAATATGACGAGGTAGAAATAAATTCCGCTTATCCTAAACAACTCGTCAAAATCGGGAAAGATATGCCTGATAAACTCAGGCAAGACCTCATTGAATTCCTCAAAGAACATCAACAAAGCTTCGCATGGTGCACAGAGGATATGCCTGGAATCAACCCCTCGGTCTCAGAATATGCCTTAAATATTGACCCTACATATCACCCAATTGAACAAAAGTCCAGACGATTTGGCGATGATAAAATACAAGGCATAAAGGAAGAGGTGAATAAGTTTTTACAGGTGAAGTTCATTCGCGAAGTAAAATATTCCACTTGGCTGGCCAATGTAGTCATGGTTAAAAAATCTACCGGCAAATGGAGAATGTGCGTAGACTACACTGACCTCAACAAGGCCTGCCCCAAGGATTGCTACCCCCTGCCTCGGATCGACGCACTGGTGGACTCGACGACGGGATACGAATACCTGAGCTTCATGGACGCATTCTCGGGATACCATCAAATTAAAATGAAGCCCAGCGATCAAATACATACTTCGTTCCCAGCAGCAGAAGCCGTTTACTGTTATAACGTCATGCCCTTCGGATTAAAGAATGCAGGGGTAACATATCAGCGAATGATGAATTATATTCTCCGAAGTCAGATCGGGAGAAATATAGAAGCATATGTTGATGATATGGTGGTAAAGACGAAGCATGGCACTTCACACTTGGAGGATTTAGAGGAAACATTCTCCAACCTGGCGAAGTACAACCTCAAGCTCAATCCCACGAAGTGCACTTTTGGGGTAAAATCTGGTAAGTTTTTAGGCTTCATGACATCCGAACGAGGAATTGAGGCCAACCCGGAAAAATTGGAAGCCATAGCCCGGCTCACCGAGCCTAGATGTGTCAAATATATCCAAAGGCTAAATAGATGCATCGCAGCACTTGGAAGATTTGTTTCGAAATCAGCAGAAAGGTGCCTCCCATTCTTCCAAGCTTTGAAAAATTCAAAGAATGGCTTCACATGGACTCCGGAGTGCAGCCAAGCTTGGAAAGATCTAAAAGATTACTTGCAAAATCTTCCTTTGTTACGACCTCCGAGCTGCGGAGAAACGCTCTTCTTGTATTTATCATTTTCAGATGTGATCGTAGCATCAGTTTTAATCAAAGAAGATGGGACGAAGCAACATCCTGTATACTTCGTTAGTAAAGTTTTAAATGAAGCCGAGTCCAGATACTCTAACATTGAAAAGTTGGCATATGCTTTAGTCGTTTCCGCACGGAAACTGAGGTCGTACTTTGAATCTCACCATATCGTTGTATACACCAACGCTCCGCTAAAACAAGTTTTTCTTAAGCTGGACAAATCTGGAAGGATGTTGCGCTGGTCCATCGAGCTGTGCGGACAGGACATTACATTCAAACCCCGTACAGCCGTCAAAGCACAAGCTCTGGCAGATTTCCTCGCAGAAGGCTCATTTACAGAGGACAACTTAGAGAAAGCTGAATCTGCCAAAGAGCCATGGGAGCTGAAAGTTGATGGGGCAGTAAACTCCAGCGGAGTCGGGGCTGGACTGGTGTTGACATCACCAAATAAAGAGTACTCGGAAGTGCGGGCTATCAAACTAAAGCCCGATATCTCAAATAACCAAGCAAAATACGAAGCACTACTAAAAGGATTGGAGTGGGCACATGAGGCAAACATCCGAGCCTTGAAAGTATATAGCGATTCACAGCTGGTGGTGAATCAAGTTCAAGGAACTTACGCAGTACAATCAGAAGGACTGCAACCTTATGTAGACAAGGCCAGAAATTGGAGAGATAAGTTTTCGCCTTTCTCGCTAACCCTGATCAACAGGAAAGACAACCAACAAGCAGACAGGCTAGCAAAGATTGCTTCAGGGGAAACGCCCAATGAGGAAGACATTCCTATCGAGGATGCATCCGAGGAACCCGAAGTTATTTGGTGCCTACATCCTACTTCGGTGAGCTGGGATGAAGAAATAAAAAGCTTCATCCAACAGGGGACTCTCCCAAACGATGCTACCCGAGCACGACAGATCAAAAGACAGTCTACAAGATACACTATTCATGAAGATATATTATACAGACGGTCTTTCACAAGACCCCTACTTCGTTGTGTTCCACCGTCTCAAGTAGAAGATCTGTTAGTCGAAGTACACGAAGGAGTGTGTGGAGGTCATCCAAGGGCCTGAGCTCTAGCAGAACGGGTAATTAACCAAGGATATTATTGGCCAACACTCAGGGAGGATGCCAAAAGGTATGTTAAAAAGTGTGACACTTGTCAAATTTTTGGCGCTATACCTCATCTACCCTCGGTTGAACAAACCCCGGTTGTGGCGGCCTGGCCATTCGACATGTGGGGCATGGATTTAATGGGAAAGTTCCCAAAGACAAGGAATGGTTGTGAATATTTGGTAGTAGCAGTAGATTATTTTTCAAAATGGATCGAAGCGAGAGCGCTCACAAGTCCCACGGAAGAAAATGTTTCTAAGTTCTTCCGAGAACAGGTGTTGTGTCGCTTCGGGATACCCCGAGCGGTTATCAAAGATCACGGAGTACAATTCTCCGCCAAATTCACAACAGAATGTCAGCGGTTGCACATCAAGCATTGGAAATCATCCGTAGCACATCCTCAGGGGAACGGACAAGCCGAGGCTGCCAATAAGTTGGTATTAGCAGCACTAAAGAAAAATTTGGAAGGAAAATCTAACAAATGGGCGGATGAATTGAACTCTGCTCTATGGGCAGTACGCACTTCGACTAGGGGCCCCACCGGAGAAACAACTTACGCTTTGGTGTACGGATCAGAAGCAGTAGCACCAGCTGAAGTAGCACTGCCAACAGCCAGAGTAGCCATGTATAGCGAGGATGCTAACAAAGAAAGAAGAAATATGGAGCTAGACTTACTGGAAGAAAGAAGAATAGCAAGTCGTCTAAGGTCACAATCATTCAAGGAAAAGACCAAAAAAGTTCACGATAAAAGGCTGTTCAAACGTCCCATAAAGGTCGGAGACTAGGTACTTCGAAAAATCGAAGGCACAACACGGCATATACAGGCAAACAAACTGACCCCAAATTGGGAAGGTCCATACCTCGTAAAGCACGAAGTACGACCAGTCACTTACAAGCTCATGAACAAGGATGGCATTCTCCTCCCAAATCCATGGCATGTAAATCACCTAAAAAGGTACTTTGTATAAAATACATTTGGACAAAAACTGTCCTGAATATCAAATCATCTACTAAGGCAAGTCCTTAAATTTCCAAAAAGTGAAGTTTATTACTTTTTACTTTGAGCATGATCTCAGTTATTATTCAAGTCAAACCTGAGCACGATCTCGAGAAGACTAAAACCTGCGAGTAAGGTCGCAGTAAGAAAATCAGGCTAAGGCTTGAAGGAAATCCACACGAAATGTCGTGGTTACGAAGTGCCAAGTCAAGGCTTGGAAGGTCGCACATAAACGCTAAGTTAAAAGCATACTCGGAGTACCAAAGTACACAAGCACCGAAGATCACAGTAAGTACTTGAAGTAAATTTACTAGCACGAGGTCTCTTACGAAGTATTGAGTTTTGAGATTTTACTTGGTAAATTCTTTTGACACGGTTCGAAGTATCAAGGTCATATCTATTACTTGGTAGATTTTGTTACTATAAAACTATCAAAATCAAGAAGCCAAAATAAACAACACTTAGAAAAATTCAAACAAAAACCAGTCTTGGTTACAAAAAATAATTACAAGATTAAGGGGCAGCAGAGCTGGAGCCCGGCGCATCAGAATTAGGCCCTTCACCCAACAAATCCCAAAAAGTAGGAGTAGAAGGCTGCGGTGGGGTCCAAACAGGTTTACCTCTTCTTTCATCCCTCTCCCGAAGTGCCTCTAATTCGTCAGGGGTAAAAGGGACAAAATCTGCTCCCTGGCGGCAGAAGTTATTGTCGAAGTTAGACTTGAAGGATTGAAGAAGGATCGACTTATCTTCGAAGTAGGGATGCAGCTGCCTAATAACATGGACACATCCCTTGTCCAGGACAGAGCGGGCTTCTGCTTGATACTCAGAAGAGTTAAGGAAGTCCTCAATAATCTTCTTCTTGAACTCCTCTAAGCGACAATGATCCAGCTCCTCCTGCAGAGAAAGCCGGCTTACAACAGCCTCATCTCTGTCCGATTTCAGCTTGGCTCTCTCCTCCAGCGACAATCTCCTTTCAACCGTCAAATCATACACCTCCTTCTTCAAGCCTGCCAACAACCTTCTCTTTACCTCTGCTTCATTGGCGTAGTATTACTTTTCAGCAGTCAATGATTCTATAACTTCCGCTTGCTTATTGACCTCTTGCTCCAACGAAAGCAGACGGGGTTCATTGACACTTCTCCACTCCGCATCTGCCGCTGCTTGCTCTGTTTGTTTTGTTGCTCGGGACCTGGATATATGAAGTGCTAAGGAAGAAGCCTATAAAAGAAAAAAGAACAAGTCAGAAATCGTTCCCAGGAAAAACTCAAGAAACAAAGAAAAATAAAAAGTATACCCGAGCAAACAAAGCCCCAAGACGATTGGTAGCTTCTTCCACCGACATTTCGCTCATCCCGGCCAAGCTGCTCGGATCATGAGCACGCTCCAAAATGGCTCCGCCAACCAAAGCAGCTACATAAGAATTGTTGAATCGAAGGTTGGTAAGCGGCGGAGTCCTCTCAGCAATCTCCAAGGCTAAGGATCTGAAACCCTCATCTTCGGTAGGTAACTCAAATCCCGGTTGAAGCCAAGAAGGGCCGGGAGACTTAGAGCTTACCTCGGGGTCAGTGGTAGGAACATCCCCCTGGTCATCAGCTGGAGAGGGCTCAGTTGGAGTAGACCCAGAAGCCCGATGAGCTGACAAGGGAACTGCGTACAAGACATCCTCGGAAGCAGGTGAAGTAGGCGAAACAGGCGGGGAAGCAGGCAAGTCTCCAACGGGGTCCCGGGGTAAGTCTTCAGCAGGACACCTAGGAGAAACCCTCCGTTTCTGATGAGGACGAAGTTTCTCTTCATCCTCCCCCTCTTCTGGAGTAACCTCCCTACGGGGTTCAGGGGCCGGACGAGGTGTCTTTTCCCTTGACTCCTCTCTGGTCCTGCGCACTCCCCTGCTCTGCTTGGGAACTTCTGCAGAGGAAGCGCAAGTCAGCGGAGTATCACCTGAAGCACCCCGGTCTATGAGCCTAGGAGGAAAACGAGGCAGAGAGTTCAGATGGGTCTGGTCGACGTCTCTCTCCTCCTCCCGCTCTCCCCCATATGGTCTTGAACATGGTTGGACCTGCAAGCAGAACAAGAGGTCAATACCGAAGTAAAACAAAAAACAAGGAAAATAAGTATGTGAAGTATACCCTTGCCAGTCCGACAACCCCGACCAAGAGAACATGCATCACACTGAAATGAAAAAACACCCCCGGGGTGTATTGTCCAATCTTCGTTTGGCTCCTCCTTCGCGAAGCCTAATTCCTTCTTCCTCTCGGACAGACCGGGCCCAATCCCACACCATCTTAGACTCGACTCACTAAGCAAATCGGCGGAAGAATACACCCGGGTTTGTTTCTGTCTGTCATCTCCTAAGTCTCGGGTGATGATTTCTAAAAAAGACTTCTCAGAATGACTAAGTGTAGAGGGATATTGGATTTGAGGCCATTGGAAGTTCTCATTTACATATGGGCGGAAGGGAAAGCCAATGCGAGATTCTACCATCATCCATCTCTCCTTAAATTCTACTTTGTTAGGAGGTGAGTCAAAAAGCAAAACTCTATTCTTACGAGGACGAATAGAAAGAATATTGTCTGCCATCCGAAGTGAAGAAAAAAACATGCTAAGAATGTTGTCAGTCAGCTCGAAGCCTAGGCGACGACAAAGGCAAATTAAACAAAACATTGTCCTAACAGTGTTCGGATGAACCTGTCCGGGTTGGACTCGAGCAAAAGTTAGAAAATCTGCAAAAGCAAGGTCCATAGGAAGATGGAACCCCAATTCAAAATGAGCTAAGGGAATAGGAATGTGATGAAGGGACATTTTTCCGGCTAAGGGCTGAACAAAAACTCTGTAAACCCTAGGGTCGATGCTATGCTTACGGGCGAAAGATTCGACTTGTTCCCTGGTAATCCTATTTCTACTCAAGGGAAAATCAGAAGAGGGAGGACCAGGCAAGGGAGGTTGAAAAGGAACCCCTTCCGGAACTTCACCCCGGGTCGCTCTCCTGGCTACTGTGACCTTTGGTCGAACAGGTCGAGGGCTCCCGAAACCTTCTTCCATCAAGTCCTCAACCTCCCTATTATTTCCCTTTCGAGCAGCCATATCCTACCTGCGAATGGAAGCCCAATACTTAGAACTCCATGCAAGTACAGAGCCACCCGAAACTAACAACCTAAAACCCCTCAAATCTTACGAAAATACAGAGCCAACACCATCCCAAAAAACAAAAGCAAACAGTTCAAATCAACACAGTATTAAACCCAAAAGCCATAAACAGACTTACCTTTTTAAAAGGTCCGAGTCCGAGGGAAAAAACCGAAGAAAAAGATGAAGGTAGTAGAAAAACAGAGGTATCTTCAGAGTGTTAATGGCCGAAAAAGTTATACGAGAAAGTATAAAAGGGAAATATAGGGGAAAGAAGAAACTAAAACACTTTGGAGGATGCCTCGGTAATAATTACTTACCAGGATCAAGACATTGGGAAGATAAAAAAACTTTTTGCCGGCTGACATTCTGACATTTATTACCGAAGATAGACGAAAGGTAGCTAATCGAAAAAACGGCTGAGCCACGTCAGAAGCCCTAGCTTTTTCAACATCCGAAAAATACTAAGTGTCGACATTACGCCGAAGCATATTTCCTTTGGTTCTTCGATACTTCGACGAGGGGCCACTGAGCCGACATAAATTTCCCAAATAAAGTAACTGATTCGAGAAGATCAGAAAACCTCCACGGTGGCATAAATACCACTTTATGGACCTCATAAATGGGAGACGTTACACAATTACTCCCCCATTTATACTACCGTTACATCTAAACGGTCTATAACGGTCTAGTACCATAATAGCCCAATCAATAATCAAGCCCCCATAAAAGGGAGATCCGAATACAAGGTAAGGGACAATTCCTAATTTCCAGATATCTACAATACACTCTACTGACTTAAGCATCGGAGAGTTCACAGGGCACAAACTCCCCATTGAACTTACTTGTTTTGCAGGTTGATCAGAGGCTAAGTGTATACCCCGAAGTATCGCATACGCTCAGCGAAGTGTCACGCCACACTTCGCCTTCTCAGAAAAGCCTTCCTACCAAACCCAGTTACAAAACTCTCCAAGTTCCCGGCACCCTAAATTATTTTTTTATCCTTTGACAGATTCGTGCAGAATCAATAATATATATATATATATATATATATATATATATATATATATATATTATATATATATATAGTTTTAGAGAGAGAAAGAGTAATTTTTTATTATTATAAAAGAAAAAAAAGTAATAGAAGAATTGATAGAGCTTTTCACCGCCCATGGGATGGATACATTCAGAGTTGATTTGCCAAAAAGCAACTGTTTTGTTAATTGTTTAGTGTTTTCTTTAGGAACTTTCATGTGAGTTCAATATACATATACACATAGATTATATGTATCTATATATATATAATAATTAAAAAGGACTATACATATATATATTATAATATATATATATATATATATATATATATATATAGAGAGAGAGAGAGAGAGAGAGAGAGAGAGAGAGAGAGAGAGAAAGAGATATATACATACACTGACTTTTGGTCTCCATTCAATACTGACTCATTCTTTTGTGTTTATTATTATGCTTAAAGAAAAACTTAAAAACAAAAAATGTCACGTTATTACTACACCTAATCCTTCTCATCATATACCAAATTCCACACCTTTTTTTCCCTTCCCATATTTACCATTTTACCTACCAATACAACATAATATAATATAATATATATATATTATATATATATAATATATATATTATATATATATATATATATAGATCAAAAATTGAATTTCAATTTATGTATGTATATAGTTATTTAAAATTTAAAATTAGAATATCTTTTTTAAAATGTGCTTTTATAATTGTATAGTGATATTATATTTTAATTTTTTTATATTAATTAAAATTTTTATACGGCTTTTTATCTCCACCATATCATTTATAAAATTTTAAAATTATTTTCCTTCAAATGCGACTTAAATATATGACTTTTACCTTAATATATAATACTACTGTTTATATTTTCCAATATTATTATTTTATGAAATATTTTAAACTTTTTTTTTATTATAATTTTTCGAAAAAAATGTTAAGAGTTAATTCACAACAAAAATAAATTATTCAAGATCCTGAATTTCACACCAAATGAAATAATCTATTTACATAAAAGCATAATTAACTTGATTTATTTCTTATATTTGTATCAATTAAATATATTTTTCCTTTTTCTTTTTTTGGGAAAAAAAATTTGAACATAATATACTAATTTATATTAAAAAAAACACGGAGTTTTTAATCAGAATTAAATACTATAATCCTGTTTTTGACTCATATATATATATTTGTCCTTATTTTATTGAATATTGTTAAGACATTAATTCTTGTTTTAAAAAAAATTAATTTGGTCCACATATCTGAATTATTTAAAATTTTAACTAAAATTTATTATGTATTAAAAAAATACATAAAAATTAATGATAATTTTTAAATTAATTAATTAAATAATTAATAATAACTAAAATTTATTATGTATTAAAAAAATTAATAATATTTTTAAAATTAATTAATTAAATAATTAATTAATAAAAATGAAGGTATAAGGTAAGGTGAGTGCAAGACACATCATTTGGGACCCACAAACAAGATCTCAATGGTGAGAAATAAGGTTGTGAAAACCAATTGTGGGATGACACTCCACACTAGGAATCAATTTCCTTTTTTTTTTTTTTTTTTCAACATCATGTCACAATGTAATAAAATAAATATTGTAAAAATATTAAGGAAAAGGAAAAGGAAAATAAATCCAAAGAAGCTTCCTTTCTTTTCCTTTTTCTTTTTTGCAATTTTTCATGTTCTTCCTCATCTATTTATTGTTATTATTAATTTTACACCTCCCCAAAAAAAAAAAAAAGAATAATCAAAATTCATAAAAGTCTTTAGTCAATAACAAAGAGCAGCAATATTTATTTGTGGGAAAAAAAATATAAAAATGGGGGAAGATGAGAGAATAAAATCATCAAGAAAACAAGAAATTTTATAAAAGCAAGGTAGTAAAGACTAAAGAAAGTTGAAACATTTACTTCATATACAATACAAACAAGAAGGGGGTCATATACATACATAAACAACACAACCTCCCCCCTTCCTTCCCTTCCTTTTTCTCATTTCATCTTACTTTCACAACCATTTATTAGATTCCTTCAAACTCCAAATGCTCTTTTTCTGATTTCCATTGGATTGTACAGATTCTGAGCTAAAAAACCCATCTTTCTTTCCTGTATTTAGTGTTTAATTTTGGAGTTGGGTTTACTGTTTTTGTTTTGTTTTGTATTTTTTTTTTTTTTCTTTTTCTTTCTGGGACTTTAGGATACAAAAATTCCTCTCTGGGTCTTCTTGGGTTTTTGGTGTTTTCTGCAAAACTTTATTGCAGAGAAAAGCTTGATACCCAGTAGTATTTGGTCAAGTAAAGGCTGATGAATAATAATTGAATAAATTTATTTTTAGAAAAAAATTTGGTTTTTAGACTTTCCTTTTTTTTTTATTTAGTATATATTTGGGTGTTCTTCAACTACTTTTCCCCAGAAAACTAGTTTCTTTCTCCTATTTTCTTCTGAATTTCCTTTAATTTAATTTTTCTGAAATTAACCTACAAAAGGAAATTAAGGGGAGATGGGAAAGCAAGGACCTTGCTACCACTGTGGTGTTACAAGTGAGTTTGATTTTTGATTTTTGATTTTTTTTCATTCAACGTATTTTCCCAAAAGAATTTCTTAACTCTTGAAGGGAAAAATAGGTTCTTTTTGGATTTTTGACTTGTAATTTAATTTCTAATATTCTATGTTATATTTTGATGTTTGGATTAGTTGTTTCAGTATTGAAAATGAATGCCCAAATGCTAATTTGTTTCAGAAGAAAAGAGGTTAACTTTTTCAATGGAAAAAAGTTGTTGTTAATATTTGCTGTAATGACTTGTAATTTTCTAATCTTTTCATTTTATTTATTCATTCAAACTTCAATTGTTCTTATGAAACTGGGTTTCATTTTCTCTGTAATTTCAACCTTTCCAAGTTTAATCACCCTTTGACTCTATCGAACAATGTATGACTAATGAAATAATTGCATTGCAAGCATTTCTGCTAATTGTATAATTATATTCATTTCCTGAAGTGAATTTTGTTCCTTGTTTCAAACACCCAACTTTATTGGAAGAATTTTCTTGAAGCATTTTGATTTTGGATCCATTAATGAAAATTCAATTGTTCACTTGATTTTGGAAGATATTTTGTTTACCTCACAAAGGAATTCAGGATAAGAAAGAACCATTTCCAATTCGTGGCTGGGCTTTGCTCTAGTTCATCTTCTTAAACTCTGCTAAATGAAGACTGTCACTTACTGATTTTCTACTAGATTGGATTCTCACTCAACTCTAGTTTCTTGTTGGTGTACAAAATTTGAGGAACATTTTACTCTGTCTTAGAAATTTTGAACCGTGATTCCCTTCCATGTTTCTCAAAGTCCTCTCTTCTGTTTGATTTTTATTGTCATTTTCACTGCATTTTGAAGCATTTACTTGCATCCATTTACTTGTATTCTTGACCTCCTCCTGTCGAATAAATTGATCAACCTTAATCCTTTATTTATAGTCTTCTATTACTATGGAAACCAATGTTGCTTGCAGTTGCTAATTGCATAGGAGAGTTGCCTATCTCTTGTAGGCACTCTATAGTACTTGAAATTGCAGCCAAATTAGACGGTTCAGCTTAGAAATGAAGAAAAAACAGTAACATGGTGGAAATGTAGTTTTAAGAACTTAAAAAGATGTTGTCTTGAATTCATTCTCAGCCATAAACTTAACTTGTCATTTGCCTGCCATTGCTCATCATGTATAATTATGATTTACTTTGAGTCCCATGTGGTATTTAACCCCTCTTGTTTTAAAAGATGATAATATTAGTTGTGAATCATTGTGCTGCAGGCACGCCTCTTTGGCGCAATGGACCACCTGAGAAGCCAGTACTTTGCAATGCGTGTGGATCACGATGGCGAACAAAGGGTACGCTTGCAAACTATACCCCTTTGCATGCCAGGGCTGAACCAGATGACTTTGAAGAATACAGGATTGCTAGGGTGAAAACCATCTCTATTAAGAATAAGGAGGTTAAAGTTCTTAAGCGGAAGCACAGTCATGACAATGCTGAAGTTGGAGCATTATTTGCATCTGATAGTAATCAGAGCTTTCGAAGAGCTATGGATGAAGATACGAGTAATAGATCAAGTTCTGGCTCTGCAATATCTAATTCTGAGAGCTGTGCTCAAGTTGGCAGTGCTGATGCAAGTGAATTGACTGGTAGGTTGTGTCGGTTGGTTACATAGGATCTATGTCTAGAAATATCATGCTCTTCCATTTAAAGTTATGATTCTATAACTTTCATGATAATAGAACAGTGGGGATTTGATGTTCCGGAGGATATGATTCTATAACTTTCACGACTATTAATTATATCGAATATCCATTATATTCTATAACAATGTTTATGAAGATACATTTATCTCCTTTCAGGTCCAGCCCAGCCAATGGTATGGGATTCAATGGTTCCATCAAAAAAGAGAACTTGTGTTAGTCGTCCCAAACCATCTTCTGTTGAAAAGCTTACCAAAGATCTACGTACCATCTTATACGAACAGTCTTCGTACTTCTCTGGATCTTCAGAAGAAGATTTACTTTTTGAGAGTGATAAACCTATGGTCTCTGTTGAGATAGGCCATGGAAGTGTACTTATTAGGCATCCTAGTGCCATAGCTCGAGAAGAAGAATCAGAAGCTAGTTCCCTTTCAGTTGACAACAAACTGCATCCTGTGAATGAGGCTTATTCTCGGTTAAATCCGTTTCCTGTACATAATAATAGTTTCAATAAGGGTGTTGATATACCGAGTCCCGGAATAGAGAAAAACAAGAAGCCTATTGGACAGGTCACAGAACAAGAACAACCCAAAAGGTACTTCTTCGATCTTGAATATATAACAGAGGAAATGCAGTTACGTTTAGGGCTTACTCTGACGTGAATATGAATACATAGCCTATGTGCAATATGTATTTAATGTTTATAAGCTGATTTTTACCTAGGTGCATGAGCTTGGGCAAAAACATGGATACAACCTGGCTTACTCAGATTTTTTCCCCATCTTTTGTGCTCTCTCTTACAAACTCTTGTTTTCTAAATTGAAGGGACAAAGATCAGATCGAAAAACTGCAAATTCTAGGTCATCATAATTCACCACTCGGCTTTGTAGACTTGAAAGTAAGTTGCAGGTGTTTGATATCTTTGTACCCAATAAAGCACTTGCTTATCCTTAGTCTGCTGCTGCCGCGAGGTTCCCTCAAAAGAGAGCAAAAGAAAGGAATGTTGAAACTATTGAAATTTGATTCGTAGTGGTTCATTCTCCTCTTGCAATTCTTGTTGTGACAATTTTCATTTGATGGAGTAGTATCTATTTACAACCTGTTACAGTATAGCGGATTATCTAAGCCAAAATGTATCTGATGCAGGATGTCCTCAACTATGGTGAATTTGTTGGTTGCTTTACGTATGAAGAACGCCAACAATTATTCAAGTATTTACCTTCCGTTGATACTTCGGGACTACCAGAGAGGTATATATTCTTCATGTTAATCTTTGAATTCACCTTTTATCCTCTGTAAACATGGAAATCAATGGGAAATACTTTCTTATTTATGATTTCAAGTTCAACGTGGTTCCATGTTAAGCCAGAAGTTAGTCTCGTATTCTACTAAGATGTTCCTTACTTTCTCTTTTAACAGTCTCAAAAGCATGTTTGATAGTCCGCAATTTGAGGAGAGTATATCATCGTTCCAGAAGATTCTTGCTGACGGGGTTTTCGACAACACAGTATCTGGGCTCAAGTTAGAAGACTGTAGAATGCTTAAGAGGTTTGTGCTGTGCAATTTGTCAAAGTCAAAGTGGGTGGAGCATTATAACTTGCTCAAGGTTTGTACTGGTTTTCTAGAATTACTAACAATTGGAAAAATTTACTAATATCAATTGATGCAACCTGTTTTCTTGATATAGGATTTAAAAAGTAGTAGTAGTACCAGCATATCGGAAGTTGCAGCAGAATTTAATGACATTCCAACCGGTCACTCAGTAAACGGAAAGAGATCACGAGAAGGACAAAGCCAGAAATTTTCAGGTCAGCCAATTTCTATATCTTAATGGTAACATTTGAATATGTTCATTCTCCATAATTTCCCATCCTCAATTTCTGTATCAGGAGCAAAAGCTATAATGAAGTGTCCAAAAGCATTGATAATGAAGCCTAGCTACGAAAACAGGGAACTCGTGGACAATGATGGCTTGAGTTTTAGTCCAAGAAGTCTATTTGCTCCGCCACCAGACAACAGTTCCCTAGTTTTGGATTCTTTCCATTCTGATCAGGATCTGCTGCTAGATGTGCCTTCCAGTAGTTCCTTCCCTCAAGCTGAACTTCTGCTTCCAAGTTCCAGTTTTGGTGCCCAAGCTAGCACTAGTAGTAGCTCAGTATATCCTCATCTTCTCCTCCGCCCCTGACAATAGTCGACAACAACAACAGCAACAAACCTATATATACACTACGGTAGCTAGGATTATCACCACTACCACCACCTCTGCTGTCATGCCAAAGATGATGAACACCGGGAAAACCAAGACTTTAAAAAGGTTGCTGTTCTGTTTCTCTTACCTTTTTTGGTTCTCCTTTTTTCTCCTTCTTCTGCTTATATCGAATCTAGATTGATATGGACAGAAAGAAAAAAGAAAACATGGGTGCTTTTCTTTTTCTTTTTTTGTTGTATAGGTTGAAAGAAGATTTGTGTCCTATATAGCTCCTAAAAAAGCAGAAGTGGTGAGAACAATCAAAGAAACAAACAAGGCCTTTTTGGTATGCTGCACAGTGGTTAAAAAAACTTGTACTTTCTCTATACAGATCTCTTTCTTCTTGGTTACCAAGACTTGTGGTTTGCCATCACTTTATTATGATGATAACTTTGAAATGAATAACCTACCTACCTATCTATACATATACACAACATTATATATATATATATATGCAAATAATGGATTGGATTTTTGATTTTCATCTTGTGGGATGCTCATTTTTTGTTTCCATGTATGAATGTTGCCTGCATCTCTCAACAATACAAGGAAAGAACAGATTTGAGGTATTTCATGTTTGAAGAACAGATATCTGTGCACGAATTAGGAGATTGAAGAAGAGTGTTGCCAGATCTACATCTGAAATTCAGTGATTAATTTTCTTTTGAATAAATTCAAATATGCTAAAACCATTACCAACTAGAAACTAGACAGTAGAATTTCGGATTTCCCATGGAAGCACAATTGCCTGAGTTTAGATCAAGTGGAACCACCGGTTAACTTTTTTGTTGCCTGAAGATGGGGAACAATTTTTGACATTCTACACAGTCACCGTCAATGGAAGAGATTTCCTCACTGTCGGTTTCCGGTGGCACAAATCCGGCGAAAAGTTGGCCGGTGAGTCAAAGTAGTCAGGGAATTCAATTCCCTCAGGAGAAAAAGAGCAGGTTTTGAAATTCAATTCCCTTAGAAGAATTGATCAGGCATTACTTTGTTCTAGGGTTTCTCTGGCCCAGAAAGTTAACGGCTAGGCTGGGATTCCCGCCCGTCCAAATCAATTCAATTAGTTTTTCCTTTTTCCCTTTCTATTTATTTATTTATTTTAATATCATAAATATATCTTCTTCTTTTTTTTATAAAAAATTAATTTTTTTAATTCTTAATTTTATGATTTATATTTAGTAATATATAAAATACATTAATTCTTATATATTTTTTAAAGTAAATTTTTTATTTTTAACTTCTTGTATTTAAAATTATCGACACGTGTAATTATTAGGAAATATCTGAATCTGCTGCCTGTCCCTCCAGATGACGTCAGACCCGAATTTTTGGTATCTGGATTTAACTAGACCCGCAAACTCAGCAAACCTTATGGGGAGTTTTCTTTTCTGTGTGCTCTCCTGTTTCGAGAAGAACTGTTTCCCCCCTTTTCTTACCGTTCATTTCCCATTGCTATTTATTCTAAATTTGGTTCGGTAATTCCGATTCCAAATTTCCGAAACCATCGTCTATCCGTCTATCGGTCTTTCCTCTTCCGCCGATTCTTCCTTTTCCCTTTTCCTTCATCACGGAGGGACATGCAAATTTTCGTCTTCTTCTTTTCAAAACAGATAAAACAAGCATCACATGTTCGAATTCCATTATGAAGAAGCGTAAGATTTGATTCAACCGATTTGCATTTTTTTTTTCTCTTCCTTTTATGTGTATAACCGCCTTTAAATTGCGATGGTTTATTCCTTTGGTTGATGTGAATTTGTGAAATTGCTCATTCTGTTGGTTGTTTTGTTTGTTTGCAGATTGTTTTTGTTGATTAGACGCTGGAAATGTTTGCGCCGTGTTGTAGTTTATTTTTCGAATCAGGTATTCTTCTCTGTTTATTTATTTTTGGTTTCCATGCAAAATATTTTGCCCTCATTTTGGTTTCAGAGGCGCGGGAGATTAATTGCATTTCTTACCCTCTCTAACCTGGATTTTATTAATTTTTTTTTTGTTCAGATCAATTGCTACTTATTTTCCTGGCATGAATGTTTCTTTTTTTTCCTCTGCGATTTGATCCCTTTTGTAAGCTATGCAATCAAGCAATGATTTATTTGCAGTCCTTTAATTTTGTAGTTTTTGATTTGCTGTCTTTTATGAATTATGAATACATGTAGTGGCTACACTACAGCCTTTTAATCAGATGAGAAAATTAAACCGTTAGTTAATGGCTATTTTCATCATTTTTCCTCTCCAAGACTTGTATCAATTTCTATTAAGCCCTAGTTTTGAGTTTCTTTTACATGTTCACGGGCAGTAGTATTCTTTCTTTCTTTATTATTTATTTGTTTATGTTTGCACAGTGTAACAGTTATTTAATGTCAGATTGAAAATGGTGTTGTTGTTGAATGGTGGACTATCTGATGGAAACCCAAACAAGCGTGCACTTGAAAATGCCTATCACTGTTCAAGCTTGGGTGATACGCCAAAGTTCAAGCCCCGGAGAATTTCAGCTGTTCGAGATTTTCCCTTACGCTGTGGTCCAGATGCTCAACAGATCAATTCAGAGCCACAGCAAAGTATCGTTGTTGCAGCTGATGAACAAGGCAACGATGGGTGTTTTGACCCAATCGGAAGTTCACTTGGGGTGCAGTCTAATGTCAACATGGTTGTACCACATTCTGATTCTCTTGGTGTAGTTATGGAGGGTAATGCGGAAATTGAGGTGCCTACTCAGTCATTCAATGTAATAGAAGCTAATGACTTTAGAATGCCTGCACATCCGGAACACCAAGAAGTTTTGGATGCACCAGTTGCAAATGACATTCTTGAGGTTGAAAAAGCTGATGACACAAAAACTTCTGCTGATCTCTGGATTCAATCTGATGAAGTCTTTGGAAATCCATTGGAGATGGAAGATGATACATTGCTGGATGGTGTGGTGGGAAGAGTTGTGAGTGTAGTTATGGATGGGATGAATAATCAATTTGAAAATGTGTTAGATGTTAAACCCATGGATATGAAGTTCCCAGAAGACTTGGAAAGAACAAGTATTGAGCTCCCAGAAGAGTCAAATGGAAGTGAGACATTGAATTTGCTGAAGCAGTTGGATGATGCAAACTCTTTGGCTATAGTAAATTATGTACCTGAAGATGTAAAACATTCCAGTGAAAATTTGGTTGGTAGGAAAATTATCCTTAAAGATGAAACCTTTCCCTGTCTCAAGAATAAATTTTGCAGAAGAAGAGTTTCAGCCATTCGTGAGTTTCCCCCATATTGTGGAATAAATTCCCCTCCATTGGTTGAGGAAGAGCAGCCGAGATTCGCTGGTGGAGACAAGAGTGCGACTAGGATTGAACACAGTGGAGAAGCAGTGGTTACTGGTGCTGGAGAAACACAGGTAAACATTGAAGGTGATGGTGGTGGTGATGAGGGAAGGGATGGGAGGCTCTCTCCACTGAATAGAATATCTAATGCTGTTATGGTTAATAAACACATGGACTGTGAACTTTCAGTTGGGAAGGAGATTGTTATTTATGAACCTGTTGGAGCTATTGGGAAAAGTCCTTCAAATCATGCCTCTACTTCAGGACATTACAGAGAGCCTCCAATTGTGAATGGGCTGATTCCTGCACCAGCTTGTGCATGGAGACAGGAGGGAGTGGCCTCAAGTTCAGATGTTGTCAACGCTGGAGGCAGTTTCAAACAGAAAGCTGTTTGGATAAATAAGTTCAAACAGGTTGCTAAGAAATCTACTCCAGAAGCAGGTTCATTAGTAAGACCATCTGTTAAGAGGGATTATGTTTCAATTTGTGAGGATGATGGAACTTCAGGCCTGCCTGTTGTTAGAATTGAGGAATATGGAGAAAACGATGAGCTGCATGAGGATTTAGCTCCTGGTTGTACTCTTGATATTGACATTGCATTGCCTCTTTATGGTTCCAATTCCTGTTCTGGTGATGCCCGCAGTGAAGTCAGAGAAAAACTGCAGTTATTTCAAACTATATGCAAAAAGCTCTTGCAAGTAGAAGATGCAAAACCGAAGCCAGATGTCAAAAGGATTGATCTTGAAGCAGTGAAGATTATGAAAAATAAAGGAATAGATGTTGCTGGAAAAAAATGTCTGGGAGCAGTTCCTGGAGTTGATGTGGGTGACGAATTCCATTACAGGGTTGAGCTAGCTTTTGTTGGGGTTCATCGACTCTACCAGGCTGGTATAGATTATATGAAGCAAAACGGAATGCTGGTTGCAATCAGTATTGTTTCTTCAGGGGCATATGCTAATGATAGGGAAGACGAAGATTCATTGATATATTGTGGTCAAGGTGGAAATGTAGTTGGGAAAGATAAGAAACCAGAAGACCAGAAGCTTGAAAGGGGTAACTTGGCCTTAAAGAATAGTATAACAACGAAGAATCCTGTTCGGGTGATTCATGGATTCAAGGAAACTAAAAGTTCTGATTTGGCAGATTCAAAGGGCAAGATAGGAACAATATATGTTTATGATGGCCTCTACAGAGTAGAGACGTACTGGCAAGAAGAAGGAAAGCATGGTAATCTAGTGTATGTGTTTAAGTTGAAGAAAATTCCAGGCCAACCAGAGCTTGCCAGGAAAGAAGTAAAGAAATCAAATAAACCAAAACTGCTTCTTCCCAATCTTGGTTAAGGTATTTACTAAAATAGGGAAATTCTTACGTTTGACTTGTTGTATGCATTTTGACTTGTTCACCCATGCACATAATATGTTTATGTAAGTATGCCTGCCTGCTAGTCTGTAAATGTTTGATCCATATGAGTTGGGTGTTGTACCAAGATGTACTGAATAACTTGAATGTTGAAAGTCTTTTGTATACTGCTTATTTATACTCTCTCTCTCTCTCTCTCTCTCTCTCTCTCTCAACTCAACTGTTTATGATTTTTTTTGACTATTTTTTTCTATCATTTTTCTTTAATTCCAAAAATTTCCATCTTCAAATAAAATATTATTAAATTATTTAGTCCGTTAACCAAGGTTTTTCTAAAAAATTGCGCACGAAGTTGCACATACTCAAGAAATTAGTCAATTTGATGTTTAAACTATTTTATTCAAGTCAATTTGATTCATAATTTTTTATTTTTTTATTTTCCTACCTATTCCCAAATATTGTCGCCAAAATTACTGTGATTTCTTTTGAGTTAATCTGTTATAGTGTTGGTTATTCTTTTTTAACTAATAAAAAAATTATTTGATTTATTTATTAAAAATGAATAATCTCTACAAGTTCAATGTAAATTATATCTAATATTATCGATAATTAATTATTAACTATGAAACGGAGTTGCACATACATATTATTTAGTACACTTCATGTTATTAATATTTTAATGAAACAATTTTTCCAAAATATTATAAGTTTATGGTGTTGTATTAATTAATTAATGATATATAACTTATATATATTTTTTTTAAATAGTAATATTAAATAAATAGTTTAGTTGTATTTTTTTTCTTTAAAGTATGGACTTTTGAATAGTAAAAATTTCTTTTGGTTTCTCAAGAAAAAAATAAAAATAAATTCTGATTTAAATAAGTTTAAATTTTTGATGGTCAAACTTTTTTCTAATCAATATAACTTGTGAATTGGCCTTGAAAAAGAGAGAGAGAGAGAAAAAAAAGAAGAAAAGAAATCGAAATGTGGACCGTTACGTTTCCCTTTATATTAATACAAAGATATGGTGTAAGAAAAAAGTTAAGTATGGAAAATTGAACTTAAATTCTTTTCCCACTTTAATTTTAAGTATGGAAATATAACTTTTTTTAACAAATATAACTTAAATTCTTTTCCCACTTTACAGTTAAGTATGGAAAATTGAACCAATAAATTCTTTTAACAAGAGAAGTTCAACTTTGCTTCTTCTTACCATATACAATATTCCAAAAAAAAAATATATAAAAAAAAAAAAATAATTAATATATATATTATATATATATAAAATAATTTTGAGTTTGGTATTAAACAAATTTATATTTGATAGTCCTAAAATATTTTTTTTTAACTTTTAAGATCCTAAACGTTTTTTAAAGTGAACAATGAAGTCTTCTTAGACTTGGACGGATTCTCTCAAAAATTCTAAAAATTTAACGATTTTTAAATTTAATTAATTAAAAATAAAGATAAAAAATTTATTATAAAAAAATAAAATTAAAAAAAATATTTAAACAAAAGAATAAAAATGTCCTCACATTTAAAATTAAAATTTTAAAAATAAAAAATATATTAAATTCTTTGTCAATCTTCATCTTCTCCGATACAAATCCGATTTTTAATAATTTTTTGACATTTAAAAAAAAAAAAAAAAAAAAAAAAAAAATATATATATATATATATATATAATGATAAAAATCTTGTTTGTAGTGGAAGAAGAAAAAAATTGACAAATTTTTTTTTATATTCTTACTATTCTGATAATTTTTTTATTTTTTAAATTTTAAATATAAAAATATTTTTATCTCTTTATTTAAATATTTCTTTTATTTATTTTTTCTACCCATAATTACTTTTTTACCATTATTTTAAATTAATTAAATATAAAAATCATTAAATTTTTAAAATTTTAAACATAATTTATTGAAAATACCTTATTGTTCACTTAAAAAAAAATTTAAGACCTTAAAAGTTAAAAAAAATATTGTAAGACTAAACTTATCAAACATAAATTTATTTGAGACCAAATTCACCAATTATTATATATATATATATATTAACTTCTATAAAAATATAAACACTGCCAAAATATTAAAAAACTAATAATTATTTATTGTTAAAAAATAATAATTAAATATTAATAAATTTTTACTTTGAATATTAGAATTTATAAAAAAAAAAAAAAAAGAAAAAAAAAGAAACGCAACGCCTATATATATAGACCCGAAACTTCACCCGATAAAGTCGTCGTCTTGTTGTCTCAAACTAGCCCTCTTTCTCCCCATTTCCTTTCGAATTTGGAGGGTAAAGTTGTCAATTTCAAGCCTCGTACTCAATACCCCCACTCTTTTTTTCTCTGTACCTCATTCTCCCGCCGGTGTAGAGGAGTGGTTCCTTAAGAACCCGGCGATCTCCGTCTTTTTTCTTTTTTCTTTTCTTCGGAAATTTCATCAACGGAGAAAGCTAGCCGTTTCTTTATCGATTTTCAAATTCTTGAAACCCTGAAGCCAGAATTTTTTTTGTTAATTCTTGAATAATAGTAAGAATTGATTCGAGCAATGCCCGTTTTTCTGGAATCAGGTATTCTTCAAGTTTTTCGTGTTTTGATTTATTTATTAATTTATTGATTTATTTATTTTTTTCTTAGTAGTTATTCCATGCGGATTCTAATTCTAAAATGTGGTGGTTTTTTTTTTACTGGGTGATTAAAAATTTTGGTGGTTTTAAATTTGTGTAAGTGATCATTTTGTGACGTCAAGCCGTTTGCTTTGTTTCTCTTACAGTAAATAGAATAGAAGTTGTGAATCGCTGTATTGAACTGTAATTTTTTGTTTGTTCAAATCAGGTAAAATCTTGGCTTTGCATTTTTTTTCTTTTTCCCCTTTCTTTTTCGTGTTATTTATTGCCTTTTGCATGGAGCGTGTTGCTCATTTTAGCTTTAAGGTGGAAATTCTAATTGTATCTCTTACCTTGTCCGCATCCATGAAGGAGCCCTAATTATCTCTGTAGCACTTCTGTTTCGTCACCGTTCTCATCAGTTATGCTAATTCGACTGTTTGGTTATTTTCACCTTTTCTTTTTAATTTTTTAATTTTTTAAATATTTTTAATTTTTTTTGTGTGTGTGTGTGTTTGTTTTAATTTTTGATCCTTGTATTAATTTATGTTAGAGTTCTTGATTTTGAGTTTTCCCCATTTTCACTAGCGAAGTTTTTATTGCTTATGCTTTTGCACAGTTGAACTGTGATTTTGTACCGGATTGAAAATGGCGAATTCGTTGAGTAGTGGATTACCTGTTGAAAACTCTAACAAACGGGCGCTTGAAAATGGTCAGCACTGCTCAGTCTCGAGTAAAACTCTGAACTTTAAGACCCGAAAAGTCTCAGCTGATCGGGATTTTCCTCCGAACTGTGGTCAAGATGATGGACAAGTCATTCCAGAACCACATTTGAGTGTTGCGGGCACAGTTGGTGAACAATGTGAAGTTCAGTCTTCCGAAGTTATGGGGAGTCCAGTTAGGGTGCATTCTAATGAAAACATGGTTGCTCCACATTTTGATTCTGTTGGTGTGGTGTCTATGGTGCATACTGGGGAGATTGAGGTGGTGACTCAGTCATGCACCGGTAGAGAATCCAATGAGTTCACGATGCCTGCAGATGTGGAATGCCAAGGACTTATGAATGCCCTAATTTGGAAAGATATTCCTGTGATTGAAAAGGCTGGTAGCAGAGAAACTTCTGCAGAGACAGAAATTCAATCTGATAAAGTATTGGAAAACCCAACGGAGATAGAAGCTGATACATCATTGGACATTATTGTGGGTAAAGATGTGGCGGAATTTCTAGATGGGATGGGTAATGAAGTGGAAGAAGAAATGTTAGATATCAAACCTGTGAGTATTGTGCCCCTAAAAGACTTGGAAAGAAAAAGCTTCGAGCTCTTAGAGGAGCCAAATCAAAAGGAGATTGAAGAGCCAAATCAAAAGGAGGCTCAATCTCCGGTGAAGCGGTTGGAGAATGTGGACTCTTTGGCTACGAGTGTAAATGGTCCTACAGTTGATTGGGAAGTTCTTCTGAAAGATGAGGCTGTTCCTAGTCCCAATGATAAATTTCGCAGAAGAAGAGTTTCAGCTAATCGTGACTTTCCTCCATCTTGTGGAAGAAATGTTTATCCTTTGGCCGAGGACGAGTGCCTCACAGTTTCTTCTGACCCTGAGAGTTTGACAGTTCAAAAGGGTCAAGAAGAAGTGATTGCTGGTGCTGGAGAAGCAAAAGGAAGTATTGAAGATGGTGATTTTGAGCCATGTGGTAAGAATTTGTCTCTACCATGTACAGTATCCAGTGATGTGAGAGTTGAGGTAAAGAAGGAAGGCGTAGTTTCAGCAGAGCAAGAGCAGGATACTGGTCTCCGTGAACTTGTTGAAGTTGTTGACACATTGGCTTCAAATGATTTTCATACTTCTGAACATAATGAAGGATATGTAATTGTGAATGCTTTGATGGCTGCACCACATTGTCCATGGAGGCGGGGGAAAATGGGCTCAAATTCAATTGCTGTTAAGACAGAAGGCAGAACCAAGAAGCGTGAAGCTATTTGGCTGAAGAAGGCCAGAGTTGTTGCCAAGAAAACTAGTATGAATGCAGATTTATCAGAATGGTCATCTCTCGATATGGTTCCTTTTTCCGAGGAAGGTGGAATGGGTCTACCAGCTGTAGAGGATGGGGAGGAACATGGAGAACACGGTGGGCCATCTCAAAACTTGTCTTTTGATTCTACTCATGATATTGTTGTTGCATTACCTCCTTATGGACCCAATTCCAGCCGGGGTGATGCCCGCAACAAAGTCAGAGAAACACTTCGCTTGTTTCAAACTATATGCAGAAAGATCTTACAGGGAGAAGAAGCAAAAACAAAGCCGAAAGCTAGAAGATTAGATCTTGAAGCCATAAAGATTATGAAAGCGAAAGGAAAAGATGTTGGAGGAAAAGAATATCTTGGAGTTGTTCCAGGAGTTGAAGTGGGTGATGAGTTTCAGTTTAGGGTTGAGCTAGCTATTGTTGGGATTCATCGGCTTTACCAGGCTGGTATTGATTATATGAACCAAAATGGAATGCTGGTTGCAATTAGTATTGTTTCTTCGGGGGCATACGCTGATGATATGGAGGATACTGATTCATTGATATATTGTGGGCAAGGAGGACATAAAGCTGTCAAAGGCAAGGAAGTAGAAGATCAGAAGCTAGAAAGAGGTAACTTAGCATTAAGGAATAGTATAATTGCAAAGAATCCCGTGCGAGTGATTCATGGATTTAAGGAGGCTAAAGTATCTGATTTGGTAGATTCAAAGAGTAAGACAGTAACTACTTATGTTTATGATGGCCTCTACACAGTGGAGAATTACTGGCAGGAAGAAGGAAAACGCGGTAAGCAAGTATTTTTGTTTAAACTGAAGAGAATTCCAGGGCAACCAGAGCTTGCTATGAAAGAAGTAAAGAAGTCAAATAAATTAAAAGTAAGGCATGGGATTTGTGAGACTGACATAGCTGGAGGAAAAGAATTAATTCCTATATGTGCTGTGAACGCATTTGACAGTGAGAAACCACCTGCTTTCAGTTACATTGCAAAGATGATGTATGCTGATTTGACTAACCTACTTCCCCCGCAAGGTTGTGATTGTACTGGTAGATGCGCTGATTCACTGAAGTGTTCTTGTGCATGTAAAAATGGAGGGGAGATTCCATACAATCATAATGGTGCTATTGTTGAAGCAAAGCCTCTCGTGTATGAATGCGGTCCTTCTTGTAAATGTCCTCCTTATTGCTACAACAGAGTTACCCAAAATGGTATCAAACTTCCTCTTGAGATCTTCAAGACAGAAACAAGGGGCTGGGGGGTTAGATCCTTAACATTTATTCCTTCAGGAACTTTCATATGCGAGTATGTTGGGGAACTTCTTGAGGACAAGGAAGCAGAAAAAAGAAAAAATGATGAATATCTCTTTGACATTGGACATAACTACAGTGACTGCTCCCTCAACTCTGATAGACAAAGGAGTTCTACTGAGTCCAGTGAAGAAGTTGGCTACACCATCGATGCAGCATACTATGGAAATGTTGGAAGATTTATCAATCATAGTTGTTCTCCAAATCTTTATGCACAGAACGTACTCTATGATCACAGTGATAGAAAAATGCCACACATAATGTTGTTTGCTGCTGAAAATATTCCTGCCATGAAAGAACTTACATACCATTACAACTATTCTCTGGATCAGGTTCATGATTCCGATGGAAATATCAAGATGAAGAGCTGCTACTGTGGTTCTTCGGATTGTGTCGGTAGGTTGTACTAGTTCAGATTTTGCAGTATTTTAATATCTCTTGTATACCTTCTTTCTGCCCTTAAAGAAAAAGTTGAAATCTAATTCATCTTGTTCATCTGCATTTGTTCAACATTTATTGTACATATCTTCTACCTTTTAGCATCTTTTTGCCATTTAGAAACTGATCAACCTATAATACATCCATTCTGCATCTATTTGGGAAGATGTAGATTGCTAGATAAATTTGGTAAAGCATAAAACTTTATTCATAATATCACTAGTATACATTGATAATTATATGGAAGATATATCTTCTTATTACATTATTTCAAGTTGTATAGTAATTAATAATTAATGAAGAAGTAATTCATAGTTCAAGTAAGCTGAAAGGAAGTATCATAAGCAACCCCAGCTTTCCATTCACTTGGTAGCACACTGTTTGCCTCTACCCACTTCACTTCTGCATTTCCACTTACTTGGAACCTAAAAGCCAATGCTCCCTTAGGTGGATTAGGCATGTCCCAAACAGCACCATAAGACTTGTGCATGGCTTTCCATTGCTTGTTAGATGCTTCACAGACTTCAACTGCAGTGATGTCGTATATTCCACCTTGGTTCAAGACTACAATGGCAAGGTATTGTGGAAACTTGCTGTGTTCATGAACCTTGACCATTAGATTAGCTTGATACTTGCAGGGAACCCTCTTGTACTCCACGTCAATAACGCCTGCGGCAAAGAGTGCCACGGCTTGGTCAGTACGTGCCAGTTTTGCGTAGGCCTTGACACTGAGTATAAAATCAGTGTCATGGCCTACGCCAAAGTCTGTCACCACTACCGTCGCCCCTTCTTCGGTGCAATGCTGTGCATACTTGCACCTTACCTGATAGCAAGCACCACAGCCACTTCCATTTTTGAATAGCCTGGAGACGCCACTTACTTGGGCATTATTAACAGTTCTTCCGTATTCTCCATATCCACAAGCTCCACCTGACATAAATGATGAGAAATGATGAATATGATATATACATATACATGTGTAGCATGCATATACTTACTTGCAGTGCCGAGACAATCAGGGCTGCCATAATAAGTTGCTCTGGTGGATACATAAGCATCATTTCCGGCAAAGCATAATGCAGGGAGAAGTAGCATGAAAGAGATGGAGACGACGGAGCTGTAGAGTTTCAGTCTGAAATCCATATTGTTTGAAAGTTAATTTAGAGAGAGAGAGAGAGAGAGAAGTAAATAATGTAGGTAAGTTGTGGGATGAATCAAAGTAAGGTATGTAAACAAGGTATATATAGGTGAGAATCCATGGTGAATTTTCTCTGTCGAATTGCCACATTTCATTTCCCACTACAGAAAATGGAATCCAGGTTATAGATGCCTGATTGGAGAGTTCAATTCTATGAAGAACAGAATTAAGAGTTACTTCAGATTCATTCATGGATTCATGGCTGTCAAGATAAACAAATTTGGCAAGTTTGTTCACAAAATTATTTATTTATTACATACATGTTCCTTTACATCATGTTCACGTAGTGTGTATATATATATATATAAAGGTGACAAACAATGTTACTAACCAGTAATAAAAAAAGAAAAAAGAAAAAAAGAAAGAAGAAATATATGTAAACAATATGGTTAATATGGAAGGAAATTTCCTTGAATGTTGGTGGGTAACTATTGATTTCAGCCGTCCATTTGGTATCCTCAATGTAAGTGGATATACCATACATAAAAATAAGGGTTTATGTAGAACAAGTACAAATGTAAATTTTTTGTGTAGTCAAACCATTCTCTTTTCCACTATAATAAGAACACACTTGAAGTTAATATATATATATATATATATTATATATATATATATATATGAAAATAAATGGTTAAATTCATGGGTTGTAATCCACCGTATATGCACATATAAATATAAACTATTTGTATTTAAGTTCTCCTACGTGTTTATTCTATCTATTTTAGCTGTTAAATTAAAAAATTCAGTTATTTTTACTATTTTTTTATTAATTAATATATGTTATGAATCACGAAGATTCATTAAATTAGTGGATGTCTATCGTATAATCGTTGTATTCCTTTTATCTCGAGATAATTACGTACTTAATGAAAGGTGATAAGTATCACCTGATGTCTATCTATAAGGTCACATATATCACTTATTACTTATGACTTTGGTGACCTAGCAATTAATATCGGGTGACAAGTGTCACCCTTTGTGCTTATCCTTATCTCCTATTCACCTATATAAATAGAGGACCTTATACCCTTTTGTAGATACAACCAACGATCAACAAGAAATCTCATATAATAATATTCTCTCTATTTGTTACGTCTCTCGTTTACTTTTCATCTTGTTTATTTTATTGTTTTTATATAATTTCGCAATACGTTATCAGTACGACTCTCTATTACCGGATAAAGTATTTTTGGTGGTAAAGTATTTTTGAAGTTTATTTGAAGATCAATCAGATACTTTTTTTTACAAGTACGTTTTCTGTTATTATTATGTCAAATCTTATTAAATTCAAATTTGTGCCTCTTGATGTCAACGAAAAAAATTATTTATCATGGACACTAGATGCCGAAATGCATCTTGCTACAATGGGTCTGGCAGACACCGTTGTATAAAATAATGTGTCATCAACACAAGATCGTGCCAAAGCTATAATATTTCTCCGTCATCATCTTTATGAGGATTTGAAAAATGAATATCTTACCGTGAAAGATCCTTTTGTTTTGTGCGGAAATTTGAAAGAAAGATTTGATCACCAGAAGATGGTCTTTCTCCCAAAAGCATGGTATGATTGGTTGCACCTAAGGTTGTAAGATTTCAAATCCGTGAGTGAGTATAACTCCGCAATGTTTAAAATAGTTTCACAACTGAAACTATGTGGAGTTGATATAACGGATGATGATATGTTGAAGAAAACATACTCCACTTTTCATGCCACGAATATTATCCTTCAGCAACAATATCATGAGAAAGATTTTAAGAAATAATCTGAATTGATTTCTTGCCCTCTTGTTGCGGAACAGAATAATGAACTACTAATGAAAAATCACGACACTCGACCTACTGGCTCTACTTGATTTCCTGAAGTGAATTATATTAGAAATCATGATCCCATAAGAGATTTTAGTCGTGGTCGTTACCGTGGTCATGCTCGAAAATATGATAATGGACGTCGTGATAAATTTGGCTCTTATAATCCTAATAATAATTTAGATGCAAAAAATGTTTATGACCACCTGAAGTAGACAAAACATAATGAGAAAATAAATATTGTTCCGAAAAATTATGAAAGCAAATGTTATCGTTGTGACATGAAAGGTCATCGGTCTCGTGCTTGTAGCACGACAAAACATCTTGTTGACTTACTTCTCAAAATTTGTCTCATGAAAGAAATGATGACGATATTGAAAACGTTGATATTGATGTGGCTCACTTGGATGTTACTGATCTTTTTTAACATCCAAAAGGAACAATTGACCACTTGATTGGAAACGAAAGTGTCCAAAATAATTAGAATATTAATATTATGTGTTATATGTTTATATTATTTTTTGTTGTGATATAATATGTTTAATTTTTATTTTTGTAAATATTTTATTAACAAAACAGATGACTGTTGTTCAATTTTCTAGTATGAATAACAATATCGAAAGTGTCTGTCTTATTGACAGTGGAACTACGCACACCATACTGAAATATGAGAGATATTTTTCTCATTTGAATGTGGGAGAAACAAGTGTTACCACAATAAATGGTAGTGCAAAACTTATTGAAGGCTCCAAAAAAGTTAATATAATATTACCGGGATGAACTATGATTGCTATTGATAAAGCATTATATTCCTCAAAGTTTCAAAGAAATTTATTGAGTTTTAAAGATATCCGACGTAATGGATATCATGTTGAGACTATGGAGGACAATAGTAATAAATATTTGGGTATCACAAAAATGACCTCCGGTAATAAGTTTTTGTTGGAAAAACTACCATCTCTATCCTCTGGCCTATATTATGCGAAGATAAATGTTATTGAGGCGCATCATTTAGTAAACCAGAAGTTTACTAATCTCGTTATTTTTAAAGTTTGGCATGACCGTTTGGGTCATCCGGGATCAATTATGTGCGAAAAATTATCGAGACAACGCACAGTCATCTTTTGAAAAATCAAAGGATTTTGACTTCTGATAAACTTTCATGTGCTGCATGTTCTAAAGAGAAATTGGTTATAAGACCATCACCATTAAAAGTAGGAGCTGAAAGTCCTACATTTCTAGAACGGATTCATGGAGATATATGTGGACCGATTAGTCCACCATGTGGACAATTTCTATATTTCATGGTCTTGATTGATGCATCAACCCGATGGTCGCATCTTTGTTTATTATCAACTTGCAACCTGGCGTTTGCGAGATTACTTGCCCAAATAATTCGCTTAAGAGCGTAATTTCTTGATTATCCTATTAAGCGAATCCGTCTAGACAATGCTGGTGAATTTTCTTCACATGCATTTGATCCTTATTGCCGGTCAATTGGAATAATTGTTGAACATCCTGTAGCTCATGTTCACACACATAATGGTCTAGCTGAATCATTTATTAAAAGGCTGCAATTAATTGCTAGACCATTATTGATGAAAACAAATCTCCCTACAGTAGCTTGGGGATATGTAATTTTGCATGTTGCAGCACTTGTGCGTTTAAGGCCATCGAGTTACCATAAATTTTCTCCTATAAAGTTGGCTTTTGGTTCAGAGCCAAATATTTTTTATTTGAGAATTTTTGGGTGCGCTGTATATGTTCCAATTGAACCACCCCAACGGACAAAAATATGTTGGGTATGACTCCCCGTCTATTATAAGGTATCTTGAACCTTTGATAGGAGATGTATTTACAGCAAGATTTGCTGATTGCCATTTTGATGAAAATTTGTTTCCCAAATTAGGGGGAGAGAATAAATGACATAAGATTGAACTTGCGTGGGAAACATCTTTGAATCATTTAGATCCATGCACAAATATGAGTGAACTTGAAGTTCAAAAGATTATACATTTGTAATAAATTGCAAATCAACTGCCAGATTCTTTTGCTGACTCCAGCAGAATCACTAAATCGCATATTCCAGCTATAGATGCTCCTATACGGATAGAAGTTCCTAAATGACAGAAAGTTAATCCTATAGCTATTGAATAAAAAACACGCCAGAAGCGTGGCCGACCCCTTGGTTCAAAAAATAAAAATTCTTGAAAGAAAAGAGGATTAAATGATCCAGAAGATCATATTGATGAAACAGAAAAAGAAAACTAAGCGACAACTGATGAAAAGATTCCAACTACAAATGATGAAGAGAATTCTGAAATCTCTATTAATTATACCAGTTCGAATCAAAGTTGGGATAGAAGAAACGTTGTTATTGATAATGATTTTGCATATAACGTAGCCCTTGATATTTTCAAGGATAATGAGGATTTAGATCCTTCATCAGTTGAAGAATGTCGGTATAGAATTGATTGGCCTCAATGGAAAGATGCGATTCAATCGGAGTTAAATTTGCTTGTGAAGCGAGAAGTTTTTGGACCTGTAGTCTAAACGCCAAAGGATGTAAAATCGGTTGGCTATAAATGAGTGTTTGTGCGAAAACAAAACGAGAATAATGAAGTTGTAAGATATAAAGCACGACTTGTCGCACAAGACTTTTCGCAAAAGCTAGGAATTGATTATGATCAAACTTATTCACCCGTTATTGATGCTATTACACTCCGATGTCTTATAAGTTTGGTAGTTCATGAAAAGGTGGACATGCGTCTAATGGATGTTGTTATAGCTTATCTTTATGAAAGTCTTGAAAATGAGATTTATATGAAAATCCCTGAAGGATTCAAATTACCAAAGGCTTCTAAAGGCCCTCGTGAAAATTATTCTATAAAATTATAGAAGTCATTATATAGGCTTAAACAGTTTAGACGCATGTGGTACAATCGCCTTAGTGAATTCTTATTGAATTCAGGATATAAGAATGACCAAATATGTCCATGTGCTTTTATTAAGAAAACAGATTTTAGTTTTGTGATTCTTGCTATATATGTTGACGACATCAATCTCATTAGAACTCCAGAAGAGCTTCGAGAAGCTATAGATTGTTTGAAATGAGAATTTGAAGTTAAAGATTTTGGAAAAACCAAGTTTTATCTTGGGTTTCAAATTGAACATATGAAAGATGAAATTTTCATTCATCAGTCAACATATACAACTAAAGTGTTGAAAAGATTTTTCATGGATAAAGCATATCCATTGAGTATTCCAATGGTCGTGAGGTCGCTAGATATAAATAAAGATATATTTAGACCTCGAGAAAATGATGAAGAACTACTTGGTCCTAAAGTACCATATTTGAGTGCTATTGGTGCACTGATATATCTTGCAAATAATACTCGACCTGATATAGCATTTGCTATAAATCTATTAACAAGATTTAGTTCTTCGCCAACACGAAGACATTGGAATGGTGTTAAACACGTCCTTAGATACCTACCTCGGATTATTTTATTCAAATGTAAATGACCCAAACTGGTTGGGTATGCAGATGCGGGTTATCTTTCTGATCCGCATAAGGCACGTTATCAAAATGACTATTTATTTACATATGGTAATACTGCTATATCATGGCGCTCCATGAAGCACACAATAGCAGCAACTTCTTCTAATCATGCTGAGATAATAGTCATTCATGAAGCAAGTCGAGAATGTGTATGTTTGAGGTCAATAATACATTATATTAGATAGAGTTGTGGTTTATCATCCGGAAGAGAGATTCTAACTCCTCTATATGAAAATAGTGCAGCTTGTATAGTTCCGTTAAAAGGAGGGTATATCAAGGGAGATAAGACGAAACACATTTCACCTAAATTCTTCTTTACTCATGAACTTCAAAAGAATGGTGAAATTGATGTGCTCAAAATTCGATCATGTGATAATCTTGCATATATATTCACTAAAGCTTTTACGACTACAACCTTTGAGAAATTGAGATATAAAATTAGTTTGCGTCGGTTTAAAGATTTCAAGAGATCATCTCATCAGAGAGAGAAATCTACACATAAAGAATAGTGTACTCTTTTTCCTTCACTAGAATTTTTTCCCATTGGGTTTTTATCTAATAAGATTTTAACGGGACATGTTCTTTATGTAATGGACATTCAAGGGGGAGTGTTATGAATCCCGAAGATTTATTAAATTAGTGAATGTCCATCGTATAATCGTTATTATCCTTTTATCCTGGGATAAATACGTGTTTAATGAAAGGTGATAAGTATCACATGATGTCTATCTATAAGGTGACACATATCACCTAGTACTTATGACTTTGGTGACAAGTGTCACCTAGCAATTAATACTGGGTGACAAGTGTCACCCTTTGTGCTTATACTTATCTCCTATTCACCCCTATAAATAGAGGACCTTATACCCTTTTATAGATAGAATCAACGATCAACAAAAAATCTCATATAATAATATTTTCTCTATTTTCTATGTCTCTCGTTATTTTCTATCTTGTTTATTTTATTATTTTTTATATAATTTCGTAATAATATATATATATATATATATATATATATATATATATTGAAATTAAAATATTTTATTAACTTTTTTTTAAATTTTATAATTTGAATAAACATACTCTAATTTTCAATATTTAGACATTTTTTTTTCAATTAGAACTCTCAAATTTTAATTCATGGAGCATTCCCCGAAGAAATTTTAATTACATTTATTGTGTAATTACGTATTGTGTTAAACAAAAAAAAAGTTCATTTTTATGAACATTTGTTATGAAAAGTTAAATAATAATTAATGGAGAAATTAAAGAAACATTAATTATTGATCATTTAATCAATCATCTTTATATATAATTCAGCAGCTCCAATATATATATAATTTTCACTACTGATATGAAAAAACAAAGAATAATTGGTAAATTTGGTCCAAACAAATTTATATTTGGTAAGTTTAGTTCCAAAATATGTTTTTTTACTTTTAAGGTCTCAAACATTTTTTTAAATGAATAATAAGTTCATTTTCAACGGATTCTGTCAAAAACTCTAAAAATTTAACGGTTTTTTACATTTAGTTAATTAAAACAAGGGTAAAAAAGTTATTACATGTAAAAAGAAAGAAAAAAATTAAAAAAAAATTTAAATAAAAAGATAAAAATATTTTTATACTTAAAATTTTAAATTTTGAAAAAAAATAATCTATTAGAATAGTGACAATATTAAAATTCCTTTCTTCTCCAGCTACAAATAAGATTTTTATACATTTATGAAGAAAGAAAAAAAAAGAGTTTTTTATTGACATATGTTTGTTGAGAGAAAAATATTTATTATTAATAAAAAAATATTCATGCTCTTCTTCTTTTCATTTCTTTTCTTTTTTATATTTTTTTCTTTAAAAATATTAGAAAATTATAAAAATATGATTTGTATTCGAAGAAGATGAAGATTGATGAAGAATTTGATAAATTTTTTATTTTTAAAATTTTAAATTTTAAATGTGAGAACATTTTTATCCTTTTGTTTAAATATTATTTTTAGTTTTATTCTTTTGTAATGACTTTTTTATTTTTATTTTTAATTAATTAAATTTAAAATTTTTTAAATTTTTAATGTTTTTGACAGAATCCGTCAAAGAGACTTTATTGTTCACTTAAAAAAAGTTTGAGACTTTAACATTTAAAAAAAATATTTTAGAATTAAACTCGTCAAATATAAATTATTTGGGACCAAAATCACCAATTATTCAAAAACAAAAAAGAAACTTCTAGAAATTGATAGTACATCCAATCCTATAATCCATAGTACATAGTACATAGTACATACATACACATACATACACACACACACACACACACACACACATATATATATATATATATTATAGTTGATGAATCACCAGCATGCAGGTCCATAAATGTCTTATGTAGAAATGCCAGTATCATAAGCATATCCAGCCTTCCAATCTGCTGGAATCACACTGTTCACTTGCACCCACGACACTTCCCCATAGTAGCTTGATTCATACCTTAACGTTATTGCCCCTTCCGGTGGATTTACTATATCAAATACTGCCCCAAATGCCCTCCTCATTGCCCTCCATTCATGACAATCCTCCTGCATCCACCATTATACATACATATTACACACACATACAAAATTGTACTGTTACTTATACTAGTATGATATTATTCATTTTAGACCTAACATATTTTTTTATTAGTAAGTGAAATTTTTATATGCTACACAACTAAATGCTTCTTTCAGCTCTAGTGATCAAAGTTCGAATCACTGTAGGATAAATATAATTTCATATTAAAAGTGCAGACTAGTCCTCAAGTGGGGTAAAAAAAAAAATACAATTTGATCCATAAGTCCTCAAGGTTTCATTTTTAGCACCTTCCTAAAAACATCATTACTAATGAATTCTAGGCGAATTATTGAGGGATTCGAGTCGAATAAGAATTGAACTTTTTTCTGGTAAAAAAGGTGAGAATACGGACACTCAAGTGAATATAAAAGAAACTCTAACATTGGGATTTGAATTGATATTCAAACATATTAAAATAAGAATTTGTAGTTACCTGCCAGACTTGGAGAGCAGTAATGTCAAAAGAACCAGGTTGATAAATGGGTACAACGGCTAAGTACTGAGAATACTTGCTGTGTTCGTGTACTTTGAAGAAAAGGTTGTAATTAGTGTAACGGCAGGAAATTCTTTTGAACTCCACGTTAACGACGCCGTATGAGAACAGTTTTTCAGCCATGTCTTGACGAGCCATTCTTGCGTAAGCTGCCGTGCTGAGGATGAAATCTGTTCTGTCTCCTTCGCCGTAGTCAGTCACCACCACCTTTACTCCGTCGTCGTTGCAGTACGCCGGAATTGTACACCTAACCTTTTTCCCATAAAAAATTGAGAAATTACAAAAAGGGTCCCTCTAATTAGTGGAATTTTGTTTATTCCTCCAATTTAGTATTCTAATAATCCAAGCTATGGAATAATGGTTGGTTGTCATTTTCATAACTTTCTCACTTCCACTTTCTTGGGATATTCCCCCTTCTCTTCATATATATATATACATACATATTATGATAATGTGTAAATTTATTATAAGATATGAAATGTGTCTATATAGCTAGCTTGTGATATATATATATATATATATATATATATACCTGGTAGCATGCACCACAGCCTGATCCGTTCCTGAAAAGCCTAGAAACTCCAGTAACCAGGCCATCATTGACAGTTCTTCCATATTCACCATATCCACAAGCTCCAGCTGATCATTTATTTCATCACAATATATATATAAGAAAAAACATGTCAAGTTTTGAACTTAAAACTATATATATACTTTATAAGTCAATTATAAAAGGTTTGTATTATATTATATATTAACGTAAAAAATATAATGTTACGTAATATATATATATATATATATACATATATATGTATGGATGGAAAACCTACTTGGGGTTCCTAAACAGTCAGGGCTACCATAATAGGTGGCTCTTGGGAGGAAATTTTCTTGGGCATGGCAAAGTGCAGGGAAGAGCACCATAGCACTTAGGAAAAGGAAGCAAAAGCTTGAAACTTTGAAGCCCATTTTTTTTTTCTTTTTCTTTTTCTTTAAAAGAAAAATGGAGGGAAAATAAAGGATGAGAGAGAAGTGGATGAGGAATTCAGAAAGGAAGAAAGCCATATTTATAGGTAACATTTGAAACTATGATGATACCTTTTTTCTTCCACTATGAAAAATTTCTATCGAAATTGAATTTTGAATTCTCCATTTTTTTCTTCTCTAAAATTTTATTTGGGGAATAGGTTTGGTGTAGGGGGATTTTGAACTTAGATTTGACATGTGTACAAATCTTTTATTTTTATCTACAATCTTTTTAATATTTTGTATAAGATCATAAATTCAACTAATTCAAATTTAATTCGGACAAATCTTACTTTAATTATATAATGCTCATAACAAGTGTCCAACTTACAATCTTCATAATATTGTATTTTTTTTTATTGTGTCAAAATAAGAATTTGTTGATTTAAAATTTAAAACTAAACTATTAGTATAATATATATGTATATATATATGCTTTAAATAGGTTTGATGATGATCTATTTTTTTGTTTATTAAAAATGGTTGAACTAATTAAAATGTATAGTACTTCAAACACAAATCTCCTTATTCTCCAACATAAAATATGCACCTACAAATCTTACCATATTATTTGTGGCTTTGTTATACTTTGCATTATATAGGTAATTTTTTCTTATACTTTTATATTAAAACTTTGTTATAGAAAGCAAGAATTTCATCAGCAAGCCATGGCTGCTAGCTTGTATATATATATATATATATATATATAAAAGGAGAAGAATGTTTGTTTTAGTAGAAGCCAAACAATCTAAGGGAGTGGGTGGTTGAGGATTTCCAGTACTTACTCAATTCTAGTCTTAGTGCTATATATATATATAATATATTATATATATATATATACATAAATTATGTCAATCTATAGATATTTGGAAGAGCTACTTATATAAAAAAATTATATATATATATTTTTATTTATAATATCTCAAAATTTATCATTTATTTTAAAATTATAAATAAAATTATTATTAATTAAATTACACATTTTATTTTTATTATTTTGTATGACTCCAATTAATTTAAATTCGATCCACATCATACAATTGTTTTTTTTTTTTTTGAACGATCAATTATGGCATGCTGTCTTTCAAATATCTCCCCTAATGCGCTTTTGGGTTAGGTACCACTACTATAATCTGCCGCCATAAATCTAATATATATATATATATATATATATAGACACATGGATATAACCTCTCTCTCTCTCTCTATATATATATATATATATATCAACTTGCAGATTCATTATTTATTGATGAGTCATATATCCTACCTTGATAAAATCCAAAGAAGCACTGAGTCAAAGAAAAAAAACAAACGGGGGGGCTATAAACTAAGTACTATCACTTTGGTTAGAACGCACTACAAAATAATCCTAATCCAGAACTGAATTACACATTCATTTCTGAATCTGTATTCTGTAAGATCAATCTGGTATGAAACCACTCTTTCTTGTTTTTCTAATTAAACCTCCTTTTCTTGATTTCAAATACAGTAATATAATAATTTGCATTTCCACAAACAGATTTCTTTTAAAGAAATCATTTTTCTTTTGAAGGGTCCCAGTTGGAGTAGGTGCCTCTTGATCTTACCCATCCATTTCTGCAAGAAAAGGTTATAGAAAACCCTATTGTCTACAGCTTCCCTTCTTCTCCCTCCTCAAACAGGGGAGAAAGAAAAAGGATTTGGATATTTGCAAGTACAGGTGTTGATTCTAACAGAAATGGCCGGGGGTGTTGGGAGAAGTGACACTAATGGAGTTGAACAGGTGTAAAGAAATACTCTTTATCATGGATGGGAGGGGGGTGCAAGGCAGAGGTGGATAAGAATATGCTGAAACACTATGGAACCCTAGGGATTGAGCATTCTGTTTCCATGATTGGCTTCTCTGGAACCATGTATCAGCAAGAATCTAAACTATTATAAAGTAAAAAGGAAGGAAAGCACTGGTCGATCACAAGAGAGACAGGCAACAATAATTAAAGAGGAAAAAATGACATTACGACACAAACCAACCAGCAAACAGCTCTAACGAAACAACTAAAAATGCAGGGCACAAAAGGTAAAATGAGAGCACCAAAACTGATCATCTTTCCAGATGTCCTAATGTCATGTAACTCTGGAGTAAAGAGAATGAAGCAATAATTGAAATAGTGGAGCACTCATGAAAATAACAAGCAACAATAAATATATAAATTCGAGAAGCACCTGCAATTGCAAATGGCAATCAATTATCAATCAGGGAAAGGTATGAAAGCAAATTGATTCATTTACAGTGAAAGACACAAAGTCCTCTAAATGAAGGGGTTTTTGCTTGTATTCTGAGAAAGTGATGTCAAGGTCATAATTACTAGTCTCTCAGAAATGGTGCAATGAGGTTATATAAGTTTCAATCATCCTGCAATTGTACTTTCATCCCATTTTTGATTTCCCAGACTTCTCCGACAACATAGAATTCTGTTTGGTAAAGCTAAAATGTTTTTCAATTACGAAGCTGAACAGCATTTTGAAAAAAAATATATAAATAAAAATTTAAAGAAACATAGCTGAGAATTCAACACAAGACACCCTGCTAGCAGCTGTTGTTATTCAGACGACTTAAGTGACTAAAATCAAATACAATAAACACCTACTTGTATAACAGTTAAAACAGAGGGATAGCCTTCTTTGTGAATTGCCGGAGTAACAGGAGAAGATCAGTAGTATCTTCAGACTTCAGAGTCATCTTCTCATCATATATAACAGTAATTCTTCAACAATTTACGCCATCTGGAAGACGTGTAGGTAGTCAATACAATCACCGTGTGATTTAAGGTTGACTAAGGTCTGCAGTAATCAGAGTAGTTTTGCATTCTTCAAGTCTGAAATAACTCCTTTATCTTTAGAACCTTTTTCATTGTAAAGAACCTGAAGAGTACAAACACCAAGGGCACAATACAGTCAAAAATGATCCATTACAGCCAGATAAAAAGATGACATTTTGTTGCTTAGAAAGTACCTTATCAATAATTCCATATTCCACAGCCTCACTTGGACTAAAGTATTTTGGCCGCCTTATATCAGCTTCGATCTGCTCTACTGTTTTACCCATAGTCTTTGCGTAAAGTTTAACCTTCAAATTTTGTACCAAGGATAAAAGTTGACTGTTAGTAAGCACCAGCACAGGTGTCAAACTTTCCAAGAAGGGAGAAATGATCAAAAGAAGCACCATTTAATATCAAGTACAGAGACCACATCAATCTATAGGTAATGCCAAACATAGTATTAATATTTTCTTTTCTTTCTTTTTTTTCATTTCTTTACTTTTCAAGTCATGTATATCAATAACTATAACGGAAAAAATAAACTTGCTATATTTAACATACTCCAACTTATCTAGCCACTCTTCAGATGTTTAGCCAAACCATGGTATAAAAATAACTTGTTGACCTCTATAAATAGGCAGGCCAGCCTACAGACATGACTATGTTTAGACATGACAGCATAAAGCTGGAACAGTAGTACAATTTACCATCACTGCCTTCACATGTTTCACTTCTGTGCGCAAAATATCAACATCCGTTGCTTGACCCTGAAATCTTCCCATTGGCTGCAAAAACAATGGGATTAGTTCAAGCAGAAATAATCAACATTGATGAGAGGAGATACAATCTGTCTGGAATAAGAATAGACAATTCATTAAGGAGATAAAAGTTATTAAGAAAAACCAATCATTTTGCACCAGTAAAATCTCATCAAACCATTGCAGACTTTGTGTGACTAGGTGAGAATGAGAGTTTAAGCACGCTATGAAAGTGTGCGAGGGAGATTCATCAGAATAACAGTTCAAATAGAAAAATAAAATAGTAAGAAAGTGAGCCAAAAAAATGTCAAAGAAGCTATGTAAACCTGTCTTATCATTATAGTTGATGAGGGCAAGGCAGCACGATTGCCTTTTGCCCCAGCAGCCAAAAGCAAGGCAGCTTCTCCCCAAGCATTGCCAACACACAATGTATAGATTGGAGCCTTGATATAACTGCAATTGGGGAAAAAAATTTAATTAAATGCAGAACAGAAAAATCCATATCCTTAATTCCTTCATTTCTAAACTTTGTACCAGAATGGAGGCTGCTCAAGACCAGAAAGATAAGAGTGCATTTGAGGCATGCAAAAACACAAATCTCTCAATTCATTCAAGTCCAGAAGACAGTATAACAGCTGTAAAACACACCATCATTTATTAAACTGAACTATACAACTACACTGATGCACAAAGTTCTCCAGCCGCCAATTAGAAACTGCTAATCATTCTCCTAATCAAGCGGGCATATTTTATTATGCATGATTTATATATAATGCTATCTATACATATATAGTGCAGACGACACAACTGCAATTCAGCAATTTGCTAGCTAGGCAAAGCACAAAGCTTACTCACCTCATTGCATCATACACTGCTATAGCCTCACTCTCATAGCCCAGCTTCTGAATATTCTGCAGAAACCACACATTATATGATAAGTGTTTACACCAGCCTCCTTCTGTCAACAAATATTGATTCAAGGACTCGGAACCTTAACTCAGGACAGTGATGATATCATCACATAAAACTGAGCCAATATAGTTCCAACAATGTTATCACAATATTTAAAGTAAATTTACAACATATTGATTAGTTATTTTTCTAGGCAGACAGTTCCTGACTGTTAAATCAATTGCATAGAAACTGAATTGGCAGATTCTGACTCTACTAATTAGATGTAAATCAAGTGTACAATTTAATCCAAAAATACAATTCATAAAATTGTAATTAAAGCTTTTGTGCTTACCTTGGAGGTCCCAGTTGAATTTATATAGAGGTACATAGGCTTTTGATCATCTTCGTACTGGAGATAAAGAAATTCAGCTATTAACAATTCAGTGACTGATGGAACCAAAGTCATGCCCAAATAGATAATTCGATTCTTATATAAGTATGATGCTAGATCAGGTGGTGGTTGCTCCCATGCACTTCCTCTTGAAAAAGGAATGACCTGTTAGAAGGAATAAATTCAGAGACCATCAAAATTAAATAACAATTACTGAAGAATAGACACTTAATTTAATCAAACAGCAAGAAAATGAAACAGAATAATTCAATCTTCTGTTTAAAGATAAAAAAAATTAAAAAATTAAAAAATTACCATGCCAAATAATCAGCTATATACACCTAACTTAAAATTATGTCTCATCTACCTAAAAGTAACCAGGCTAATACAGTAAACCTGTACCATGAAATACAACACGATTTAAAAAATTCCACAGTTTTTGTGTATAACATTCCCACAACTTGAGATCACATATTTTAGCACCCATAGAATTCATTAAATAACATAAGCATAAGCTTCCAAACAGCCCTCGCCATCTATATTTCCTGGGTTTGTATGCCCAATATTGGCCCTTCTTAAGTAATTGAAGCACTTTCTAAACTTCCACATGCATTTGAAAATATCATTTCAATCTTATTGCAGTAAAAGTAGTAAATGCAGCAATGAAAGTTGAGATTCTTATAAGTACACACACTTGTAGACATGTATATCCTTGCAATAATATTACTGATACTTGAATAAACATGAGTAAATGTAAGTGGCTTGCATATGGAAAAAATACATCAAGAAGCATAAAATTGAAATAAAGGAAAATGATATATAAGTTTTTGTTAAAAGGATGCGAACAAGAATTTTTCAAAGACAAAACATAGTTTATGCTAGTTCCTATGAAATAGAGAAGTTATTTTGTGACACGACGTATTTCTATTCAAGTAAAGCTGTAGGTGTCAGTGTAAATTCTTTTTCCCCTCTATTTATATTTTATTCATTGCTTTGTAACGGTCAGATCCTCAAGAATGTTTGATTACTGAAACAAGCAGCAAATGTGATGGTAAATCTTGCATTTCCTTATACTATTATCACGTAACCTTGTTGAAGATCTACTTCCCAAAATGCAGCTATGTGAACATAGTGGACAACTAAGTTGAATGTGCTTAGACTATTTTCCCACCTTAAGTTCTAGTTTCCATTCACTTAGAAATTGAAATTTCCTCAGATATAATAAACTTCAGAGAGTCATAATCAGCCTTTAATCAATAACTTGAACAGCAGTAACTAAATACATGGAAATTCCATAGTTGAAATAACAACGAAGCACCCTTTTTTCATAGTTGAAATAATAAAGAAGCACCCTTTTTTCCACCAGCCATTATCTGAAGCTATCGATTCTATCATCTTTTACTTGCTATCTATCTGACTCATTATTAAAACCAGATACATACTGCATAAACAACGAGCACAAAAGAGTACCATAGTGACGCCACCGCGTTTTCCACGAGAAGGTAAATAAGGATTGACTGAAGCCGGCCGGAGTATCTGACCCGAGAACTCGGAAGAAACTGACCCGCTCACGGAGGTAGAGAAAAAGTTACTGGATAAAGAAGCTCTTAGAGACAAAGATGAAGTCGCACATCGCGAATTCTTCGGCGGACACTGCGCCATCCGCGTAACGGGGAAAAGGTGCGCACTCATGGTCGCTACTTCCATAGCTCTCAGTCTCGGAGAGAAATCTTTCTTCTACAAAACGGATTGATTACACAAGGTGAAGAAATTTGGACTTCGGGTGCCCTCAATTAAACCTCAATTCTTTACTTTCACCCGATGACCCGAATAAAAATCGGGTGGATTACTATGGAAATAACCCGCCCGTTCCTCAAGGCTCTAGCCTCTAGTTAAATAAAAAATATTAGGTACTAAATTTACTAACCATGGAAATACAGAGGATTCTCTTGGTAAATAACTTTAATTATTATTATTATTATATTATTATTTTCTGCGGCTAAGGATAGCTTTAAGGATTCTCCCTCCCCATTGGTAAATAACTTCACTTCTCCGATCATCACCACCACCAATGGCGATGGCCTTATTCTCTGCTCCTCCTTCTTCGACTACTCATCTACCTTCTCTCTGTCCGTCGCCACGCTCTGTTGGAAAACCCCTATTCTCTGTCAAGACTAATTATTGTTACCCAACATCCAGAAGGTACCCCCATTTCTCGGTTACTGTAAGGTCTACAGATAATGGCTCTGGTGTGGCTGCTTCTGTTACTGTAGAGGAAGATAAATCTTCTACTGAAGAGAAGGAGGAGGTTCCTGAAGCTCCCGTGAAGAGTGAGGAACCGAAGGAGGTGGCTTTGGAGTCGTCTAATGGGTCTCCGAAACCCCAGGTCGCTGTTGCTGCTGCTACTTCGGCTCCGGAGGTAGTGAAAGTGTTTGAGGATTCCAGATGGGTTAATGGGACTTGGGACTTGACGCAGTTTAAGAAAGATGGAAAAACCAACTGGGATGCTGTGATTGATGCTGGTGAGTTTATCTCCTTGTGTTTGTCTACCGCATCGGTTCTTAGCTGGTCTTAATTTTCTCTTATTCAGCTTATAGGTTGATACAATTTGATGTCGAGTATGTTCGATTCTTTTATGTGATTTGCCCTACATTTGTAGTCTGAAAAGCGAAAGGGGAGCTGGGAAATGGGGAGGAATAGGAATGTTGCTGTTTTGTCTGGTTAGAAGGTCTTGTTTTCTTCTTGGGATGTATGCCTCTGTCAGAATCTTGGAAGAAGTATGGAAAAAGCACAATTTTTGTTTAGCTAGACGCAATTATAAGTTTTGTTGATTAGCTGGAACCCAAATTATGTGGCTTTCGCATAGATGGTTCATAATAGTAGTGATTAGAACTCAAAAATCGTTCCAAATATGTTGCTCTATGATGAACTGATCTCGTTTGTGAATGTTTCTCTTCATGGAGAAAGCATCCTTTTCTTCATGATGGGTTGGTTTGTGGTTGGAATATATATATATATATATATATATATATATATATACAGGATTGGATAAATTAAGTACTTTAATGCTTGAATGCTTAGTTATTGGCAATGAGAAAAGCAACAAAAGTGTTCGTAGTCATGCAGTATCAGGGAACTCATAAATATTTATCTTAGCTTTAATCTCTTTACTGTTTAGTTTCCTTAGCTTTTCCATCTCTTTCTGATCTGTTGTTTCAAGTTCTTGATAAAATCTTGAATCATTTGGTTGTGATCAGATATTATTGACATTATATGCTAAAATTGTTTAACAGAGGCTAGAAGGAGAAAATGGCTAGAAGATAATCCTGAATCATCAAGCAATGAAGACCCTGTAATTTTTGACACCTCAATTATTCCTTGGTGGGCATGGATGAAGAGATACCATCTTCCTGAAGCTGAACTGCTAAATGGTCTGCTTTTAGACGAATTTGTTGTTCACATCACATGATTGTTATAAACATGTTAACTGACCTAATATAAATATTTCTTCAGGACGTGCTGCAATGATTGGCTTCTTCATGGCTTACTTTGTGGACAGTTTGACAGGGGTTGGTCTTGTAGATCAAATGAGCAACTTCTTTTGCAAAACACTGTTATTTGTAGCTGTATCTGGCGTACTCTTGATCCGGAAGAATGAAGATTTGGAAACTCTGAAGAAATTATTTGAAGAATCAACATTCTATGACAAGCAATGGCAAGCAACTTGGCAAGATGAGAAATCTAAGAGAGATTTGTAAAAATCATGGTACTCTTCTTCTTCATCTTATAACCACCCCACATTCATTTTTGTATTAGGAAATTTCTCTTTCTCTGTGTAGTAATGGAGAGAACAATGGCATGAAATTCTGACTCTCCATCTTGTTCTTTTTGTACCTTCAAGAAAACAGATTCAAGATCTGTAATGTTGCTTTAGATTTCAAGATCTGTAATGAATCCCAGGTTCATCTCCAAACACTATATATACCTCAGTGCTGGTTAATGGATGTAAAAGGATAAATATAATTGTAAAAATTATATGATTAGAAATGCATATTTTTCCACATATTTATCAAGCTATCATAGAATGTGAAATATATATATATATAGATAAATATAGTTGTAAAAATTATATGATTAGAAATGCATATTTTTCCACATATTTATCAAGCTATCATAGAATGTGAAATATATATATATATATAATATATATATATATATTATAATTATTATTATTATTATTTTTTTTTTTCTGAGCATGAATTAAATTTTTTAAGGGTTTTGAAACAAATACAAATTTTTTCAAATATCAAAAAATCAAGTTTGCATATCAAGCAATTAAGACATAAAGTCTTGATTGAATTTTAGGTAGAATAATAGAAATTGTTGGTGTGTGACAAATATATATATATATATATATGTATGTATATGTATATAAAAGAAGCATTGACAACATTGAAAACAACTACACATCCTTCTCCTGTAAATAATACAGTCAGAATCATTATTATTATTCTTTGCAATTACTTAGTGAAAAGAAAGAATCAAAAGAAGAAAAAAAAGAAAGAAGACATTTGGATCACTTCATATATATATACATATATATATGAAAATGGTCAATTTGTCCCATTGCTACCAGTTCATACTGTATATCTATATCTATATGTATGTATATTTGTCGGGTTTTAATTCATTGTTGTGTAAAGAAAGCAATGATTTTGATGATTACATTGTTCATTTGATATTTACTCAAACTTAACGTTTTTCATCTTTTAGTTTGTATATTTATGTTTGGAAGAATAGGTAAGAAATCGTATCTATTCTGTCTTTTTCTTTTTTTTTTTTTTTTCCCTTCTCCACTTCCGGCCTGCATAATTTTCCCATAAAAACCAGCTTTTCTGCCTGCAAATTATCTCCATCATCATCATCAACAAAAGCAAGGTAGAAGAAAGAAATGGTAAGTTATGATCAATCTTTTTCTCATTTATTTATATACTTTCTCATTTCTTGAATTTGGGAATTCTATTTCTTAGACTAGAGGAAAGGGTGTTTGGTTGTCAGTTTATGTAGAGAAGCCAAGCAAGAGAAAATCAGTGTTAAGAAACCACCATCACCACCACCACCACCTTTATGTTCACAGCGCAAGGAAACTTACCGGTAATAATGGTGGAGGATACAGTAGGAAAGCTCAGCTTCTTGAGTATTCAAGACAGCTTCGAGAATCAGCTCGATCGCAGGCGAATTCCCCTTTATTACAACCAAATCCAAAGCCAGCTTCTCAAGATCATCATCAGAACTTGAGTCAGGTGCCAATTTCATGCAGCTTTTACAACTCTCTGACCATTTCCAGTTTTCCCCTGCAATTGTTGAATACTACTTACTATACATTTCTTGATAGATTGTTCCTGTGAAAAGAAAGCCGAAATGTGCCGGGAATCCAACATGTATGGACTGGAAATTACTGATACCAAGCTTTCTGAGATCGTTAATCATGCCTGCAAACAATAATAAGAAGAAGAAGAGGAAAACAAACAATCAATCCAGTGCTGCCACAAAGATGAAAACTGTCATGAAAAGGTTTCAGGTAAAAAATTTGAATGCTAACAAGTGCAATTACGTTTCTGTCCCTTATGCAAGCCAGAACATTCACTGATGACTAACTGAACCAAGACATAAGATTCTGCAAATGCATAGTTTATAAAAAATGTCAATACTGATTTGTATAGTAAGATTCCTCAAAAAAAAAACTGTACTATTCTGAAAAAACTATGTTGCCTGAACATTTGGAGACTAAGTCAAAGCATTTGTTAATTACAGGTAAGCAAGAACAAAGGGTTTCTTTCCAGAATGTGTGCATCACTTAAGAAACATCAGTAAAAGGGACTCAAATTGGAAGAGAACAAAAGCAGCATCCAGAAACAGAAGTATGCCAAAATTTGTCTCCCTCTTGTTTGTTTGTTTTTGTTCTACTGATATATATATGAGAGGCAGGAAGATTTGTTTTTGTACAGAAAAATCCAATAATAGTTTTTTGTCTCAGATAGCACCTGAATATTATTTAACAAAAGTAATATATCAAGTGTTCATCATATCCCTTATATTATTATAGTTCTATGTTGTTTCCCATCAAACTAGCATCCATGAAGTATGAATCTTTAACATGAGAGATCTACAAAAGGCTAAAACTGAAATCTAACATACCCAATATCTTCTCCTCAGTAAGATTATCTAACAAGATATAGACATATCTAAGGTAGTGAAATCAATTTATAATCCTAAAGAAGTGCCAACAGAAACAGATATAGGAACTCTAACCACGTGTTTTCTGTCTCCCAGCAATACCATTTCGCCAAATGTATAAGCATTTGATGTCCGAGTTGCAGTCAGGCTGAGGGAGATGCATCTTGAAGCATTGACACTGATCTTGAAACTTTGTGGCGATACTATAACTTTCACCCCAAGAGGTTCCCTAACTATCACGCTGTAATTCTCATCAGAATTACCCACGTTCGTTACCCTTCGAATGACCTTCCTCTTCCCGATTAAATGGGAAACTGTCACACTTGCTGTATTCAAATTTGAGCACCATTTCTTCTTGGCTGGACACTGAACACCAACAGCTTGGCTCACAGACTTTTCATCAAGACCTGGAACTGAGCATAAAAATTGAACATAGTCCTTGAAGGAAATATCAAACACAAGTCCTGGGTCAATTGCCTTTGAGGGATTGACAAAACCAGCACCAAAATCGAATGGGGATGCAGGAGAGAGCTGATTGCTATCTTGGGCTAGAATGAGAGCTCCATTTTTATAGGTTACATCAGCAGTAGTCATCATTGCAGATGTAATGGCAGATGGACTCCAGCCTGGGTGCTTTTGCTTGATCAGAGCTGCAATACCAGCAATATGCGGTGTAGCCATGCTTGTTCCAGACAGTAGAGCAAAATTTTGACCTGGAAAAAGAATAAAGGTTTAAAACTAAGAACCAGTTTTGAACAACAAAAAGAAGTTTACAACAAATGTTGAATCTTTCAGTTTCAAAACACATATTTGTCCACAAAATGACCAATATATTAGCATCAATACCTTTAATGAATTTGTCTCCCTCACTTTTAGGGCTCCAGGCAGCCCATATGGAGGAGCCTGGAGCCATAATATTTGGTTTCAGAACATCAGCAGTCTCTAAAAGTGCATTATTTACATCAGGACCTCTTGATGAATATGATGCCACAACTGGTGCTTGCCCTGTGTAGATTGCCTTCCTGCCATCTAAAATTCTAGCCCGAGCTCTGAAGTCAATAGCTCTTCCGCTTCTGCTCCTTAATGTGTTTGAACTGTAATAATCCCATAATAGCTGCAAAAGAAATATAGTTATGTTATTACAAGAACAATTTGATGATCTCTTCACTGCTCAGTTAAATCTCCATCTAATTGCTACAGCAATGTCGAGGAATGTCATTTTCATGTTTCTTGAATATACAAGTAAAACAACATTAGTTCAAAGAGTAATAGAAAGATGGGAGTTCCTGAATTCTAACTTTGTGTGTAAAAATGTAATTTCAAAATTATTCTTGATGCAATTGGTTTGGAGTTTATGCATCTTAAAACATATCTGTAAACATATAGAATTTTTTCTTTTGGAAGTTTCACCCCCAAATTATAAGAGAAATCGATCTAATATATTCATACCAAAGATTCTTCCAAATTGTTCAAGATGACACCGGGTACTTGTAAGGTTACTACTCCTCCCTGGATCTGGTTGGAGGCAATGTAAGGATTCATTGTCAGTACGAAGCCAGCAGCTCCAACGTCGTGTATGGTGTCCACGATTGTAGCAATACTAGCCCTCCCAAACTTCAAATCAAATGGGTACCTGCAGATAATTAGCTTGCCCTGGACTAAGGAACTGACAAACTGCAATGAGCTTTGGCAGCTCTCAGTCATCCAAAGATCAACAGAGGTATTCCTTATTCCAACATCAGCTGCTGCAACAAGTGGGAAAAACATTTCTCCAGCTGTAGGTGCTACAGCATAGAGAAATGACATTTTTCCAATCTAATTAGCATATATAGATTCATGGAGGAAGATAACAAAAGAATTCGAAACCGAATGTTCCAAAAGAGCATTAAAACCTACGAGAAAGTCCTGTGCTAATGAAGTGTTGTCCATTTCCCAACTCAATTGAATTATTGTATTTGCGGTCAGTAATAGAGGCAGCAACAGTTGTAATCCATGGGCTAAAGGAAAGCAATGAACTAGAAGTTGGTCCTCCATTTCCAGCAGCCTGAACAACCAAGACCCCAGATTTTACTGCAAATAAAAGCTCAATCTCTAATGCATTTAGAAAAGCAGAACGCCCAGATGGTACACCAGCTGGTCCGACAGAAAGACTTAGAATATCAACTCCATCTTTAACGGCCTATGCAACAGAGCTCCCCCATATTTTTGGAATCAGTTTCGAACTTACCAATCAATAGACGTAAAAAAAAGAAGAAAGAAAGACAAGTACTGTATGTTGATTGCATAACATACCTGATCAATAGCAGCCATGACATCAGACATGAAACCTCCAAAACAGTACATAGCCTTATATACAGCAATCCTGCATTCATGCACAAATTAGGCTCACATTATCTATAATTGGAAGGGGAGATCTTGGTCAGTAATGTAAGTCTTAGTTTATTACTAATAATTAATAAACTCATATTTCACCTGATTTTAAGGAAAAATTAAATATTTTACCTGGCTCCAGGAGCCATGCCACTGGCGTAACCAAATGTAAAATTATTCACGCTAACAGGAACCTGGTGATTTCCTGCTGCTGTTGAAGCTGTATGGCTGCAAATTTCTCACCATCTTCAATGAGTTAAACATGAACTAGTAGAGGAGCCTCATTAATACAATTAAAATGTTAGAAACTAAACCTAATAAGTTAATAACATTAGATCTGCCTAAGTGCATGAGCAATGATGAAATATGCCAATAATGTCTGCATTAGACTTTCATATGCCACTTGCCTTCCATGACCATCAGCATCAAAGGGAGAAGCACAGTCACGCGTGATATTGAATTTTCCAGCAGCAATAGCAGCTCTGGCAAAATATCGTGCACCAACTATCTTTCCGTTGCAAGCTGTTGGAGGAAATTGATTGCCTACTGCACATTTCCCATTAAATTTTATAGGTTTTGAAAAAATACTGCCTCTTATCCCATGTGATGAAGTTTGAAAGCTTGGATGGGAAGGGTTTATTCCTGTGTCAATCATACCTATTACTACTCCTTCTCCTGAAGCCTGTGCACCACCTAAAGTTGGCCAAACACCACTCGGAATACCTAAATATTCTGGGGTATATGTTGTTAACTTCTTCATTATAATGTCTTCATGGATAACCCGAATTCCTTCTGCATTCTTTATGGAGTGAATAGCCTAGAGGAATCAATATGTCAAGTAGAAAAACAAAATTTGAAAGGAATAAAACACATCTTCAACTGAATTGCTTTGGGACTTAGTTTTAATAAATCATTCGACTACTGATTCCTCTTGTGTTACTGCTGTATAATTCTCTATGCAATGTTCATAACTAAATCCTCATTGCCTACTACAGATCCGAAAAACAGAATATATGTTTTAAGTGCTAATGAAAACTAGACAAACATTCCATATTCCTAAAATCATAAGGTCTAATCAGATAGTGTTAAGAGACAAATTTATAACATGAGATAACACACCTCATCACTAGTCACATGGACTGCAAATCCGTTTAATAGATGAGTGTAGCTGTATAATTTGGTGTGCTCAGTTCCTGCAAGGAGAGATTTTAGGAAATTATCATGGTCTTTCACCATCCATTCATTGTTTCTTATGACATTTTCTTCAATCCTACACATTAAGGTCCACTCAATCAGTTGAACAAAGAGGGTCGCAGAACAACCATAACCAGTAAGAAAAAGATCTGTAAAGAAAATAAATTCATACCTGAGAGGTGATTTGGGGGAGAGAGTATACGCTTTGTCCAAAACAACAATGAAGACCTTGCCACCCTCTGTTGAGATTATTCCCCTAATATTCAGAAAGGGAACCAGGAACATCAAAACAGCAAATGATTCCATTTAAAAACTGGATTGAAATGGAAAAGGACTGTTATCTGTATCTTAAAAAGAGAAATGCCACATCCCTTGTAATCTATCAGGCCATGCATCAAAGCTTTACTACAATTTTCGTGTGAGAAGACCATGCATGTCTTTCTTGTTTCTAAACCACCCCAACTCATGTAGTTGGCCACTCTCAACTTCCAGCCAAGCATTAAGATTTGCTTGCAGTAACCAAAAACAGAATAAACACCCCCTCTCTCCATCCCACCCCAAAAAGAATTACATCAAAGATCCCATAATTCAGCAACCATCATCTTTGAAAAGAAACAGAAAGAAATGCTGCTTGAGTTCTTTACTCAGCACCCACCTCCCCAAAAACCACAACCACCTGGATACTAGAACATGATACACAATACTAAGAAGCTTCTTTAAAGAACTGGACCCAGAAAAACTACTACTGATCTGCACAGACAATAATTATGAATATGCCACCATACCAATATTTCAAAAATTGTGTACGTGAAAAGATATTTCACCATTCTAGTTAAAATAACCATTCATCAATTTTATAGCTTTTACAGATATGAAAGAGTAACTTGTATCTTTGCTTTCCTTAATAGGGCGCAAAGGAAATATGAGAACAAGATCAGATGGTAAAAATAGTGTTACTCAGTTTCAGTACTACAACCAATTGTTCAATAATTCTACATCCATATGAAATGCATCAGAACATCTCAGAAAAAATGAATTTTAAAGCCCTAGCCCTCAGGTCCCCATTGAGAATTATTCCATGCCGAATTCTACATTAGGTGGATGAATGAACACCATTTGAAAGGAAGACCAGCTCTGAAAATTGTGACTCACTTTGCAAAGCAATGTGCTCCAGCTAAGAAAAAATGTGAACCTCCTACTTATGGAAATTTCATTGAGATCTTTGCTGTCTGGTATACTCCCATAATGCAATGGCACCACTAACATGAACATTAAGCGACCTTATTACTCCCAATTGTGGGATCTCAACACAAGCATCTAGAATATGAATTATCTCTGCAGGTATACCCTCTTTCTCCCTGCCCAAGACTAAGACTGTCTTTCTGGGGAATGCATATTGGTCTAGCGGTATGCTGTTTGCAGTTTGCTCTAGACCCAAGATGGCGAAACCCTCACGTTTCTTCTTTTGCAGAAAAACTTTCATTGTACTGACTGGAACTTCTGTTATTGGAACCCACTTATCTGCTGTTACACTGATGAGTTGAAACTGCTTGTCACTCAATATATTCTTGTCTGATATGGTCAGTCCAGCTGCCCTAAACACTTCACATGTCCGTGCCAACCCAGCAAGGTTCGGAATTCGATCAATTAGGGATGCTACAAGGATAAACTGTTGTCGGCTTTCTCTCAATTTCTGCACTGCCAGACTTCTTGAATGCAACAAGTGATCAAGTAACTGAGCTTCCTTGTCAATATCTGTAAATGATCTGAATGATTCCTTTTTGTCAGTGGAAATACTGGTAGTAGTTTGCACCTCATGTTTGCAAAGAGTAAACTTCTTCTGGAAGTCCAATGTTACATCATCTGGTCCATGAATGGGAGACTTTTCCTTATCTGCATTTCTTGAGATTCCAATGTGGTTTGTGCAATCATTCATCTGTAAGCACTCATTCTTGATAGTAGCTGCATCCTTGGCCATTGAGGATCTGAGACCATCTCTAGCATCATTCAAAAAGTTAATTACTTGATCCATGAGGGACTTTGATACACATTCAAATTCAGATTCCTCCACCCGGTTTGTGAAGATTCCTGCTGGTGTAACAGAAATATCTGGATCAAAAGCATCCAAGTAACCCTCCATTGATGCTCTTAGCCGTGCACAGTCTGGGTTGCACATCAAGTAAGACTCCAAGTCCATCAGGCACTTTGTCTCTATAGACATGATAACAGAAGAATCTGAATTCCTGGCATGAAATAGCTTCTGAAGAATTTGATGAACTAATAACTGAGCAAATCCACGTAAAGTATGATGATGTGATGTGAGCAAAGGAATTACAGAAGGAAGTACTTCATTAAGGTGCCTGGATTGGATCGGTTTAGCTGCATGCAGGATAACATTAGCTGCAATGAACACATATGAAGACAAAGCCTGAGGTCTTATGTCATAATCCCGGAGCAAAGGAACTAATTCTTGACCAACAAAGGATGGGAACTTCAGATATATCTGAATAGCAAATGTTTCTAAGTACTGACGGACTGACGGCAAATTGTGTCTTTGAAGAGCATTGTGCAAGCTACATGTAACTTTCTCAAGAATATCTTGATCAACAAATCGTGATAAAATGCAAATCATCTGCCACACACGAACTTTGCGCCTATGAATTGCACTGTACTTCTTATACAACTCTTTAGATAGATCCTTGTCATCCACAGCTGAGTGAAGAAGCTCTAACAAAAATGTTTTGCCAGAAGTTAGGGCAGCCAAGCTATTTTCATCTTTGTCTCCTTCAATCGATCCAACCAAATCAGCCATGTCTGCAAGTTTGTTAAACAGGACAGCGACAGAGACTCGTGCATACAGCTCTGTGTTTATAAACTCTTCAGTCAGCTCAGGATCTGGGCTCTGGGATAATGTGGATACTTCACTCTTTGCATCCTGATTTTCAGCCAATTCAGCTTCAAAATCTTCATCAAATGCAACAGAACCATATAACGTTAATAGCTTAAGCTCCCTCATGTAGTACTTTATAGTAGAAGGATTTCTGAGCCAAAGACCAGTTAAATGTAATGCAGCAAGGCGAATTGTACGAGGACTTCTTGTGCCTTCCTGGATGATTTCATTAATGAACCACTTCAAAGGTCCAGGGGTATCATCAAATCCATGCATGTGGTCATCACTGAACACTGAATGGTGCAAAACTGAAGACAAAAGAGCAGCAATTGGAGCAACCCTTCTTTTGTTGCAGCTCACATGCAAGATCCAACAAGGATTAACCAGATCCCACATCATCTGTGGGTTCAAGCCATTACAGGAGGAAACCAATGTTCCCATTTTGCCTGAAGCAAACAGCTCTATGATTAATCTTACTGATCTTAGAATGGGCAAGACAGAAATCTCCCCAGCATTTTCCAGATTTTCCACAAGATCATTGAAAATCAACATAACAGTGTTATCTGAGAAGAAAAACCTGCAACTTCCCACATAAATGCCATTTTCATTCTTAAGCACAAATTTTGGAATTGATAACAAGGATTCCAGGCAAATCCATTTCCAATTCATCAAAATTGCTCGCCGAGTTCGCACTAAATTGTCAACTGCAAGAAGATGGTTTACCTTCTGCAGAAAATTTTGGACAAACGAGTCCAAGAAATTTTCACTTTCATCTTTCATATTAGACAAATTCTCTCTATCAATGATCAGATCCAAAGATGAAGAAGAGACTGTCGGCACCAATTCTTTCAATACATGGGCCATTGCTTCATATGATGCTAAGCATATTTCTGCTTCACTTTCTGATCTACCCAATGGAGACTTGATAACTCTCAAACAGAAATTCCAAAGAAAGATGAGAGAAGAATCAAACAGTACACGAGATTCTGATCTGAACTGCACACACCACCTTGAGATGGATGCAATAGACTTGAGGGATATTATAGCTTGCAGAACAGAAGTAGTTGCAGAAGATGATAATCTGCGTTGACTTGGACCTCCCAGTCTTCCTCTGACTGAACCAGGAAGAATGCTCTCATCTTCCTTCAAACCAGACCAAAAAATGGAAGATGATGATTTGGCAAATGAAACAGACTCCTCCATTATGGATAAAAACAACTTTAAAATATTGTTAAGCAAAATTGATTCATTTAAGAAGTCTATGGGACTCAACACGGTAGGAAAGCAGTGATCAGTCTTCATTCTCTTTTTCCAAGGACCTTCAGCTATTTTTTCTTGAATGACTTGAAGTTCTTGAATCAAGCTAGATATAATAATAAAATATTTCACAGATACCCAATCCATAAGGTTGTGCTCTTTATGGAGATTCAAATTAGAATCTTGAATGAAGGAAAATATAGGCTTCAAGTCTTGTTCCTCCTTAAGTACAAGAAAAGTCACCCTTGCCCATCTTCTAGCTTCACAATCCCATTTTTCTACATCTTCATCATTGTAAGTAACACATGTAGGATGACAATATACAAAATTTCTGGGAAAGCTGGCCAAACTTTTAGAAAGCTCCATATTCTTACTACAGAGATCAGAAGTAAAATGCTCTTCACTCCACATCAAAAGCCATTTTTGCATTTTCATTCTCAAAGAACCTAGAAGCGATATAACACAAGATAAGTGTCAGAAAATGTAAAGTGAAATAAATAAAAGCAACCATTCAAATCAAGCAAGAGGAGATTCTCAAAAGGAGTCGGATATTTGAAGTTTGTCATGCATAAATTCAAAGCCTACCACCAAAATCTGTGAATTCCCGAGGCAAGCTTGAAATAAAGTGCAGAAGAATCTCAAGAGGCACATCAACCGGAGACATTACCGAAGCAGCAGCATCCAGGATCTTCGCACAAACTAGAAGCCACAAAAACTACTCATTATAAATCATATTGTGGCACAATTTCTTTGTACTTGAAAAAGTAGTATTATCACCAACTTTAATACCTTGTAAACGATAACTAGCATTGAAATGCTGTTTACTACTTTCAATTATAAATCTGAAAAGATCAAGTAAATCTGTTTTATCCTTCTCCAAGAAGTTTTCTGTTGAGTAAAAAACTTGGTCATGTTGCTGAACCCCGTGAGCAGCAGCAGCAATACACTCAGCAAAGCACATTAATCCAGGTCGCCCAAAGGAATGCTTTTTAGAAAGCAAAGCTAAGCCACTTAAGAATTTAATCTGCTTCCTGTAAAAGGAAATGCTCCATAGTTATGTAAAAGCTTAACAGCAACAGGTAAGGTTTTCATGAAAAAAATGTTCAAGGACATCTACAAAGAACTTTGACATTCACCAAATAGACGTGGTTTTGCAAATTTATATTAACACGTGCTTGTCTTACATTGGTTAAGGTTTCCCAGTGATTGATGTTAGGTTCTGTTTCTAATGCAATTAAGTGCCAAATTTTAAAAACAATGCATCCTTTTCTCCTCTTCCTCCACACACACCCTCCCCCCAGAAGAAAAAAGAAAAAAAAAAAAAAGTGAGGTCAAAGTAGACTGTTTCCTTTATGCCCATTCCATCACTAGAACAATATATACAAGAAAAGCATAGTTGTACTGACTTTCCCGTCCATTGTTTAGAAGGGAGTTTTTTACTTGTTTTGTTTCAAAGTACACAACCGGTATAAAAGGAATGACATAAACTTCATCCACAGAAGAAAAAATAAGGGGGAACAAGAACGGGTTAAAACTAGATAGGAAACTGTATCCCTAAAAATGGTCAGGTCTCTGTTTCTAATTTTTTTCCTTGTATAAGAAAACCCCAGATTTTCATCTTTCACCAGTCTGTGCATACGAAGAAATAGCTTACTAAACATCTGGGATCAACTGAACTCCAAACTAGACATTCTCAACTCACACAACCGACAAAGTAAGGTTTTCTCATTCCATTATCTAACTAGTCCACATTCTCACTTTACAGTCATCCTAACAAATGAAATGTCTCTTCTTTCACAAGAAACTTCAATATGCCATGCATAAGATTTCTGCACAGCCCCATGAAAGAACACCATTGCTAAAATATCACACAAAAGAAGAAAAAGAAGTATATATCACTATACTAAGAATGCATAAAACAAGGTTGATAGTATTTACCCCCCATCAAGATAACTGCAGTATTGGTATAGAAATTTGGCAGCAGAACAGATTGTTTGTGATGAGTAGATTCCTTTTAAACCTATAAATAGAAATACATGTACATAATCAGGATTACTCATAATAGTTAAATGGTACTGCTGATGACTATAAAAATTTAACAACACTGGTTAGTGTCTATCAAGCTTGAGATTTTTATAGCAGAGAAGGCAGAAGACCAAATCTATTTTTTCAAATATTACATTGAACAATCCCTTCAATTTTAATCAAATATGACAAAGAAAAGTGACACCCGCAATACACATATTTATAGAACTCATGTTGGTTTCTTCTTTTTACAAGAAAAATAATTATTTAGCACAATAAAATCTTTTTGAAAATTATAAAGCATGTGAAGATGTTATGATCGAACCAAAATCTTTGTGATGAACAGGATCATTTAACCCTTGCAATAGTGGACCAAGTATGAACTCCTCAGGCACTGATCTCAGGAGATTTTCATGCTCCTCCGACGCAATACCCAAAAATGACTGCATGATCAAGCACCTAACTGGAAAATTTTGAATAAACAATAACTTGTTAAAGTAGAAACAGAAATCTGGAAGCAATTAGCAAAATAATGAAAAGTTGTTTGAAGTCTAAATATTTTGCATACCCTGAGGATTATCATGACAGAAGCCTCGTTCCCACAAGATGGCTAACCACTGACAAATTTCCTCTGAAGTCTCCATCTTGTTCTGATTAACTTCTGCACAACTATAACTGACTTGATTCACCAATGCAGAAGAAGAACAAAGCAGCAAGTTCATCTACCAGAATAAGAATTAACATACTACATCTTAGATGAAGCAAGTCCTCAAAAGATTGCATGGAAAATAAAATATCAAAGATTTAAAGAGACCTTCCGCAAAGAAGCATCAAGGCAAGATGAGAATAAAATTATAGGACGTAGAGATGTATATAGCTAAACACATCTTTAATTATTTCAAATGCAAGAGTTTAATAATGATCAATATTTGATTTTTCTCCAGGACTGCAAACAGAAGGAAGAAATATAAGCTAAAATTCATAAACAGGAACCTGGTGATCCCATGCTGCTTCAACCAAATGAGTACCATACTCTTCAAGCATTTCATACAGAAGAGTAAATGCTCCCCATTTCTGCTGACTGTTTAAGTTGTCAGAGACATTGTAGATTTTACCAACACCTAGTGATGAGGCTTCCTTCTCAGCCCACCTTTCCCTTTTGGTTAGACCACGTGGTTCTGAACTCTTCACATCTGATACACCACCAGGAAGATCAGGATCGGATATGCTTTGCTCACTCATATTTAACATTCTTTTTAGAATATGTAATGACTGCTTCCTTACCAAGTTCTCCTTATCAACCTAGAGGATAAGATAATAAGGAAAAGTAACCAGAAGAAAGCAAAGTTTATCATTTGCAAAACTACATTTGCAGGAATATAAATGGAAAAGGGGAAAATTCAAGGAAAATCTCCAGCAAGCATTATTTACCAAGCCCCTTTTTATTTCAATCCATAATTCCTTGTCGCCTCTAGGATCAAATGTTTCACCGTTGTCATCGATATTTCCATCTTTTCTTTTATTACAAGAAGAAGATGATATATAAAGCGAGAGTATTGCATATGCATCTCTCCTCTCAGACAGCCCTAAAGAAAAAAGTCTCTTACAACACGCCCAAATTTTCACAAGAAGAAGATTCCTAGAAAGGTGACAAGAAACCTTCAATTAAGCTAGGGATGGAGGCAGAACAAGTAAATAACACAACAGAGGGATTTGCAACTCCCAAAAATTGAAATAGATACTGCATTCTACCTGGAGAGCTGATGTTTTTGCCCATGAATTGAGACCTCAAAAGCACAAGTTGACTCCAATGCTTCAAATATGGATGGAAGAAGCATCCTAATGGCAGAAGATCGATGCTCCACACTTCGTGAAAGCATCTGAAAAGAGAGGTCACAAAGATCCCAGAGCAAGTTCCTAGCAAACTTTTCCACAGAGCCTCCATTTGTGAAATTCAAGTTGCATGTACTATATAGCATATGTTCATATTCTAAAGTAGTATTGAGCATTAACGTCAGAATATGACAAGATACTGGTACCGGTAAGAAGTCAGGCTGAGATAGTGTTGGTACTGTATTAAAGTAACTAGTTTTTTTTCCATTATCACATTGAAAGGATTGCCAATTGGTTGACTGATCATCAGAGACCTGAAGATTTAGGCATGAACTCCATTCAGAGATTGCCGATTCTTCACTATGAGTCATCCCCATAGATAGTCCAATCAATCTGAATAAGAAGGGAAGTAAGCTTGTTTCAACAACATGCCAGCTGTTTGTTTCAGCCACAACATCAAAGAACATATGCAAAACCTAGATGTAGAAAACGATGAAAGAGCTATCAGATATAAAGTAAGCCAATTTATAGTCCATTCAGAGACATCATAATAGAGGATTTAGCACTTTTGGAATGCCACATGACGTCAATATTTTTCCCACTTACCTCATTAAGCATTTCCACATCAGATGCATGAACCAGCTTCAGAGTAGGTAGAAAAGTACTCCAAATAAACAATTGAAAAGCATCAATATCGGTTCCTGTGACAAAAATTCTGTGAATAACGAACATATTTTAGCTCTTACAATCATGCATGGGAACCCAGCTTGGTAAACAATCTGCTAGTATTTCTTTTCTATATAGGAGAATCACATATCTATACTGCCCCATCGAGTATCAATAATTTAGGATATAAATATATGGATATGTCTCAAAGATAATGGAACAGAAATAATCTATAAAGGAAAAAAAAAAAAGGAGAAGAATGCAATAATAATTACAGGAAGACTGCCAAGTAAAACAAATCATCACCGAGAAGCAATTGTATCAATTTTAGCAGAAGAAGCAGAATGAAATGGATAACTTAAGAACAAGTTGAGAAAGAAAAGAAAAATATTGCAGATGCATAACAAAAGACTTAACCTAAAAAATTTTTTGTTCTTTAAATAACTAAATTTTACGGACCTTAACCCACTAAAAGAGCTTAAAATGGAAGCATATGAACAGAGGCCATAAGTACATGAAGAAACAAAAACAATAATTTACTCTATTGACTCTGCCCTCATCTAATACTGAAAGTGATTCGTTATATAATATGATACATAAGAACAAGCCTAACAGTTCCTTGTTTATTCGAGATTCTATTTTGGCATAACCAAAAATGTTTACTAAGTAGTTGACTGTAAGTGTTACAATACTCATAGTAATGTTTGGCAATACATCTGCAGCACGAAACTCTTTTGCATCTCCAACCTATGGTCCTTGTGGATACAAGTAGCTTCAATTGGACTGAGAACATATGGTTACATACCTAACGGTTATTAAATAAATATCAGTTGGATTATAAATGAAAGTCATTGTCTTTCAGAGAGTATAGTTATGGCTCTTCATCCAGAGAAGTGGTTCAGAAGCCAAACACAAGATAATTATATGTTTACTATATTGTTCAGTGAGAAAGAGAGCAGAATTGGAGAATATCAAGTTATAGCAACGCTTGTAACAGTAAAACTAGAATGTAAAGACCCATATCAATAGTTTGGTCCTATAATAGGCAAAAAGTTTTCTAATAAGGGTTTTGACCATAAATGGAAGCCCTCCACTAACAGAAAACTGATAAAACAAGAGAAAGACTATAATTGCATTCAAGAGCTAGCACACCAAATTAAAGAGAGATTGTTCAGTTGCAGAAATATTTGACACATTTGACATAATTCAGCACGTTTGAGATAATTGGACTTATACTGTCACACCTGTTTTTTTCAGAAGATGACAGAGTGCACCCACGTATGAACCAATACAAGAATGCTTTTGAGAATCCATTTTTTCACTTCCATCTGTAATTTCCTATGAAAAAGGCCAAATTCAAGATTTAACATTTGTTTTGATTACTTATAAAGCAGAATTAACAGAAAAACAACCCAAGCTTTTTGTTCTTCAAACTAATGTAATGTCATAAAGTTGACCCAGTGAAACTTACAACTTCTTCTAACTTGCTATACTTCATTTTATTGCTTGGTATAATTACTCATAGAAACACGGGTTTTTATCCAGATTCTCAGCTTTAACTAATGCAAGTAAAGAAATGAGGGGCCTTCCTCTCTTTCTCTTTTCTCCTGAGTAAAAGATGTTACCTTGGTGACATTTTCAAACTCATCGAGAAGAGAATTGAAGAGTGAAGAAGGAGAAGAGTTTGTTGAAGCCAGAATACAGTCCAGCATAGCAGGAATAGCTGCCGGAGGGACCAACCGGAAACTGCTTAAAAGTGATGCAGTAATGGGTTCCATGTTCTTTGAGTTCATCATGAGAAGGCAATTGAAAAACAGAACAGAAGAAATGAAGAACGATGAAAACTCAAAAGCAAATCATAAACCCTAACTAATATGCATTGAAGAATGAAAGTAGGGTTTTGGATTGGATGCCCAAAAAGAATGCAAATTTTTAATCCGTTTAATTAATTGACTCCAATTTTAATGTAGACAATAGTATTCTGGCCTTACTTGTAATTATTGGATATTTTTGAGGCCTTTATTTAAATATCTCACTAAGAAAAGGGTATACATGAAAATTTGTTTATATTTTTTGTCATTGCTCAAGAAATACCGATGGCCAGTGAGCTGTGCGCAAACGGCTGACTCAAATCCCACATTAGAAAGACACTGAAAGCAAGAAACAGACAAAGAAACACGTGGGAGTGTGAAGTGTGTAAATTCCAATCCAGAACTGAAAAGGGCACAAAAAAACCAGAATTATCAGATTAGTGAAAGACAAAAACACAGCAAAGATGCAATCTTTTTCAGCATTTTCAGTCAAATATTTCTTCATTTTCTCACAGTTCCTGAGTAAAAATCGTTCATAAACCTTCTTTTTCCCTGGTTGTTGGTTTTCCATCTTTGCATATTACGATACTGATGCAAAGTTTTGTGTTTTTATGTTTTTTGTGTCAAATTTGTTTAGGTATCATTGATGTTGCATTGTCCCAAGAAGGGTTTTGCAGTGCTCCATCAATCTTGAAAACTGACTCAAATTCTCAATCTCTCTACTGGAAAGTAATCAACCCCACTTTGTCTCCTTCTCATCTTCAAGGTTTATGATCCCGTCTTGATTTCTTGGAATTACTGATGTATCAGAATAAATGGAATTAGTAAATTGTAAAGGAAAGTCTCTATTATCATTATATATTCACGGTTGTGGCTCATGTATTGTTGAATATTCTTTATTGGAGAGAGGCAAAGAGGGTCTTCCAACTTGCCTGTGAAATATATGCTATGGATAATTTTTTAAGTGCTAATGGACTGGGTACAGGGTTACTGGTTCATAGTTAGTTGATAAGTTCCTTTATAAACCCAAACTAAGATGTCCAGTAAAGTACTAATCTTTAGTTTGTCAATGCTATGTTAATGCCAATGGTGACGGGTAAATTTCTCTGTGACGAAATAGCATTGGTGATGACATGTAACAAAAAAGAAAAAGAAAAAAATTAGGGTTCAAGTCTCAAAGGATAATCAAGAATTGGATTTTCTATAGCAAATTTTTACCCTCACTGGCTTTTTCTTCTTCTTCCTTTATTTTTTTTCCTAAAATGTTTAGACTAATTTTAGTGAACAACTTTATAATCTGGACAGAGTAATTATAGAATGTGTTGTTTAAAAGAGAGTATGTAAAGGATAAATGTGGATGAAATCTAAAATTTTCCTCCAAGGAAGAGGATGCATTTCCAGGATGTCCTTAATATTGAGAATGGTTCAGTTCATTTTTCAAAGAGAAAATTTTGACTTTGTTTTGGGATCTTTGGTTAATTTGTTCACTAGGATTACCAGTTCTTGATATTCACTGGCTAGATTATCCAGTTCTTGCATGTTCATTCTGCCCCGAACAACCTCAGTTTAACAACCAGTCTCTAGTTCATCTGCTGGATTTTCTTTAATGGAAATGTTATTTTTACACTGGTTCCATAAAATGAATGCTTCCATTGGAAAGTAAATTTGGCTTTTTATGTGGCAGACTTGCCAGGATTTACACGCAGTGTATACAAAAGGGACCATGCTTTGATAACTCCAGAAAGTCATGTATTTAGCCCTTTATCTGATTGGTATAGTAACTGCACTCCTTGAGTACTTATTTGATAATTATGATCCTTTTTCTTAAGCTTCTCTTGAATCTGCTTGATAGGACCAACACGTTAGGAGCTTATCTCATCACTCCAGCAATGGGCTCACATTTTGTTATGTTCTTGGCTAAGATGCAAGGTTTGAGCTAATTTTTCCCAAGTCTTGTGACTTTCTATTTGATTTTAGAATGAAAGACTGGCTGATTGTCATGTGGTTCAGTATGTAAATCCAGTTGACATGCAAACGTTCAGTACATTTATCCTTCAGCTGGTGCTTGGGATCTTTAATCCTTTGATATTCTTTACGTTTTACTTATCCCTGTCTATTTTCGCAGAAAATTCAAAATCAGGACTGCCTCCAAGTGATGTTGAGAGGTATTGACACTTTGTTATCTTTGTACAGAAATAAGTTGGAGTAGCTAACTGTGATATGAAAAAGAAATTTTCCTTTTTTTCTGTGTACTTCTAATGCATTTGCCTCGTTGTATGTCTTAATCAGGTTCGTATTTGTAGTTGATGGTACTGTAAGTCTTACTGAAGTATCTGACATTTCCCATAAGCTAACGGTAAGAAGATTCAGTAATTTGCATTTAACTATTAGGTTGCATGTATCATACAGTATTCAGCAGTTGCTCTATAGTACTATAGATGGGCAGATACACGGCATCTCGACGCATAGTATGAGCACTTTCCAATGTCATTGATTAGGCTTCTATTGTATAAAATCGAATAACTGTTCTTTTCAATTGAAGTCTTCCCAGAGGCAACACTTTACATGAAGGAATATAATTATTGAGTTTATGCTGTAATAAAAACTATATCAATCTGTTTAAGTGAAGTGTCTTATCTACAACGTGCAGGTGGATTCGTATGCTTATCTTCCTCCAAACTTAACACATTCATTGAAGTGTGATGCTTCCTCAACACTTGTCGTGTTTGAAAGAAGGTTTGCATATGATCAGCTTGGTCTCCTAATCTCACTGCACAAGATGTTTTTACATTCGTCTATTCCTTAAGTATGATCAAATATTCTTTTTTCTTTTCAGGTACTCCTATTTGGAACATCATATTTCTGCGTTGATTGTCGGATCAACTAGTATGCAGCCTCTTCTTGAGACTCCAGGAGAGGTATGTTTCTTAACTTTTTCTTTAAGAGTAAAATTCTTATGACCTGCTGTCTTTGCTCAAGCTATTAATGTATTTTTTCTCAGGTTTTTGAACTCGTGAAGCTTCTCCCTGTTTCTTTGAATTACGATTTCAATGTTCATGTGAGTTTTTAATTTATTCTATTCGTCCATACATGTTACTCTTATATCTTGAATTTCTGTCAAAGAAATTGAAGAAAGTTGTGAGAGATGAATGCAATAACTAATTTGTCGCTCCACTTGGCAGATCATGGATTTTCAACCAGGAGAATTTCTGAATGTGAAGGTAATTTTTCATTTTACTGCTATCTTGAGACTCAATCTTTGAAGGAATTGCAGTTTTGGAAATCTCATTCCAAGTCCAAATCTGGATTTTTTGATCGATAAAATGTTGAATCTACCACATAGAATTACTCAAGTTATTTCCTTAGAATTTTTGTCTTAAGCATAATTTGCATTAAAATTTTGCAATTCACTTTCGTATTTGAACCAAAAACTTTTGGCCTTTACCTGAAACGTGTCGTTCCAGGATTTGTCAACACTAAAGCATTCTCTTCTGTTCTTTGAACACTTGCAGCCAACCAGCTTATAAATTTCTGCAGTTGGCCGTATTTTTAGTCATTCATGATTCTGACCTCCAACCAAACATCTTTCACCAGCTTTGCTGGAAACGAAAAGTTACATCAGTTGCACAATGATATGTTTTAATTCCAAATTAGTGTGTTTTTGTATCTATATTAGTTATATTCCATATCTTATTCACAGGAAGTCCATTATAATCAACACGGATTATTGCTGCTGGAGGGGCAGGGTATCTACCGTTTAGGCGATAGCTGGTAAGACATGATACCACAAATAATAGTATCTATCTATACATAGTATATTGACAACGGACCAACCAAAAACTCAGGACTCAATTTTGATCTGCGCGTGCACTAGAAGAACAAATCAAAAGGGATAAAAAATAGCTTAAAATATCATGTAAATCTATGCCAATTATTTAGTTTGTCTGATTATCTTTTCTGTGTTTCTGCTAAACTAACTGGACAAAGATATTGATATTTTTAAACAGATGACAATCAAAAACTGACCAAATTCAAAATTCATGATTGTGAATCATAGTTTCTTTGTTCCTCATTGATTCCACTAACATTTTCTCCTGATCAGAGTTGCTTTTTAATTCCATGTTCTGCTGATTGCATACTTACAATGAAGAAATTTGTGAATCAGGTACCCTGTTCAAGCTGGTGATGCTATCTGGATGGCACCATTTGTCCCACAATGGTAAGTGCCTGACACTGGATCTTTATATACTGTCTTTTCACACAGATTGAAACTATATGTCAAAATGCTATTCAGGTATGCTGCCTTGGGTAAAACCCGATCTCGATATTTGCTGTACAAAGATGTGAATAGAAATCCATTGTAATGGCAGGTTATGTTCTTGGCTGCAAATCTGTACATATGCCTAAACCCTTTATCTGCAACTTTTGTTGCTTTTATTATTTGAATGTCTTGTGTGTTAAGGAAATAGATTGAAGGATTCTTGGACAATGCAATATAAAGATTTCATTTTTATTTTGTTAGATCATTCTTTACTAAGAGCCAAACTAGTTTAACTCATTCAGATACAAACAAACAAAAGCAAAAGAAAGGAGAGTTGAGTATTGTCCACAATCACCATAGTAGAAGAGGGTCAACAAGATAATCAATTCTTTTGTAGTAACTTTGTGAGCCAAAAACCCTAGAACACCAGCAAACAAAGATGAAAAGGAATAAACCAAAGTAGATAAAAATAACAAAAGGATTACACGTGGCAAGCTAGAGACCACCTAAGAATGCATCTGAGGATGTTCCCCATAACCCTTTCCTTAGCCTAGGAATAAAAAATTTGGAAGAAATAAATCCAATCCACCAGTCCATAAACCCCAACTCTTCACCATTCCTTTGGTTTCCAATATTGCATGATCTAATGGTGGGTGGGGTTGCATTCAACACCCATGTTTCAGCCTTTCCCAGATGGGAATATTTGAGCATCATTATTTGCTTTTCAGTTTTCTTCAAAGAAAAAAAAAGAAAGAAAAAGAGTTCTTTTTCTTTTTCTTTCTTTTTTTTGGGGTGATTGTACCACTTTCTTTAAAGTTATCATTAGTGGCATTTAGATGCCACTAATTATCCATTCCATTAATGCTTCAATAGGGTCTCTCTGGACTTCTCTAAAGAAAGCTTACTTTGTATTCAAAAAGATAAAAAGAAACAAATTAAATAAATTTTGTCAACATTTTCCTCAACAGAGAGAATATTTTCAAGTTCATATATACATATATAGATGAAAGATTTAAGCTTTCTTTATTGAAATTGTCAAGAAAGATAAAATGTAAGGACATATTTTAGTTTAGTTACAATTTGCAAAGACTGTAACTTTGTGCTAAAGCTGTGGAAGAAATGCATTTGCTACAATATGAACAGGGAAGGAATAGAATTCATATGCTTTTTTTGATGATATATATATACATATATATATATATATATATATATTGGATTATATAATTTGGAAGTGCAAAGAAATCTTGTCAGCATTACTCAACTTAAAGATTTTGAAGCCCTTTATAGTGATTGGGAAGCACTTGATGAAGATATGCTAGAATTTGGTAATGTAGCTTTGAAAATTAAATGATGCTATCATTACTTCCTACTATGTAGTATTATCATTTACCTTTCTTTTCATTTCCTCTGCAAGTGGCATTTATAATTCATTAGGAACATAACCACAAGAAAGTGACCTTTTTCAATATATGTTAGAAATTTTGAGCTCCGACTAATCTGAAAATTGAGCTATAACGTGCGAGATTTTGTTTAAAAAAAATTAAACTCTTTTTCATTTAAAGCTCGAAATCATTGATATATATATATAAATATAAAGATTTTCGTGGATTTTTTTGTGTGTGTGTGTTTTTTTTCTTTCTTATTGATAGCAATAAAGATTATGAACTTCTGAAACGCATGCATTATATAGTAAACATCATTGGTGAAGTTGCTTTTATATATACTTTATACATCATATCAAATCAATACATACATATATATATATATATATATATATATATATATATGTATGTATGTATGTATATATATAGTCAGCTTTAAGAGAGAAAAAGAAAGAGATCATCTCTTTTTTTGAAGACCACTACTTGGATAGTTTCATAAGTTTGGAGAATGTTATCAGTCAGTCATTTCCTATAGATTCCTGAAATCTCAAATTCTACCTATTCATCTTATTTTGTCACTCTTCTTCATCTTTAATCTATCTAAACAAATTATATATATCATATCATATTTATTCATCATGATTCCGATGTGGGATTTCATGATTTCAATTATGAAAAAGTTGATTAGTAAAAACTCAGTTCTATAAACAGTAACTAATGCATAGTTTTACAAAGCTTGATTTATGAATATTATATAAAATTATAAATTTATTAGATTTAATATATATATATATATATATTGAAGGAGCTGCCACTTTCTTTACATTGGATAGGTGGTGAAATAACAGTCCTTGTTGATGCTGATATGATTGATTGTGATGCCATCTATTGTCAACCTCTAAATTCATTTTCTGATACAAACTTGCCTTAATATATATATATATATATGTATGTATATATCCCTTTTCTTGGATGGTCACTTTTACTTTTACTTTGGCATATATATATATATATTATATAATATATATATATATATATATATATATATTTACATTCATCCATTATATGTATGTATGTATGTATGTATGTATGTATGTATGTATTATTGATCATTTTATACATCAAAAGAGATTCATAACAAGACAAAAGCTTTTTAACATTATTAACTTAATCAACTAGTTAATAATTCTTGTCTTCTCTATTACCCCAATTTTCCTTCATTATATATATATATATATATATATATATATCCTGTTTTCCATTTCTTTTAGAGAAACAAAAAATTTTCTAGATTTTGGCCAAATAAAGATTAATCTATAATATTATTCTCTTGAAGTTTTTTGTATATCTTTTTCAAATTAGTTCTTAATGATATCGATTTATAAAAAAAAAGGAATAAAGAAAAGAAAATAAAAAACCTGCAGAAATTAATTGTCACTGCAAGGGAAGAAGATGGAGATCATGAGTAAGTTCCCACTAGGGTTTTGATGAGTTTAGTGAAACTCTGAAATCATAATAAGCCATGTTTTATAGCTTATAATGATGAATGAATCATAAAAAGGGGAAAAGAATGGCATTTTGCAGCAGTTTCTTTTTCAATGCATACCGAATAGTAAAAAGGAAAAAGCAAAAAATTCCAAGTCTTTACACTCATTGGAATCATCATACATATACATACATATATATATATATATATGCTGGAGCATGCACATGAAGTATCTAATCCAATACTTTTGGTCCAATTTTTTCCCATGAATATTGGCTTTTCATTAAAATAACAACTAAGCAATGAAGAAAAAGTAATCATATCCTAACACATGAACCATTTTTTTATGGCTGTAGTTATATATATATAATATATATATATATATATTCATATGTATATATATTCCAAGAATGTCATGAAAACCCTCAACTTTAACCCATAATTAATGGATTAGTCTTGAAACCCTAGCTATGATACTCCTATAAAGAATATAAATAAATCCTTTTTCTCTTGAATTTTTAATCATTTTCATTAATGCAAATTCAGCAGACATATAGATACTATGTTTATATATATATATATATATATATATATATAAACATTTATATAATACATTTTGATCTTTTTATCGAATTGTGATAATTATGATAATAATGAAACCAATCACTGGGTAAGGTAGGTGTAATAATACAGTACTGCAAAATAATCCATTTTCATAGTTTAATTGATTAAAGAAGTTAAAATTTAACTTTTATATGTGCATGCGCATATATATATATATATATATATTG
>CM049929.1:4348600-4396100 GCA_027405835.1 Asclepias syriaca | reverse complement strand
TGGAATGATAGTGATGAAATATATATATGTATGTATAGATTGCAGATGGAGCAGCATATTCAGTTGCATTTAAGAAGATAGGATGGAAATGGGCAAGCAATGTAGTTGGAGCTGGTGCAAGCCTGGGAATTGTAGCTTCTCTTCTTGTAGCCATGCTTGGACAAGCTAGGTATCTTTGTGTTATTGGAAGAGCTAGACTTGTACCATCTTGGTTTGCCAAAGTTCATCCATCCACTGGCACCCCTCTCAATGCAACCATCTTCTTAGGTCAGTTTTTCTCTTTTCTTTCAATAGTTTTAAATTTATACATCCAAAATGTCTCATATACTAATTAAGTGAGTAAAATTTTTATATGTTAGTCAACTCTAACATTATCTTTAAATGTGGGACTTTTGAAACCCAACACAACATACTATTGCAAATATGACCTAACATTAGTTTCTTGTCTTCCCATTATTTGCATTTACCTAAAAGAAGCATGAATTAGGTCATCAAATCATATCCTCATCTAAAATCTACTTCTTTTTTTTTTCTTTTTTTGTACTATTACATCACTTATATAAACATATATATAATTTATAATCACTCATTTAGGCTAATTTTGTTTGGAGAAAGAAAATATAAGGGAAGTTAATGGGATGAGGAAATTAGGTCATGAAATGACTTTTTTCTCTTCTCATTTCATGGATTTTTGTTAGTGCTTTATTAAAAATGAGGCAGTGTGCCAAATAATACCTAACCTAACATGGAAGCATTAATTGTCTCTTTTCATATATTTCCATTCAAATTAAACTTATTTTATATATATATTATATATATATATATATATATATATAATGATTATGATGAAGAAGAATTGGAATGCAGGGATTTGCCAAGCAACTATAGCACTGTTCACAGAACTAGAAATCGTGATCGAAATGATATCCATCGGCACGCTTTTAGTTTTCTACTTAGTATCCAACGCTCTCATCTACCGTCGCTACGTCGTCCAGAAGAAAACGCATCCGCTCCGCACGCTTTTATTCCTTTCCCTCCTCTCCTGTTCTTCCATTGCCTTCTCAATATCGTGGAAGTTGAAACGACACTACTGCATGTGGGGCCTACCGTTATTCGGCGCTCTAGTAATTTCCTTTACTGCCCTTTTCCAATTCGTAATGACCAACAAATATTCCCCTCCTCCACCGGAATTTCAAGAAACGGAGGCCGCCGGTTGGTGTGTGCCGTTGATGCCGTGGCCGGCGGCAGTATCGATATTTCTGAATGTTTTCTTGATGACAACGTTAAAAAAGTTGTCTTACCAAAGATTTGGTATATGGGCAGGTTTGATAACATTATTTTATGTGTTTTATGGTGTTCATTCTACTTATAGAGCTGAAGAAATTGTGGAAGTATGTGAAGATAGTGGTAATGTCAACACAACAAACACTTCTTCCATACATCTACAAGAAATAGTTAAGCTTTAATTAGTTTTATAGCATTTACTACAAATATACATATATATATATATATATATATATATATATATATCAAATATTGATTATTTGGTTTATTTGCATTACTATAATACATATACATATATATATATATATAGAAACATAAGTTGAGATAATCCCATTAACCATATATTGAGGTTTTGGTAGATACAATATTCCTTCTAGTTTTTAACCTTAAAATTGGCACTTAATGATGATTTACTTCAAAGGTCTTTTAAGGATCTTCCAAGATTTAGGACAAAAATTCAGAATTTTACTGACTTTAGAGATTGGAGAAAGAAAACTTCATGAGTTATATTAGGTAATTGCATAGGAAAATATGTTTGATGGGAGTTTGGTCAGAATATATATATAGAGAGAGAGAGAGAGGGAAGATGGGAGTTTGGTCAGAATATTTCCAAAATTGCAGTCTTTCCACTTTCTCTCTCAATGTTTTTAATGGAAAATACAATATTGCTCAAGAAATTCTTCATCCTCTGTGTTTTCAAAGTCTTTCCAGTAATCTAAAAAATGGTGACATACAGAACAATGAACAATGATAAAAGAAAAGGTTATAATGGAGAATGAAACCTGGGCTGCCTCCACAGGAAACACAGATCTTCCTGCTGCACCAAGCAACCAAGAAAAAGTACTCTACACTGTTGTCCCCAGGAACTTGAGAAGCTAAGGAAATTTTCAGATTCAAGATAGATAGATACATCATATATATTATAATATATATATATATATATATATTATATTATATATATATATATATTCAAGAAATAATGCACAAAGAACATAAGGACTGTGAAATGATTTCCCCAGAAAGAAAAGATAAAAACTTCACTTTGATACCTCAAAGTTATGCTATTGAAATTATTTACATGATTCAAAAGTTCCATGGCTACTCTTTCTCTTTCTCTCTCTCTCACTCTTTATGGGTACAAATCAAAGATGAAATGTGTAGTGGTACTGAGATAAGTTAGAAGTAGAAAACTAATACAAGAACAAATCTTTATGCCCTTCAAAGAAAATAAAAAGAAAAAGAAAATAACTCAAAACATCTTTCTGGCAAGAAGTTATAATCATCAGACAAATTTTAACTGACTGAAAACACAATATATATCAGCAAGGAAAGCCAATTCCATCACCACATCTCTATATATATATAAATATATATATATAATGATCTATGATTCTGATTCAGTTGTCACCTTCATTTTCTGGTTCTTAACTTCAAACAAGCCCTTCAAAAAAGCATCAACAATTTGTCTCTGTGAATCTAGGATTAACTCATTACGCTTCATCTCCATTTCCATTCTGTTTTTCTCAATTTCCATAGCCATTTCCATCTTCATCTTCTCCATCTTTACAAATCCTTCTCCTAGCATTTTAATTGAGGAAACCATTTCTTCAATGGGATTTCTTTCCCTCTTAACTCCAACTCCTCCTCCTCCTCCTCCTCCTCCACCACTCCCTCCTTTCTTCTCCATTCCTAATTCAAGTGGACTGGAAAATCCACTCAATGCTCTAAAATCTAGACCAGAATCCATATTCCCACTGTACCTATTATTCCCTCCTCCTCTCCCACCTAAAGGCAAAGAATTCCTATCACTACCTACTCTCATCCAGAATCCATTGTTGGGATTAGTCTCCTCCTCAACAGGAGGATGTGCTCTGTTCATCCTTCCATCTATCTTTCCAAATTTCTTGGCCCTATATCTTGGAGGCAACAGAGTTTCATCATTCAATGGATTATTAGTATGGAAACCATCGCTAGAATCAAAGGTTTTACCTCCAACACTTCCAAATTCGAATTCTGTCTTTACATCCCCATATGTTTTGCTGAAGTTCTTCCCCTTAAAACCAGAAGGAGCAGGTACTCCAATCTGATTTTTAGGGTGAAACCCATCTTCGTATTCCATTTCATCATCTTCTTTATCAGAACCCATTTCCAAATAAGGAGAATACTCAATCAGAGCCGTGGGAACAAAATCAGAGTTCACTTTTCCATCAATAAATTTGGGAGTATTGTTCTTACCTCCAACTGCGTGACTAAAATCGAAATTAGGGCTAGAATCGCCATTGAATTTCGTGGAATTTTTGGGCTTAAGCTTTAATTTCACTACATTTTGATCGATGAAAGATTTCACTCGAAAACCATTACCAGAACTTTCGCGATTGTCAAGTTCCTGATTTGGTTTTACAGCGGAAACAGGAGTACCGTTTTCCATGGCATCCATATTTTCAAAAAAGAACCAAGTGGAAAAGAATCTACCAGAGGGAAAGGAAAGAGATCGCTGCTTCTCCGCACGGTAGCGTTGACGCAGTTTCTCCATCTTGTGTCGGCACTGGGCTGAGGTCTTGGCAGGTGATGCATCAGGGCAACGGCTGGTAACAGCTGCCGCCACCGCATCCCAATCGGCCGTACGTAGGTATCCACGGCGGAGAGCGTACCATCTCTCTCTGTAAGCATCAATTAGAGCCAGAGTCTCCTCTTGGGTCCAGCACGGTGGTGGAAATTTCCTCGGCGGTTTCTCCACAGCGTCACCGGTAGCCGTAACCGCGGCTGTAGCAGTTGCCATAATCCAAGCGGTGAGAGATCAAAGAAAAATTAATAATTTCCCAAAAAGCAACAAACTTTAACAAAAACTCCGCCGACCCAGTTGTAAGATCGGTTACAGAAGACAATAAATTGGAAAAGATCCAAAGAAAAAAAAAAAAAAAGAGATCCACACGGGGCGCACGCTAGCAAGGCGGTGGAAGGAGGCGCCTAGCATTTACTAATATAAGAAAAATAAATAAACAAATTTGAAAAATGAAAAAGAAAGAAGAAAAGAAATACTGCTACCACTATAAAAAAGATGAGGTTAGGCAAGTAAACGTGGTGGGATATAAATGGGAATGGGAAAAAGCAAGAAAATGGTGACGGTGGGGTGGAATGGAGACATGATGTGGTGGGTTTGTTTAGGACGACTTACTTACTTAGATGGGAGAGTGGTGGCGCAAGTTAGTGTAAGGTAGATGGTGGGTGAGGTGAGGTGGTGTGGGGTGGGTATGGTATGGTATGCTTATGGTTATGGGTAGGGTGAGGTGGTTGATAAGATGATGATGTAGAAAGGCATTGAATTTAGTAAAAACTCAGCATGCGTAGGCTAGCAAAAAAAATAGGCGGTGGTGGTGGTGGTGATGGTTTAAAGAAAAGAAATTTTGCACCGTTTCTTTGGGCTTCTCTGTTTTTGTTTCTTGAAAATTATGATGATGATTATGATGATGTTGATGATGATGATGATGATGATGGCATGGCGACCGGTGCACCACCACCTATCTTCCACCGTAGGGTTAGGGTGGGGTGGGGTGTGAATGTGGGGAGACCTTAATTGGTGATGGTGGTGGTGGTGACAGGTGACCCATTAGGTGGTGTTGACCTTATTAGGCTAAAAGGTTAAAAATTGGAGAGGAGGATGAGGTGGTAATAATTAGGCTTTGAGGGGTATTATTGTAATTACATATTGCTTATTTTGGAAAGTTTATCCAGATTAAAGATTCGGCTATTTTGGTTTAACACTAATAAAGGGGGTTTTTTTTTTTAACTAATAATTTATTTCTTTTACGTGTGTGTAAGTATATATATTTGTGTTTGGTAATAATAATGGTGAAGAAAAAAAGCACATAGAGCAATATTGGTCAAATATAAAATGATATAATTAATTGGATGGGGATCTTTTAAATTGTAACGCCAAAAAAAAAGTATATATTTATCTTTACATAGATAACTTAAGACTTTATAAAATAAAATAAATAGGAAAAAACTAGGAGGGTAAGCAAAAGAAATTGTTGAAAAATATAAGGACCTTAAATATAAATTTAGGGATTTGAACCCGACGTGAATCGAACACGCAACCTTCTGATCTGGAGTCAGACGCGCTACCATTGCGCCACGGATCCTCAGATGTTAAATTACATGTTCAAAATGTATTATATCATAGTATAAAAACTATGTATTTATTTTAACACTACAGTTACTATTATTATTAAAAAAATATATGAATAAAATTTTTTTTTTTTCTTTTAACACCAGTCCAACATTCAAAGAATGGTAACTTAGTTGTACTCTTTTATGGTATATATATTATGCAAATGTAGTTTATATGAAAAATTCTCATCTTTGTCAAACTAAGGTTGGATACTTTGCATCAAGAAAGTCCCTCAATGTTTTAGCAGCTTTATGTCCACCCATCAGTTCTGCTAGCCTCTCAACTGGAACAAGTGCAAGATCTGCCAAACATTTGCATTCGTCCATTATTGCTCTGTAGTTTGAATCAGTCACGCCCGGGAGACGCCTCAGGAATTCTACTGCAGATGTGTTGTAATTCTCAGCCCTGCATTCAGGGAAGGAAGATGAGAATATATAAATATATATGTATATATTGTGAATCCTATGGTTGCATTTGCAGCTATAAGGATTAGATATATATATAAATATATCACCTGACATCATTTTCCACAATGCCCTCTTCTGATGGGACACCCACTCTAATTGCTTTGGCCTCATCAGGTTCATCCTGATTAGCTTTAAGAGAAGCAAATATCTCTGCAGTAGCATGCAAGCTGCGAGACCACACAAGGCGCAGGCGAGGGAAATGAAGAACTAGTAAAGACAGTTTCGATATAATGTTGTTTGGTGTGACATCATCGCCAATATCACTAGCAGACTGCAAAAGTATGCAGATAAAAATAAATAAGGGCCTCCAAAGTGCAAGAAGAAAAAAAAAAGAAATGATTTTCTGCATATTGTGTGTGTACCTGAAATGAGAAGCTCTTATCCTGTGAAAACTCGATGAGCAGAACAGGGATCCGGTAGTAGCGTGACATCATTTCCACTTGGTGGAAGAGACGGCCTGATGCAAAACTACCAAACAAATCTTGTATACTTTTTCTTTCTACACATATTAATGGTGAAAGAATGTAATCACCAACTTCCAAAGTCACGGGTATTATGTGCATGCCTTTCTGGTGTAATACGTTAGGAAGACTGCTCATGAATTCCCTCATGTCCACTATGATCTAAGGAACATGAAAATTTGCTACAGTTATTCCATAAAACAAGACCAGTTGCAAGAGAACAAAAAGGCTTCTATATTACATACTTGTGATTCTTTTTCTGCTTCCTTTCTTCCCCCTGCTTTCCTAGTTACTGAATTTTGTGAAATTATAGATTGAGGTCCTATGGCCGAATCCACTGCAAGAGATTGCATATCCTGATTGTGCCATTAGAGTCGCAAATAAAAAAGGAATATTAATTCCTATTACCTCAGAAGTGCTAATGCAATCAGGATAAAATAGTTTCTTATGAAAAGATGAAGAGTCAAATAGATGTTATCATTGAAAAGCTACAAGCATGAATCTAAAATATGTCATTCATCAAAGCAACCCTGTTGCACAAAAACTTAAACATGCCAATGTCTCTAACTTTAGGCCATTTCATTTGAAATTTCAACTGTAGAACACTGATCCCAGAATATTTTGGAGCAGCAGCTAAATAAGCTCAGAGGGAAGCTTACCGTGTTAGAGGAAACAGTCTCAGGATCAGGATAGGCAATAAACCAGTAATTTTAAGATCTCTCCTGAGGAAGCAATCTATCAACATAGCAGGTTACTAAAAATTCATAAGAACCATTTTTATACAAAGAATGTACGAAGTCATTACAATTTTGTTTTAGACACTGGAATAATACTTAATCAACAATGCAATTATGCTAGCTGCCGGTATGCAGTCCTGATTTAGAAGAACAGATGTTCCTGTTTTGATGACTAAAAACATGCACTTCAACATTTCCAGTGATCAAGTCGGAAAAATCATATTGTGAACATGGGTGAATTGTCTCAAATTGTGAAAGGAGAATAAAATATGAGCACATCATGGATGTAGACAAACAAGAATTGGAACTGACCTGATCGGCTGGAATCATCATCAACGACTTCTGCCTGATCAGGGATTCAAATGCACCATTCTCTCTACGAATACTTGCCTCAAACTTTTGTACCTCAGTAGATTCTTCATAGAAAAGAAAATAGACTTTTACTTTCTTTGAGGGATTTTCAGCTTTATAAATCTCAATCTCTCTTATAAAAGCCACGTCAGGATGGTATAAAATAACGACAGATGGCTGCAAAATATCCAATATATGCAGATCACTATCAAATGAATAAAAATGCAGCGGTGGCAGCCTTTTAGTTTTCTGCAGTAGTTCAGCATCAAGATCTGGATTATGTTTCTGAAGCACCCCTTTCTCAATATATTTAACTAAACCGCCAGCATCAATTAAATTCCTCCCGTTCTTTCCCTCTCCAATTCCAGGTGAATGTGTATCAATCTTGCTGCTTGTTGCAGCTTCATTTTCATTTTTACCAATTTCTAATGTATTCTTTTTCCTTCCTTTTCCTCTCCCTTTCTTGCGTCCCCCAGTTTCTTCACAGTATTGATGAGTATCTTCGACAACATCTTCTGTGACTTTCTGTTTTTTACTTATTTCAGATGCAGCCACTAATAGGGCCTCATGTTCCTGCTTACTTATGCTACTGACTTCTGCCTTTTTACCAGATATAGTTGGGAAGACCCCGTCAAGTATTCCAAATCCTTTAGTCTCTTTTGGCTTCTTATTATTACGTTTTGGTAAAGCCTGCAGCTCTACTTTGCTAAGAAGATATTTTTCCCATTCTTCACGCATAACCTTGAATGCAGAGTAAAGGAATAAAAGGCAAAAAAGGTCTATAAGATACCAGTTTTCCACTTTGTTATCCAACAAAATCAGACATTTATCTGTGTTGAAGAGGCAAAAAACTATAAATAAAATAAAATAAACAGATACTGTACCAATAAACCCTTCCTCCCCATCCCAAACAAGTTGAATAATTTTATTCCTATAATAATAATAAAAATAAAATAAAAATGCTTCTTTAAAGGACCAATCAAACTATCAATGTCTTGGAGTCCTAATTTATATTCCGAAGGAGCAAGGAAATCAACATGAAAATGCAGGATTCAATGCAACATATTAATGAAAAAGTATATCTGGTTGATATGTACCAGCATCTCAATCTTCTTTATTCATGTTTCTAGACTTGCAGAAAATCGTCACTATTAAGTTATGGTCAGTTTCAAACAGAACCTTCAAGCTCAAGACGATTATCTGATTTATATTGATAAGATTAATGTAATTAATTCAAGGTTTATACTCTTTCTCAATATAATTTGTCTAATATAGACAGATACTACCTAAGTTGCAGAAACAGAACAGATCAGGTTGCCTTTCACAAAGCTAGACAAGCTAATATAAAAAATAAAAAGATGGAATAAGAGTAAGATGAAGAAACTTAAAGTGGCTCATATGTGATAGATAATATTAAGAAAACCTTGTGTGGGCCCTTCGAGATGGAATCTTCAAGCTGCATGCATGAGTACTCATCTTTGCAAACCACTAATACAGTTCCACTCTCGTATCCTTGATCTACCCCACTTTGCTGCTCCTGTGAAAAAGAATGTTTCTCTCTGTCTTCTTGAATCTCTTCAAGGATATCCTGGCATTATAAAAATCATAGGCAACAAAGTCACGAGCCTCCTGAGACGAAGAACTATCATTAAAAATAATATGTATTCAAGGATACAAAGTACATTTCAACTCACTCACTCACAAGCAACACCTTCCACTTTGGTGGCACCTCTAGAACCTCTTCTAAAACTACACTACCAATGGGACTTGCTGATGAATCTACATGCACGTGAAAAAAGTTGGTATGATTAGTCCAGAAAATTTTACCAGTTAACCACTGCTACATGAAGATAAAAGATATGCAAAAATGACCTAAAACCTTAGAATCTTCAACATCAACCTTATATCATGCCCAGAAAACACTGACCTTTCTCTTTATTGCTATCCTCTAGTTTTCTCTTCTTGGTTCCTGTAGTCTTACTTTGTCCAAGCAATTTTCCGCCATCTGTTCTCCCAAAACGGTAGACTCGCTTCTTTGCATAGTCAAAGATCTTGTAACTAGACTCTGCAAAGATCCACACTGATCGAAAACTCTCTGATGCTCTAAGTGAATCCAGGTATTTCAAGTAAGTCACTGCATCATACCTAATTCATGCCAAACATATGATCTTCAGTATTTCATACTGCTAACAAGGAATGAGGAAGATATGAAGAGGAAAAAATCTTTCTATAATCTATTGATGCAACCACTGAAAGATAAGAAACATCAAAAATATGCATTTCAGAAGTGAATATGTCGTGATGTAAGCTGAAGTTTGTATCATTCATACTAAGCATTTTATTATCATCTAACAATACCTCACAAGGTAATCCAATAATTTCCGCAATGTCCTCAAATCTGAAACTAGTTGTTTCGTCTTCTTCCCAAGTGTATGCCAGATGGGATCCAACTGCCTTCTTATTATCTCATCAAATGACTTGAATAAACCATTCTCCACTGTCAGATCTTCAACGTCAACCTTGTTGGTTTTCCTCATCTCCTTAAGACAAGCATCCATTACCTCAATAACAGCCTTTTGGATGCCATTCATATAGGGAGACATGGGTACTCTTATGTCCACAACCTCTGGTGGATCCCTTTCCAAATCCTGTGAAACATAGACCTGACAACCAAATGAAGAATCAAAAAGAAATTCCCAATAAGAAACCACTTCGACCTCTCTATTGATAGAATAAGTACCTCAAGTACCCTGTATTTTTTTTTATAACTCACTACAGTATTATTTCCTAGGATACAGAAACTCAAATTTTATAGAAAAAGCATGCAACAAAAAGTGGTTGCACCTTATTCATCAACCTTGCAGTGAGCTATCTAGCTTAAAAAAGTTCAACTGTCATTTAATTAAAAGGTAAAGACATAGCCAGAAGACACACATGGTTGTACATAACCAGATAGTGGAACAACTTTATATGTAATTTTTAACAAAATAGTATATAGAAAACTCAGTACTGCTATAATATGATGAATAAGAAAGAACGAGAACAAAATTTTGGTTGTGAAAACACAAAAACTATTACCAGATGTCTTATGCTACCAACAGAGAAATTAAACTTGAATAACAAAAGGATTTTTTTCAAAAAAAAATAAAAATTTACTACTCAAAAGTTACCTGGAATCTAGGCCAGAGATGGAGTTTCCTAAGGAAAAGGCACTTGAGGGTCCGTTCAGCTTTGGCAAAACCAGAAACCATAGACTGGGGCCGGTCCGAGAAAGCCCTGACATAGATGCCTCGGTTGGAACAACGAAGAATTCGAACAATGAAGGCCTCGGTGGACGTTTCCGCAAGAGAATGGGCATTGAGGAGAATAATTCCCGCGACGGAGGTTGTGGGAAGGCGTTGAGTGAGAAGGTCAACAATCAAAATGCGAGTAGTGACGAAAATTATACCGCCGGCAGAATAGAGGGAGAGGCGTTGGTTAGTAGGGAGGTCGGAAGTGATCTCCGACGGAGGCGAGGGCAAAATGTGGGCTTCATCAGGCTGAGAAGCTGCAATGGCAGTTTGGTAACATTGAATAATGGATTGTCTTTGAGAAGGAGAGGCGGAAAGAATTAAAATGGAGCCTTGAGAATTATGGTGAAGGCGAAGGAGGTCGGCGATAAGCTTTTGGAGACCAAGTCCGCCGGAGAGGATTACTAAGCCGCCGGAAGGATCTTCCAAAAGGTCTGCGATTATGTGCTCGTGAAATTGAACCATTCTGTATGTAACCGTAAATTTTGCGGCCGACACGGGATGGATTTTTCAGCAGGTTTCTACATGGAGTCCGGCGGCTTAGCCGCTCTACTGTCCGGAATGATAGCGGCGGCGGGAAGCCGAGAAAATTGGAGGGACCGGAAATTGTAAACTTTGAGCCTTTCTTTTTTCTTCCTATTATTATTTAAAAGAATAATTGGTGAGTTTGATCTCAAACAAATTTAGCTTTGGCAAATTAAGTCCCATAATATTTTTTTTAACTTTTAAGGTCCCAAACTTTTTTTGTAGAGAATAATAAGGTCCTTCTTGACAGATTCTGTCAAAATTTCTAAAATTTTAACGGTTATTTGTCTTTATTAAGTAAAGACAATGATAAAAAGTCATTATATGTGAAAATAAATAAATAAATATTTAAACAAGGAATAAAAATGTCATCGCATTTAAAATTTAAAAAATAAAAAATCTATCGGATATCAAAAATTACTTAACATTATCGACAAACAATCAGAATCTAATCCAGGTAGAAGAACAAAGTAGCGAAGAATTGTCTTTACAAATTATTTCAATTGCTTTTCGGCAACTTCAGAAATGAAAGGCCAGTATGGGGTTTTACCAAGGACAGAACAAATCAGTCCATGAAGAAGGGCAACCACAAAAAACAGAAACAGAGCATTATATCCCCAAACTGTGAGTTTCAGCCGCCAGAATACAGATCGGTCTGGGGATGACCCAAACAGAATCTCCTCCATAGTAAATGGCAGATACATAAGTAAATCGAGAGCAAGGGCATGGAGAGCATTGAACCGAACGTAGCGGATGAAGATAGGATTTAGGGCGACGCCGACGTACAGTGCCAGGAAGGACATGCCAAAGAAATTAGGGAATTTGTAGTGGAGATAAAAGATTGGAGATAGTGGTTTCAGCAGCACGGCCAAAATATGGTATTGGAAGCTGTTGATGAGTGGAAAGAAGTATGATGCGGCGGAGATTACGCGATCGCTGATTGGAATTGGAGTGGAGGAGGCAGAGATTTTTGTATTCGGAACATGGATTAATCTCACTGCGGGAGGATTGCAAAGAAATGAAGGGAGACGCTGCCAGAATTTGGAGGAGAGTTGTTGGGGACATGCCGGAGACGGATGAGGGAGAAGGACGCCATGTTGTAGTAGAGAAAGGGGCAATGGAAGATGGCAATGAATAAATGTGAGGATATTTTTATTCATTGTTTAAATATTTATTTATTTATTTTCACATGTAATGACTTTTTTATCATTGTCTTTAATTAACTAAAGACAAACAACTGTTAAAATTTTAGAAATTTTGACAGAATCCGTCAAGAAGGACCTTATTATTCTCTATAAAAAAAGTTTGGGACCTTAAAAGTTCAAAAAAATATTTTAGGACTCAACTTGGCAAAACAAAATTATTTGGGATCTAACTCACCAATTATTCTTATTTAAAATTTATAACATATTATAAAGTTTTGCCATTGGTTAATTTTCTTAATGGTGATATTTTACTTTTATTAATCATGAATCCTAGTTCATTGCTTTGTTTTTTTTTTTTTTTGCTCCTCGAAATATTTCTTCTTATTTCTTTTCAGATCCCTCAATAAATTTCAAATTACAGAAAGGTCCCCAAACAAGCCACAGCTATTTCTTTCCCATGAAAAAAGCCCTAACTTTCTGCATATGCTCCCCAGAAAGAGAAGTGTATGTAAAAACTGGTATATTACAGGAAAACAGAAGCAAAAATGGGGGATTAAAAACATAAATTCATTTACAGATTATTTGAAAACAGAATCAAAACAAGAACGCCAGAACCATTGTTAACTGGAATTGTGAGTTGAGTCCCTTTGATTGTTGTTGTTCTTCATTCTTCTAACCAACAATGGTACAGGTTTCTCAAGAACAGCTACATTAATATTGTCCCAAACATCAGATTTTGTTGGAAGTTGAGCAATTTTCTCCACAATATTCATGTCTTCAGGAAGTACAGTTGCAAAAACAGTATACGAGTTTTTCCATTCAATGTGGTTAGCTAAGCTTATGAAAAATTCCGGACCAGAACCAACCCAAGCAACAGATCCTCGTCTTATAACTGGACAGAATTCACTCGGGACATCACTGTAAGGTGAGCCGTAGGCATTAAGTGTTCCTTGAATTAGTGCAAATGGTGGACCAAATGTAGCCTGCAAATCAATCCGATGAAAAAAGAATCATCTACTAATATTTCAAGGTGCAATATAAAATACCAATGAAATTCAAGAACACATAAATTTGAATCATCTACTCCCTACACAAAATGATTAGTCCTAAAGTAAACTCATCATCTTGTCATTTGGTTTTTCAAGGGAAAAAATGATGGATCTGAAACCAAAATTTAAGAGCAAATGAAAAGAAACAACACATTTTGCTGTATGCAAAATTAAAAAATGCGCGATAGAGCAAAATAATACTTACATTTTTTATATGGTTCCCATGAGAATCCCAAGATTTTCCCCTACCCTCTGCACGATAAATTTGGCAGCCTGCACAGTGACGCAGTCCTAACAATTCCAGAATATAGGCAACTGAATGAGGCGAACACTCAGGCAGAAGCTGCAAAGAAAGAAATTCCGTTACATAGAGACGAGAAAATGTACAGAACAGAACTATGCCGCAAGAGAAGGCAAAAAAAAAAGGATTATCTTGAGGTGAAATGCATCAGTATTACTACATGAAAATGACTTTCTTAGACATCCACCAACATTCATCGACATAGATCTCCACACAAACGAAAGCACATAATCAAATTTCTTAAAATATTTGGACCAATCAGTTCATTTCAGAAGAACAATAAATTATACACATTAATCTGCTTAATTAACAGTCAAATCTTAGTCGCCAATGACAAGCAAAAGTTACCTTTATGTGTATGGTACCATATTCAGTTTCCAAGCCAACAATGCCCTGCAAGAAAAGCTTACCATAAGCACTGGATTTTCACATATATATATATATATATAAACTGAAGAAACTAATAATAACCTTCTCGATGTTATATAATAGAATACGACGGAATCATAACAACACAAAAGCAGATAAATAGATAAGAATCAATAATATTGACTACATGAAAGAATCTCGAAGGTTTTTATAGTAACAGAACAAAAATAACATAAAACGATGGTCATAGAAATGCCAGATTCTTTTGTTAGAATGTATGTTTTGAATGGTTCCATGACAACAATATTATAAAAATTCATCCCAGAGTTTCTAGCCATAAGCAACCCGTCTGAATATTAAAAACACTTCGATTTTATGTGACAAAGGAACATATATATATACTAGAAAAAGATATAAGGTAAGCAGCTCTATGATTCCTGAATTTGTAGATAGAGATGAAAACCAAGATATAAACCAAACATACTTCTCCTCTTCCAAAAACAAGTCCAGAAGTCCACATGACTGCACTTGGTGCTTCTTGTCGTACAGGGGCCAAGTTATCTGTCTGTTTCTTCAACCAGCACTAAAACAACAATGGAGAGAGCAAAGGTGTAAAACATATATCACAAGAAACAGAATTTCATGCACAGTAGAACCAGCATTTTCATTAAGATTCAATCCCACATCACCTTCCTATTCCCAACCCACCCATTTCAATAGTCAAATTTTAGAATGAAAATTTTCAGTTCCAGATGAATCTTAAGCTTTTCCCCAGCCCTCAAATATTATCCATGTATTTTCCCAATTTCAATTCCCAAGTCAACATATTTTGATCCGTCTCATCATGAATTCATGATTACATGCATTCAACCTCCAAATCCTTTAAATTTGTCAATTCACAATCTAATAAGATCCAATTTAACCCAAAAATGAAAATCAAATATGACAGCAGAAGAATCAAGAAAACAAACTCACCTCACCAAATTTCGACCCACACGTCTCCTTCTTCCCACAGAAAACCCAGGTATCGCACAAACAAGGCCCGTCATTGCGATTACACAAACGCTTGCATGCCTTACAACACTCCTCGGAAGAATTCAACTTAAAATCCGAACCCCACTTTACAGCGTCACCCCAAAGCTCCAATTTCTGAATCCCTTTACAACACCCACCATTCTCACGAAGAATGTGATTTCTACTATCACCATCGAATTCAAAATCAGAATTCTTCTCATTTCTCAACGCGGATGAGATAAAAAAATATACAACAGAGCACGAAATTATACCCATCAATAGAAGAATCAAAGAACCCCATTTGATGGGTTCAGAATCAGATGGCTTCCGACCCATATATAAATTTCTTTTCTTTCTTTTTTTCCTTAGCAAAAAAACCCGGAATTTTGTTCTGAGCAATCGATTTGATTGAAGATTGATTCTTTGTCAAATTAGGTGAATCTTTATTTCCTTTTCTTGAGGTGGCTCTCAAGGAATAGTTGACCGGTGAAACAGCTATAGCTGAATTTTGAAATTGAAGATTTTTATAGCAATAATCATAACTTTTATTCAGATTCTCCTAAATTATTTTGACAACCCCTTATAAAATAGTTGGTATTTTCAAGCGGATTGAACCAGTGTGAATGAGAGGATTTAGGAGATATACCCTTATTTCTTTTTGGAAATAAAAGCATTAAATTTTTGTATTTATTTCAAGATAATTTTTTTTTCCTTTTTTTATTTATAAAATCACAAACTGTATTATGAGAACTCTTTATCTTCACCTGGAGTGTCAACTTGCAATCTTTACACACTCAATATTTTTATCGTTTAAATTATTTATTGTAAAAGTTAATAATCTAAATTTTACTTAGGTTGTCTTCCCAAAATTTAATTTTTCTTCGAAAAAATTTTCACATTAATTTTTATATGATATTCACAATAAAATTTGAGTATCCAATTTTCGATCTTATATAACTTTTTACAATAAATACGTTTTTACATATTTAGGTTGATGGTCCAAACATTTTTGGTATGAAGGAAGGTGAAGAAAGGACCATGTGTAATAAAGGCAAACTGGAATTTTGACAAAACCTTTTGGACGTAGCATTACTTATAGCCCACCATGTAATTAATTTAAGAATTTTTATTTAACTCTAATATTTCGTCCTACATCCATAAATAAAATAAATATATAATAATAATTAAAAATAATTTGTAATTTTGATCCAAATAAATTTATATTTGACAAATTCTATCAAAAACTTAAAAAATTTAAGAGTTTTTAAATTTAATTAATTAAAAATAAAGATAAAAAAGTCAATACGAAAGGACAAAACTAAAAATAATATTTAAACAAAAGAATAAATATGCCTTCACATTTAAAATTTTAAATTTAAAAAATAAAAAATCTATCAAATTCTTCATCAATCTTCATTTTATTCGAATACAAATCTAATTTTTATCTTTTTCTAACATTTAAAAAAAATAATATATATATATAAAGAGAATAAACATTTTTTTTATTAATAATAAAAGTTTTTCTCCCAACAAAAATATTTCAATAGAAATTTTTCTTTTTTGCAAAGATTCTCTGTCTTTTTTATTTCTTAAGAGATGTTAGAAAATAATAAAAATCTTGTTTGTAGTCAAAGAAGAAAAAGATTAACCAAGAATTTTGATATTATCACTATTTTAATAGATATTTTGTTTTTAAAATTTAAAATATAAAAATATTTTTATCCTTTTATTTTAATATTTTTTAAAATTTTTTTCTTTTTACGTGTAATAATTTTTTTATCCTTAATTTTAATTAACTAAATGTAAAAACCGTTAAATTTTTAGAGTTTTTTACAAAATTCGTCAAAAAAAACTTTATTGTTCACTTAAAAAAAATATTTGGGACGAGTTAAAAAGTATATTTTTAGACTAAATTTTTCAAATATAAATTTATTTATGATCAAACTCACTAATTATTCGTAAGAATAAAAATAAATTTAAATATTTATAATAATACGAAATATCTTTTTGATATATTGAGTACAATACTCAATAATTGACTATAAATTTAATTCATATTTTTATTTAAAATAAATTATTTAATATTAACTTTAATAAAATAATAAAATATTTTGAATTGAAGTAACACCAAACAAAGCAAATTATTATTATTATTATTAAATTTCAGCGAGGAGTTATTACTGAAGTAAAACATAATTTATTTATAGACTACGACTCTTCAAAAACACGAACGATTATGAAATTCATTACATATATATATATATATATATAATAAAGTAACTATGATACGGGAAATCAAAGAACACGCAGCAACGCAAGTGACGATAACTCCAGTTCAATTGGACCCATTACGGCGTCGTTACAGCTGCAAGTTAAATTTCCAATGTTAGTTTATAGTGATAAAAGTTATTTTATTACAAAATTTCAATACACATTATATATATATTGAAGAGAAAATATAAGCAAAAAAAAAAGTAACAAGATATGGTAAAGCAAGATATATATATATATTTAAAAAAAAAATTGAAATTATTTTTTATTTAAATTCATAATTTCGAAATCATAAAATTATAAATGAAAATGTCGTGATTTTATATTTTTATGTATAATATTTTAAGACTGATATTTATTAATTATTTTAATTTTTAAAAATAAAATATGAAAAGGGGGGAGAGATTTACCGCCGCACTTGAAATGACGAGGGACTCGCCGGCCACAACCTTCAATAAGGCGAATAGCACGATTAACATCGATAAGGGCAGCAAGTTTACGCGTGATGATTGGACAAACGCACTCAACATGCGTGACTCTCACACGCTCACAGCATTCCGCCGACGGAAGCTTTCCGTACAAAACTGGTTTGCAAGCATTCACTCCGATTTTCCTTTCCTCCTTACACTCGGCGTCGCTGGGCGCACCTACGCTACTTCCCCAGCAGCTAATCAGAATTACCGAAGCTAATAGGATAATAACTCCGGCCGCCGGCGTCGTCGCTCTCCACACAGTACCCGCCATATATTATATATTATATAACGTTTCCGATCCTTGCAATAACTCTCTCTCTCTCTTTTATAGAGGGGGAAATTGTGAAGTGGGAAATTAAATTATACAAATTCAAAATTTTTAATTAAAATTTTTGATATTTAAAAAGTGAATATAATATATTTTAAGTTTGACAACATTCCTTACTTTATTTCTTATAATATTCAATATGAAAAAGAATATATATATACATATAATTCTCAAATTTTTCTTTATCTAATTATTAATATACAAAATTTCAACTTAATTATTTACACAAATTAAATTTTTTATTATTTAAAAATAACGTATTCAATTAATAATATTTTTTCTTATTACTGTTTTAAATTATTTATTTATATATATATATATATCAGTATCATGGAAGACTGAAGTCAACTTGCCTATAAAAATACTAGGATTTTTCCTAGAACATGATGAGAGCTACTCCAAATCCTAGCTAGGCTGTAGGTAGGAATCAATTGAATTTTCCCTTTCTTTTTTTAACTTTTTGTAATGTTTTTGGTTGATTTCTCTTACTCCTCAATAATGATAGACATTTTCCACATTCCAATAGTAATTTTGACCCAAATTTAGTGGAAATTTAGTTTTTATTTATAATTTAAAAAATTGAATATAAATCTTAAATTTGAAACATTTTTAATGATCAAATTTTCGATAATATTTTTTATTTATTAAAAATAAAATTTTATGTCGAGAAGTTGCTCAGATGGTAAATTCTTTCCTTATGATTGAGATTTCATGAGTTCGAAATATGATAGATATAAAAAAAAAATAATAATAAAATTTAATTTTTTTTAAAAAATAAAATTATTTTTCTTGTGTTATAATATATATATATTATATATATATATATATATGTTTGGTGGTTATATAAAAATAGTGGAAGGTTAAAAAAATATGGACACGCAGAAATAAAATTATAAAATTTGATGTTAATAAAAAGAATTATATTTTTTCTTCGTTTTCGGATATTTAAACGTACAGCGTTTGTAGTCCAACGGTTAGGATAATTGCCTTCCAAGCAATAGACCCGGGTTCGACTCCCGGCAAACGCAACACCTTTTTTATTTAACTACTTAATTATATATATATATATATATATTTCATTCCAATTGAACAAGTCCATTATCTCCTCTAAATACAAATTTAAAACGATTACATACAACATGTATATGCAAAAATATATATATATATGATGAGTTACAGAAAAGAAAAACTCAAGAAAATGAGTTACACATACTGAGAACAAATCCCCCCTTCCGCAAATGTAGTTCTTATTTCGGGGATCTTAAATTACCACACTTTTTACAACACATAATTAAAACAAACAATTATTCCTTGACAGAAGAATTCATCATTCAGAAGGGATAAACTAAATCATCACTGTGATTGTCAATTTCAGCTTCCAATTCTAAATCCTCCGTTTCTTCATCATCATCTGGATCTGATGATCCAAGAATTGTAGTTCGTGATTCAGCTTTAGTTGCTTCTCCTGGAACTTCACCTTCTTGAATGATTCTCATTATCTCTTCCACACTTTGTTGTTCAATGTCCGGCTCCTTGCTGCTCCTTTTCTCTGCATCCATTATGTCCTTTGGCAAATTCTTTAGAAACCAGGGATGCTTTTTAATCTCTGGTATAGTAATCCTCTGCATGAATAAATCAATCACATATATATATATATACATATATGTATGTATATACATTTTTGAGAAAATACTTACCCTTGAGGGATTGGTGACAAAAATGCGGGAGAGTATCTGCCTGCAGTCTGCTGATACTCGTACATAGTCAGGTATGGAGTACTGAGAACTCATTATTCTCTGTTGAAGATGGAACAAGATGAGTTCTTGGCAATGATTTTTCAAGAATTTGATTCAAGAATTAATACTCACCCCAATGGTTTTTCTGAAATTCCTAGGATCGTCTGGATCTTCGAAAGGATAAGCTCCTACCAACATTACATACAGTGTGACTCCACATGACCATACATCTGCAATCTATATATGATATATATATAGATACATAACATATTAGAGAGAAGTGAGGAATAGTTGAAACCAAAAAGTAAAGAGAAAATTCATGAAAAGTTCATACTTTTCCATCATATTCCTTTCTGGAGAGAACCTCGGGTGCAATGTATGCAGGCGTGCCCACAGTAGATTTAGGTTGCGAGTGCAACAGACCAGACTGCATAGCAAACAAGAATGGAAAATATCCGATAACAAATAAATAACACGGAAATTGAATCATGGAAGTGAGGATCATTGTAAAAAAAAGACCTTAGAATAGCCGAAATCACATATCTTAAGACGCGGAGTTGTGCTCCCATCTAAAAGTGTGTTCTCTAGTTTTAAGTCCCTGTGACAAATTTCCTGCAGAAGTAAAAACCTATGACATGAAAAGGAGAACAAAAAAGGGAAACTTTATGAATGAAATACTTACCATAGAATGGCAGTAGCTCACTCCAGATATCAGTTGCTGGAAGAAAAAACGAGCCTGTTCGATGGATAGATACATAACATACAGAAGAAATAAACACAAAAGATTAGTTTTTTTTTTTCACAACAAGAACAGAAAAGTTCCATTTCTCCGCACCTCATCTTCACTGAATCTACCAGCACTACATATTCTTGCAAAGAGCTCTCCACCAGCAGCATATTCCATGACAATGGCTAAATGGGACGGTGTCATTACCACCTGGATTATATATTCTTGTAAGACAGAAGTTCATACATATATATATATATATACAAAGTTCTTCAACCATTTTATAAGGTTTGAGGTTTTGTAGGAAATTTCTATAACTTATTTATTATAATAGTGATTCAACCATATAAATCTACCCTTATATCATATCAGAATAAAGGGCATAACTCTCTAGTAATCAAGAAAAATTAGGAAATAATTTTGATAATTTTACTATCCCTAAATTCCAAACAAGAGCCAAGATTACCATCAACACAACAAAGGGATATGTATATGTATGCATATAAACAAATATGGAACTACTGAGCTTCTTGACATGTTCTAGATATGAATATATATATATAGATATACCTCCTTGAATCTGACGATGTTAGGATGCCTTAGTGATCTGTGGTTAATGATTTCCCTCTGTACATTCTCATCAATCTGCCAAAAAAATAAATCAGTATCAGAAAATTTGGGGGAAAAAAACAGATTCCTTGAATCAAGAAAACAGAAAAAGAAAAAAAGGTTTCACCTTTTTCCCTCTTTCTATATATTTGACTGCAAAAAGTTCTTTAGTCTTCTTGTCTTTCACCAGCCTTGCCACACCAAAATTCCCAGCACCCAATTTTTTCAATGGCTCATACCTTTCCTCCATATCTCAAAACTCCAAGAAAAAGAAAAGAAAAAGAAAAAAACCCACTTCAGAAAAACTCACAGAAAACAGAGCTTTTCTCAACGCTTAGAAGCAGAGAATAGAATAGGAAGAGAAGAAAAATAAAAAGGACAGAAACTTTTGCAAAGCAACAAAACCGCCACTCCAAAACACGAAGGACTATTGTCATTATTATATATATATATATATATATATATAAAGTTATATATAATTTCTTCCCTTTCAAGAACCAAACCCCATGTCATTGTTGGTGACAGAATAAAAAATCATAATTTAATGCTTCGAGAATCCAAATCCATAGAGTTTCCATTCCACCATATATATATATATATACACATATACATATATAATACTAATACGTTTTTAAGGTCGGTTTTGAACTCAGTCTATCTTAATAAACAAACAAAAGACTCTTTGATTTTGACAACCTTTGCTTGTTTCAATCTTTGTTCTAGTTATGAAATGTAACTCATAAATTGTATGTATATATATATATTATATATGAAAGATGAAAAGTATATATATAGTTAAATATTAATGAAGAATTGGAATTATCTGAAACGTGTTGGATGAGGGGGGCCAAAGCATGACGAAGGGTGGTGGGTGAAAGAAAAAATGTTCACCAATCATAGGTTGGTATTCATCTTTTTAAATTGCATTTTTCTACCGACCATTAAAGTTTATCCCACGGTCCATCCATTTTTTATATCAATTTGTTGATTTTGATATATACATATATATTATTATATATATAAAACTCTTCGTAGTCTAAATCCTAAAAAATTTCAAAATATATATATATATATATATATATATATATATATATATATATATATTGTGGGTTAGAAAAGTGTTGTATTCAAACTCAAAAAGAAGAGGAAAAGTATTTAATAGTATTTTGTGGAGTGATAACAATGGTGGAATTAATTATGTCAGGAATAGAGAGTGGGATTTTCTGGGTTGAAAGAATATTCACAGTTATTCTCACTTGTTTATGGATTGATTTTCATTTTCTTGATTTTTTCAGTTTTCCCGAAAAAAATACCCTCCTTTTTCCCCTTGTCGCTGCTGTTTGTACCAATCTTTTCTTTCTCAACAACGCCATCTTATACCTTTTCTTTTACATCAGAGCTTCTCCCCGTCTTTCTTCACATTCATATCCACCACAGGTACGTACGCACGCTATTTATATATATTTTTTTAATGTCAACATTATTCAAATGCTTGCGTACTCCATTTCTATGAATCTTTAATTAGGGTTTTGGATGGATATCGAAAATTGATCTGGATTATTAAAAAGAGATGATTTTTATTCAACGTGGTCATAGAAATTTCTATCATAATACTTCTTAACTAGGGTTTTAAAGAAAGATTTGATCTTTAAGCTTAGTATATATATATATATATATATATCATAGAAATTCTTAACTAGGGTTTTAAGAAAGATTTGATCTTTAAGCTTAGTAAATATATATATATGATAGAAATTCTTAACTAGGGTTTTAAGAAAGATTTTATCTTTAAGCTTAGTAAATATATATATATGATAGAAATTCTTAACTAGGGTTTTAAGAAAGATTTGATCTTTATATATCTACAGTCCAATAATTAATTATTAGTTTACCTTCGTCTCTCTTTTATACATATCTCTCTTTTATACATATGATTTTGGTTTATGTTAAATCGAATTAAATTATCAAACAACATAATTAATTATATTCATTATCTTGGCTAAATGAATTTCAAATGTACCTTGAAAAGGAAAAGTAATGTGTTTAAATGTAATAAATTTCACTTTTACGGTATATATATATATAGTGTGTGTGATGAATGAATGGACATGGATGCAGGATGAAGAAGAAATGGAGAAGAAATTGTTGGTGAGTAGTAATATAGAGCGCGGTATATTCTACTTTGAACGTTTTGGAATGATGGTAATGGGTTGCATATTATATCTTCCAACACAACAACCTCATCAATTTCTTCGCCTTAGTTGGCTTCCATGCATGCTTCTATTTCCTTTTGCAAATATATTCCGCTCTTTTTATTTCCTTTTTCCCCTTAAATTAACAATGATGATGAGATTCGTAGAACAATTCAAGAACGGGAAAAGTCGAATAGAAACAGCTGAAGAAAATTTGAAGAATTTGGGAGAAGAACTATATCCACAGACAAAATTCGAGGAAGAAGGAGGTAGTGTGGCAACATTATCTGCAAATGCATCAAGATGTCGGACGTATCGTTTTATACCTATATAATTTAGTTGGAATAATAATTTTAGATATCCAATAATCTGATTTTTTTATATATATATTATTCTTTTTAGAATAATTAGTAAGTTTAGTTTCAAATAAATTTTAGTCTCAAAATATTTTTTTTTATATATATTATTCTTTTTATTATATAAGAAAAATAAAATTTGATTATTCTATTTAAAAAATATAATTATTTATGTTTTGAAAAGATTACAAATTTAAGATACAGTAGAAAGTTTCAAATATATTTAAAAAGAAAATACGAAAGAATTAAATTCTTTAAATTTCTTTCTAAAAAAATTATAATAAAAATAGAGATAAAAGAAGTAAAAAAAAATCTATGAAAACAAATTAAAAATTAAAAATTGTTTTAGAAGAAAATAAGAAATAAAAGAATTCAGCGATCATTACAATAAATTAGAATATAAGAATAAAATGAAACCAAGGAATTAAAAAAAAAAAAAAAAAGAAAAAAGAAAAAGAGAAAGAGGGATCAGTTACAACAGTATAGTAGAAAAGACTGCATAAGAAAGAACTTTACAACGAATCCCATATTTTGCTGCCATATTATTATTATTATTATTTTGAAATTTGAATATTATTATTATTGATAATACAAAGTTTTTTTTTAGTATAAAAAAAGATTCTAAAATGAGAGAGAGAGAGAGAAACGGGATGATGGAGTTGAACCCAAATTTTTGGCCAAGAAATTCGATATTTGAAACTGTATATATTATTAATATATGATATGATATGGTTATTTTACACATTAGAGTTTTTCAAACTGTTCATCATCAATCATGGCTAGGGAAGAAATGCCTTTTGAACGCTATGTTTTGTGGATCGAAAAATTTTCTACTATCACACTAACCTTAATTTGGGTTTCATGTTGGAAATCGTATATCAGACTTGATCTTTCAGTCCAGCAGCTTTTCTTGTTTAATTTGCTGGTAAATATTTTATGGTGCCCTTTGTTTATGGCCACCAACACCCTGCACTTGTTTTACTGGATTACTAATTATCTCAGAGGCCCGACACAGACTATCGGTCACTCTCTCGCCCTGGTACGTACTGTTCTTCCAGTTTTTTTTAAATGAACACAATTCTGCCTGACAAAAATTGCATAACAGATAATATGTGCTATTTGTGTGATTTTGGAATCATAATATATGCGTGTGTATTTAGACTTACAATAGAAGGCGTCTGGAGAGCTTTGGGTTTGTCATTGAACGGATTGGGATGTTGTTGCTGCGCGCTTCGTATTCATTCGGTGTTCGTGGGAAACTATTTCAATTCGGCTTCTGCGCTATACCTTGCCTTGTTCTTTTTCCCCTTGCAAATTTATTGCAGTTAGGCCAATGGCTATCAGATGTAAATCAACAATTGAGTTATCTGGCCTCGTTACCCAACAATAGTTTCTCCTCCAGTAATATAGCAGAGAAATTCAGATATTTCTGTTTTATGTTTTTTTACATTATTTGTGGATTAAACGTGGATTATATTTGTGGATCGAGTGAGGATTATATTTGTGAATCAAGTGAGGATGATATTTATGAATCATCAAATGAAGGTGATATTTGTGAATTAATTGAGGATGATAACAATGGAGAATTCAAGGAGACCGATACCTTCCCCGATCCTCATGCTCATCGGCTTGATCTCATTGACGAAGGCGATGACCACAACAGCATTTCTGATTTAGTGGACAGTAGTGATTCTGGAGAATTGAAGAAGACCAATGCCTCCACTGATCCACATGCTCATCGGCTTGATCTCAGTGACGAAGACGATGACCACTACCACAGCAGCATTCCTGATTTAGTGGACAGTCGAGATTCTGGAGAATCGAAGATCACCACCACCGATCCTCTTCCACCTCATCCGCTTGATCTCGATGACGGCCGCAACAACAACCTTCCCGATCTAGTGGAATCAGAGGACGAAGGGGAAACAGGGGAATCGGAGGACGAAAGGGAAACAGGGGAATCGGAGGACGGAGGGGAAACAGGGGAATCGGAGGACGGAGGGGAAACAGGGGAATCGGAGGACGAAGGGGAAACGGGGGAATCGGAGGACGAAGGGGAAACGGGGGAATCGGAGGACGAAGGGGAAACAGAGGAATCGGAGGACGGAGGGGAAACAGGGGAATCGGAGGACGGAGGAGAATCTGTTTTATCAGAAAGTGAAGGTAGTTTTGTGATGCTAGAGTTAAACAAAGACGAAGAAGAAGTGCAGGATCCGTCAACAGTGGAACCTAGAGAAGAACAAACTGAAACAATTTTGGAGGGAAAATTAGCAAACAATGAGGAAGATGAAAATTTCGATGCATCTGTTGATGCCGAACAGAGAGGGAAAAAGATGGAGAAACTGGAGACAGAAATTTGTGATCATAAAAATGAAATTCAAAAAATGATGAGTTCAGTGGAGAATGCAGAGGCAATACTCGGTGAACTGATTGTTAAACTGTCGACTGCAACGAGTCAAGCTGAATTCTACCGCTTACAAGCACAAGAAAGAAAGGGAAATCTTCATATTTTGGAAAAAGAAAGAACTGATTTGATCATCAAGCTTGCTACTGCAAATGCATCAGCAGGACTCTACCGCGCCCTTCTCCATGATTTAGATCACTGACTTCTGCTTCTTCCCCTTCCATCCCAACTCCTTCTTTAATGCTATGAATTATGTTTTGTTTTTATTTTCTTCATAAATTTCTCCAATTCAATAAATTTTTGTTGGGCTGAGCATAATCTTTGTTGGATTTGGTCCAATTCAATTACAACCAAAAGGTTTTGGAGTTTAGATGATGGGCCTTCTAATCTTTTCCATTTCCTTTTTTGTTTAGAGAGATTTATAAATTTTATAAACTATCTTGTCTATTTAATTTAATTTTTTGTTTTTTTTTTGGTTATATTCTTAATATATTTTATATATAAGATTACAATTTTTTTTAATGACATCAAGATGTAATTTTGATTAAAAATTACACTTCCCTCACACACACTTTCTTTCTCATACATACACTCTCTCTCACACACATACTTTCTCCCTCACACACTCACACTTTCTCTCTCACACACTCACACTTTCTCTCTCACACGCACACTCTTTCTCTCTCACACTCACACATTTTCTCTCACACATATACTCTCTCTCTCTCACACACTCTCTCTCTTCTCACATACTCACACACTTTCTTTCTCATACATACACTCTCTCTCAAACACACATACTTTCTCCCTCACACACTCGCACTTTCTCTCTCACACCCACAATCTTTCTCTCTCACACTCACACATTTTCTCTCACACATATACTCTCTCTCTCTCACACACACACACACTCTCTCTCTTCTCACATACTCACACACATTTTCTCTCACACACACACACTTTCTCCCTCATACCTATTATAATTTCTATAAGTTATCATATAGAATTTTGAAATTTCACATACCTATCAAAAACTACGATAAAATTCAATATTTTTATAATATTAATTTAATAGTTAATAAAAACAAAATTATAAAACTATAAGTAAATATATGGATTTATTTTTATTTTTATTTTTTAAAATTTAAGATATTTTTAATTTTTAATATATCTTAAATTCATGACGGATCAAAATAATGAGTGAGACTATTAATAATAAATAAGTTAGATACACCTTCTTAACAAATATGTGAAATTTTAATAATAAATTTTTTATAATCTTTATTTAGAAACAAAATATTATATATTTTTTAAAAAATTTTGGTACACTTAGCTCCTAACGCGGTTTCTTTATTTTCTTTTCTATGAAAATATTTCCAAATTCTGACCATAAATTTTTCTGGATTAGAAACTTCAAAGGCAAAATAGCAACTTTGGTTGAATTTCTTGTCGGCTATTTTTCAAGATAAATTTTCTCAATACCAAAATTTACACTCTGAAAACCAAATTTCTTGTTATTAGTTTTATTTGGTTAAATATACTACATTTGTCCAACGGGACCATCTATGAACAAACAATCCTATCATAATATGAATTAATCTTGATACAATAATATTACATAATTTTTGTATGAATATAGTTTATAGAAACATGACTATTTAAACACGTGATATTGAAATTTTACTAAAAATTATTGATAAGATGAAATAATGATAAGAAAGTAATCTTTGTGGTTGCCTTAAAAAAGGGAACTGTGGGGAAAAGAAAAGGAAGAAAAATTATATTACCTTTCCAACCCATATATATATATATATATATATATGGTATTTGATTAAGATATGAATTGAAAAAAAGATGGAAATCCAACTTTTAATTAATTAATAGAATAGACCACCAAGAAAAGAAAAAAAAAATGATTTTTTCGTTTAAATAAGATTAATTGTTTGTATAATAAATCATATATAAGATAGATATTATTATCTATTTTATCAAATTAGACCTTATTTTTTTAAAAAAAATTACTTATAAATTTTAAATATAAATTATTAAATAATTTTTTTAAAAAAAAATTAGACTCTATTTTATTAAAGTAGACCTTTAATATTTTATTTTAAAAAAATAAAAATCTATTCACACTAAATTGGAAAATAAGTAAATAAGTACCATTAGTTTGAAATTTTTTAAAAAATAACATTATTTTGGTGGATGTAGCAAGAATATTCAGCAAAAGGGAGTAGAAAAGGCATCAACGAGAATAGTGTGTACCTCCTATAAAGAAGGAACGAATTCAAATATTGACTTCTAAAGAGAGAGAATTACACACGAGTTTTTGTGTGTACCTTGTGGTAATTAAACTAAACTAACCGTCGTGCTCACGCGCTCTCCCTAACCCCACCACTAACGCTAACTTTTTCTTTTTTCTTTTTCTTTTTTTTTCCAATGCATTTTCGGTATGTTTTAACGGAAACTGTTAGTTTTAAATTTTTTAATTAATATGTAAAAACGTAGTAAAGTAAAAATATTGGTAAAATCATAAATTTAGAAATAATATATATATATATATATATGACTACATTGTATCAGCACTTATCCGAGAAGAGGTAAAAGTGTACAAGAATTTCTTTCTAAATAAAATAAAAGATTTAAAAAGTACAAAAGTGCAAATTTTGTATGATTTTGCCAAGTGTTAATTTAGTTTTTGAGCTTTTGATAGAATTCTTATCCATCCATTATTATATCAATTCAACATTATAATATTTTGTATTGACTTTTTTAAGTTGACAAGGATAATGACTTGTAAAATTATTGTGTTATATATATATATATATATATATATGTCAGCCATACTGCTTGAATAAAATATTAATTATTAGATTTATAAAATCATATGTAGTTTTGAGGGAAGTAAATATTCAAAGATAAAATTATTAAATACATTTTTTTTCTTTTGATTTTTTTTTATATATAGAAAAGAAAAGTGTGTTTCTTTTTTCTTTTTTTTATAATAAAAGTCGAATTAAATATAATTTTTTTCTAATCCCTAGACTTACTATATATGGATATTAATAGGTCAAAATATTGTTAACAGTCAACGATATTCCATATACTTGGATACGATTTTTTGAAGGCATAAGAGTGAACCAAAGTAAAGTCAAAATATTTATTATATATTGCCATTAATTAATTAGTTATAATATATATATATATATATATAATATATATATATATTTAAAGAAAGAAAAAAAAGTTTGACTATTACTTTTTTTTATAATTGAGAAAAACAAATTTGTTCAATATAGTAATATATTATATTTAAATATAATATAGTCGAGTATAAAAAAAATATAATATAAAAATATGAATTAAGTCGAAATAAAACATGTTTATCGAAAATTTTAATATTTAGTAACAATTTTATAATGATAAAATTTTAAAATCTATCGAAATAAATAATAAATTATTTTGGTAGTGACGTGTTAGATTTTAATTAATTAATTTTGTCTACTAATCTACTTGTCCTATACTTATAAACCCCACGTGGCTGCATAAACAACATATAATACAAAATTATCACAAAATTAGGTTTCTGTATAACTAATATATATATATATATATATATAGTAAAAAAGACGTTGATAATAGCAAACACTTTCAAACTTATGATTGAAAATTAAAAAATAAAAATGAAATTTCTCACATAAATATTATATAATATATATACATATATACATACATACATATATATTAGCAATTAATCATTTAGTAAAGAATAGGCAATTTCAATATAAATGTTTTTTAAAATTGAATTGACTCATACCTACCATATTTTGCACCATTCTTATTTATCAAACTTACATTTTGATAAATATATAAACTATTTATGTGTATATATATATATATATATTATTTTATACATAATGAATTTGAAAGATTTCAAAATAATTAATGAAGTTGTAAATATTGTTAAAATATAATTAGGAATACCAGACAAAACCTAACACTCCCTAAATATAATTAGGCCATTGAATGGAATTAATAATGATATAAAAACCTGAACAAAATACAAAATTATAACCCAATCAAGATCTAACCAAACATTAAAAAAAGAACAAAAAATAAAAAACAAAAAGAAATTTCTTTTATTTATGTTATAAAACAGAGTGATTTGTCGGCTAAGTTTGTGTCTCAAAAAGCAATGACACTAGATTCTAATTGTTATTATATATATCTATATATATATATATATATATATATCTCTATATATCTATATTGTTTAATCTTAAATCCTATTTTAGAATTCAGGACAATAGAATAAGGATTTTAATTTTTTTTAATAATTGTTCAAACAATTATTAAATTGAACGATAATTTTAAATAATTTATACTTTTTTTTAATGAATTTATAAAAAATAATAAAGGGTGGGATTGGGAATGGTAGACAGAAATATACAACATTAATTAATTAATAAAAAATATATATAAAAAAGAAGAAGAAAGATTGTCAAAATTAGGAAATTATATTTGAATTAACACCTTTTTCACATTCTTAAGTTACTTACTAATAAGTATTAGTGACCGACAATTGACCATGTTTATTATGAATGTATTTGGTAGTTGAGTGTTTAAGTTACAATTTTTCTTTTCTTTCCATCTCTAAGCCATCATTAAGTGTTAGTTGTAAGTTTAATTACAAAGTTAAATTTAACCTTTTTTTTTATTCTATTATATCTTATATGATTTTCCAATTTTATAAAACAAGATTGTTAGTAATTAAATTGCGCACTGTTGACATATAAATAATATGATAGTATTTCATCAAAAGTATTGATTTCTAATTCACGCATCACTTTAATAGGCGAAAAACCCAACCCTTGGAACATACTATAGTCCCAGGTGGCGAAGAGCCGAGATCGAGGTGATAAATTTTTCCATCGATGTGAGCTCTTGGAGAAGATCAACCTGTTATTTCTGGAATAACTTTTATACGTTGAGTGATGATCAACATTGGATCACTAAGGCCGACTTTTATCCCTGCTCGACGGGTGGGTCTTGTAGTCAAGCTCTCTTATGTCTTTGTACTCGAAGGAGCTATTGGAGAAGATCAAACTGTTATCCCTAAAATAACTTTTATACGTTGAGTGATGACTCTTTTACTGGACACCATCGGATCACTAAGGTCGACTTTCGCCCTTACTCAACGGGTGAGTCTTGTAGTCAAACTCTCTTCTGTCTTTGCACTTGACGACCAATCTACCCTTCCACTCGATACCATTGGATCACTAAGGTTGACTTTCGTCCCTGCTCGATAGGTGAGTCTTATAGTCAAGCTTTCTTCTGTCTTTGCACTTGAAGACCAATCTACCCTTCCAATCGGCACTATCGAATCACTAAGGTCGACTCTCGTCCCTGCTCGACGGGTGGGTCTTGTAGTCAAGTTCCTTTCTGTCTTTGCACTCGAAGGCCAATCTCCGTTCGACCTGACAAAATCTTTGCACACCTTTGTTACCTTTTGGGATGTCTATGCCCATTGAAACTGTCTATTTGAAACTGTCCCTTGACTGGTCAATGTTACTAAATAAAATTTTTTAGTTCATACTTAATAATGACTCAATTTATTTATTTATTTTTAAAAATTTTTGAGATTTATTTTTATTATGTCTCAAATTTATGAATTTTTAAAATTAGAAGTAAGATTGTTATTAATTAAACTATATTTTTTTAAAACATGTAAGTGAAAATTAGGGAGGGAATACAAATTAAACAAAAAAAAAATATATTGAAAAAAAATTAAACAAAAATTTAAAAATTATTAAAAAGAAATTATATTTTTCCGTTTTTGCTAACGGAATATTCTGTCAGAAACCATATGGCCTCGGAACTGCTACAGTAAACTTAAACGCGTTATAAAAACTCGTGAGAGTCTATCGCCCTTCCTTAAGTTGTCTTCTGTTTTTTCATCCTCTTCGGCGTTTCCGATTTTTTTTTTTTTTTTTCAAAATTCGATTTCTTTCTGCTTCAGTTTCCATCTCCAATTGAATCTCATCCGTCCATTGTTTTGATTTCGCACCCACATTTTGTTCTAGAGAGAGAGTGAGAATCCAAAGAGTGGTTCTTACTGTGTTTTTAGGCTTTTTTGTGGAACTCCGCAATTTTCTCTTCTTCATTAGCTTTTTCTTTTTTAAATTTTTTTTTAAACATTAAAAGATAAATAATCATCTATTAAGGAGGGGAAAAGCTCTTGTCGTCCGCCTCTGTTAAGAGGTAAGTGATTTCATCATATGTAGCTTTTTGGGGTTTTTTAGTTTTTTTTTTTCTCGGTTTCAATACAACAGACAGTTTTTTGTCAATATGTGTAGATTTAGTTTTAGTTCATATTCTGGGTTACTTGTGCCTGCTCAGTTTCGATTTTTCATTTGGTTTCTTGTCTTAGTTTTTCAAAAAGAAATTTGGACAATTTTGATGATGGGTTTTTGTTTATTAATTTATATCTTTTTGGGATATTGTGGGTTGTTGAAGTTATCGATTTTCTTCGGTGCCCTGCATGAATGAGATGGGGAAGTAGAATGTTTTTGACTGGACTTCAGGAGAATATCATTTAAGATCCCAAGAAAAATACAATTTTTTTTTTTTTTGATAAAGTCGTGACATTTTAGTTTGAAGGAAGAAAAGAATATTCTTTAAGTAGTATTTTGTAGCGTTCAGACTTTTGAGTTGGTCATCAATTTTACAAAACTTTTTACTTTTCTTTTTTTTGTTTTTTTAAATTGTATGATTAGGATTAATTGCATTACAATTTTGAAAGAGATCATAGCTTTGAGATTTTAGGAGCTTTTTGTTCCTTAATTTTGTGTTAAAAGATTTGGAAAGCTCAGGACAATTTATATATGTTCAGTTTTTAAATTTTTTTGTTTTTCAATCCTCTTTGTGATGTGGTTTGGTTCTCAATCTTTTAAGCAATGAAATCTTTTGGGGGAATATTTAAACAATGAAATCCTTCGGGGGAATAATTGTTTACTAATATACTTCCGGCATGCTGTTTGCTATTGGATCTTTTTGATTTGCAAGGTTAAGGTGGTTTTCATGATGTATTGTAGTGAAGCTAGGCGCTAGACGCTAGTCTAGTGGGCGCTTCCCAGCCTTATCTTGTACCAGCTTCAGTAAATGGGCTGTTTCAATTCCAAGGCAAGGAAACAGTTCCCCGGTTACGAAGATCCTATAACTCTTGCTTCACAAACAGCTTGTAAGTTAACTGATTCCATGTTGTTCTTAGTCAAAGTTTCTCTTTGTAGACTTTGTCGAGTAACAGATAGAAGGATAAGTGGGTGAACTCTTTTATTTGTGTATAATGTCTAGATTCGTTATATCATGGCTTCTATTTCAAGAAAATTACGAGGGCTGCTTTTTTATTTTTTGGTTGTGGGATATGTTTTGTTTCTTTATTGTTTTCCCCTTTGTGTTCATGTACTGTTGTTTCTGAAGGAAAAATGAAGCTAAATCTTGAGAGGCCTATAGGCATTTCTACACTTGGAATTGATGCTCCCATGGTGTCCTTGAGCACTTGTGAATTTTCTTTGATAATTAATCTGCAAGTGTTAGTATAGGGGAAAAATTGGCCATATAGGTATTATTGATTTTGACAAAAAAAAAAAAAAAAAGAAAATAGTCATTAAAGGTGGGGGGCTAAAATAATGCCTCCTTCATTCAGAAATTGGCCACAATAATTCTTTGATGAACTGAAAAGTAGATCAAGTCAATTAATTTTTGAATGAAAAGATTATAAATAAGCTTCATATAGTTCTCTGTATTTGTATTTACTGTATTTGTATTTACTGTATTTGTATTTACTGTATTTGTATTTACTGATGCATACCAAGTCTCTGGTTCCCTATGACTTCTTGCCCTCTATTGGTTATCTTGTATTTTGCTCCTTTCTATGTATTTCAAGATCCTCAGTTCCAATTATTTGAGCTATTCATTTATTTTTAATTGATTGACTTTTGTTGAGATATTCAAATATTTTTCAGCTACTTTAGAAGGAAATTCTCTAGTGTCATTAGTCTCATGTTTTTTCTTATCTTTTGTTCATGTGGATATCTTTGTCTTTTCTCTTTTACTGATTTAATTGCTATGTTTGTATCTCAATTGTTTTTTCTTTTCAGTTACTGTGAGTGAAGTTGAAGCACTCTTTGAGCTATTCAAGAGCATTAGCAGTTCTGTGATTGATGATGGGTTGATAAATAAGGTAGATAGTTGAACTTGAAGATAACAGCACTTTCGTAGAGCTTATTGACTTTCAGTAGAGCTTAAAAAATGATATTTTTACTTGTTAAATCCTTGACAGTTCATGTTTATGTTAGGTCTGTGTTCCTTTTCTAAAGTAAAATTAAGTTGTGACTCCTCTGTTTACTTCTGAGCAGTCGATTTTGCATTCTTCATTTTCCTCTCAATAAATGTACAGAACTGTTAAAGTAGAAAGTCCTGTGTTAGGCGTTTAACCCTGCCCTATCCATTAGTGATTAACCATGTGATGGGCCTTGTTATTTAAAAAATTTGTGTTTAACCTACGTGTGAAGAGGGTGTGATAAATATTTAAATATTTAAATATAATCCCTCTCTATTAGGTTTAACTTTTAGATGAGGGGAAGATTAATGCCTCTTATGTTGTATTGTAACTTACTATTGCAGTGTTGTGATAGCTGTATCAAGTATTGTAACTTAGCTTTGATAGAGCAACAATATATAGATTTGTTACATATAATTCACCTTGAAATTCTTTTTTATTCTCTCATAAGTATTCTTATTATACTGAAACTCAGGTGTATCATTTCCTTGGGTTGCATCCTGATTACTGATTTGTGTACTTGCTAGGGTTGAACTGCTGCCTGATTATGGTATTTGAATTTGATGATGCAAGTCTGTAATAAGTCTGTGATTTTTGTTGGTTCTTTTAATCTTGAATAAATCCTGTCACCTCTGTGATGTGTGATTGGAATTGATTAGCATAAATGGAATGAATAATTATCACAAGGACATACTCTGAATAATCACATATCTTTAGTTTCTAATTAACAAATCTAATTTAGATATAAACCTTTAGCCTACTTTGTCCACTTATCTTCTCTCTCAGTCATTTTTCCCCCTTCACTGAACTTTAAATTGATAACGTGTTGAAAATATTTATCTTGTACTGATATAGTTCTAGTCACCTCCTTCAGGTTTTTCTTAGCCCCTAATTTTCCTCAAGTCCTTGGTTTAGCACTAGAAAATGGTAATCTACGATGAACTTTTTCATAATGGACTACCTATGGCACAATTTGGTGCAAGGTGATATAGTTAATAGAAAAAACTTCTAGTGTCATGTCCTTATTCTTCTTTGGTAGTTTTTCAGTCAAATCACTAAACCTGTCCTGCATTACATTGTGGTTTTGCTATTTATTTTTGCTACATAATTATACATTTTGGAGAGGAAAAAATCATTAATTATGCAAGCATTTCAAAGATTTAATCTGTCCAATAACATTTGTTTATGTATGCATGTTCTAAAGTATCCAAATACTTGTTGAATTTGCAGGAAGAATTTCAATTGGCTTTGTTCAAGAATAGAAAAAGGGAGAACCTTTTTGCTAATCGGGTAAGAACTGATTTTCAGATTATCACTACTGCATTATTCTCCTATATATATATGTGTGCGTGTGTGTTTATCATCTGAATGATTTAAGTTAATTGTTATTGATCCAAATAAGATATTTAAGTTTTGTGAACATGTTATGTTAGTTGGTCTGAAATTCATCTCTTGCATTAATTGTTCAGTCCTTAGAAATTTATTAAATTGATCCAGTAGAGCTAAAGTAGTTGTTTCTCTTGTTTATTTTTTGGTGGATCTGATTTTTGAATTTTTTTTATAATTATCTTGCATTTTTATCAGTACTAGGATCTTTAAAGTGGCAAAACATCGTATCTGGGTTGATCTTTGTTTTCACTTCTATCTGTTTAGTTGACAACAGAGAAGGTAGCCAGAATAGGGCCTTACATTTTTAAAAAATTATTTTTATGTATAAAGTACCTAAAAGATTTTTATTATTTCTTGAAAATTTTTTTCAATACTAAAGGTGGCCAGAGTAAGGCCTTACATTATCTGTTAAACCATAAAACTTGGATATCACCAGCACTTTGCTTTGGTTCTAAGCTTGCCCTGTACCCTATGCCTACATGTAGGACTAAATAGATTGCTCTATAGGAAAAGAGTGGACCCAAACAGTACTACTTGGACAATGGGAAAGAAAAGCAATAGAAAATTAAGATAATTCTAATATATAAGGACTAGTAAAATTGGGATTCCTCATATCCCTGGTTCCCCGGGTGCTTCTTGGTGGTGGTGGTGCTAGTTGTGGAGGTGGATTTTGATCTGTTGACTGTGAAATCTTGGATGAGATCAGTGTTTTTGCATTTGGGACATCTCAGATTCCTTTTTTGCACAAAGATGTAAATCATGCAGTTGCGGCAACCTACCACTGTCATTGGTTCTGCATCAGGGCTATTGGAGAAGTGGAGGTCCTCCTGCTTTGTCTCCGAGGAAGAAACACATGAACTTGGTGTGGATGTTGATGACAGAGTTTGGGACTGAACAGGTAGATTCATCCCTGGTGGTGACAGATTTAGCTTCAAATCAAGTTTTTGAAAATTGGTATTTTTGCAATTCATGGCTGCAGTGTTTTTCAAGGGCCTCTCTTTGGATTCTTGCGGGAGGGGTAGGGTTTGGGGAATCTTCTTAATCTGCATCCATCAATTATCATAAAAAAGGAAAAAAAAAAAAATTATAATCAAATCAGAAAAAAAACTACTAGTTCATTGAAACATTCCATGGTTCTGTACCTTTAGATTCTGAAGTTTATGCCAAAAGGGAGAGTAATGATGGCTTTTCCAGATTTGGGCTGGAACTGAGAATCTGATTTATGGCTACACCATTACCGAAATAGTCACACAACCTCAATGGTGAAGGAATTGGTGAAGTGATTGTGGTTGTTTGTGTTGAGCCACCAATGCTTTATATATATACACGAGGACAAGAGGAAGAGGAGAGAGAGTGATATGAAAATTGAATTCAATTGAATTGGAGAACAATAGGGGACAAGAGAGTGCAAATTGAGAGATGAGAATTTATTAGTTACTGCAATATTTGTAGATGGTTGCGAAAAAGGAAAATTAGAGTAAGTATTGCCTCTAAACAAAATACAGGAAGGTAAATTCATTTAATGCGTGTTGAGTCAGTGCATGCCTGTATGTGTGAGTAGGAGAAATTAACACCGCTTCAATTAAGACAGAGATATCAACAAAAAAAAAATGAAAGTTAATTTGCTATCCGATTCAGCCGCACTGCAATTAAAGTTTATTCTGATTATCACTTTTTCATCTCTTGCCGTTATGAAATTTTTTTCGATTTTTTATTTTGGAAAAGACACTTATTATTGGATTTCAAGGTTGCTTAAAAATTATTCAAAACTCTCTTTCCTCCTTGGATTCGAGCAATATTTTCTTTTCACATCGATTTCGAGATTACAAGTATCTTATGATGATTGCACAAAGCTAGTACATTTATTTCTCCAAGGCTCCCAAAAACCGGACCAGTCCTTGATCTAAAACTTAGACTGGAACTAGTTCATAGTTAATTAATTGTTACTCTGCAATTGGTTATTAATGGATATAAGAAAATGAAAATGAAGATAATCTTTTGAAATCCACTCATTTTCTACAGGATCATTTCCAGGGGTTGAAGGTTCTTTTTTATATTATTGTTTTTAATTGTGTAAATCTGGGAGGAGCAGCTTACTGGTCTGTTTATTAATATATGTTCTATATGCCTTGTTCTTTTGGCTGAATCTTATATGCCAATTGCACTAGTTTTACTGGAGTCTAGTTTTATATCTTATTTCTGGATCATATTGAATATATTACTGATCTAGTTCTTGATCATTTCCTTCCTAAATTTATGAACTGCAGATATTTGATCTATTTGATGTGAAGCATAAAGGGGTTATTGATTTTGGTGATTTTGTCAAATCCCTCAATGTTTTCCACCCTAATGCAGCACAAGAAGATAAAATTAATTGTAAGTAAAACAATGCTTCTAACAAAAAGCATATGTAGTACCTAGACACTTGTAATTTTTTATTTGTGCTTGTCAACTTTGCAGTTTCATTCAAGCTTTATGATTTGGATGGCACGGGTTATATTGAACGTCAAGAGGTTTGTCATTCTTATTTTTGGTATAAGTAATCCGTGTTTGTGGGTTTGTATCATTTTATGAAGGTTTATATGTATGCTTGTTAGTTTGTGGCTTACTTTGGAACTGATATACTTGTATGAGTGTCAGTGAATCATGTTTTTTATGACTAATTCATCAGCTGTTCTGTAGTATCCCTAGTTGGGTTTTCACAGTTTGCTTTAACATGGGGATCAATTGCAGTAGGCTATATTTCTTTGATGACTATGAGCACCATCCTTTGCTCTTGTAATTACCCTTGTGCAATGTTTTAAGTTAGTTACTTTTGCAGGTTAAACAAATGTTGATTGCACTTCTATGTGAATCTGAGATGAAATTGGCTGATGAGACCATTGAAATAATTTTGGATAAGGTACAGTTACTTGACTTTGGCATAGAATTTCAATGGCTGTAACTCTTGTTCTCACTTTCAAATTCATGGAGGATTACTGCTATTTTTGACAAAGTGATCCACAGAATTGAAAATAGATTAGCATTGATGACAACCCTTTTTAGGCCAGCCATAATAGGAAGTCGCTTGTAGAAGTTCTATGGTTCATCAGGTCAACTTAGACGAAAGACATAAATTTTTATAGACTAAAATATGGCATTGGATCCTCAACTTTCCGTCGTTAAATTTGACTTTTGACTGTTGTTGGTGGCAACAAGATTGTTAATGAAATGGTTGAATCTTTGCATTTAGCATGAATTCAATAAATATTGGAAAACAGGAAGAAACAGATGTCATAGTCTCAATTACTGTAAATTTTCTCTTGTGTATTTTGGAGGATTATGAGGCTGCCTTGTTCACTCGTAGCTTTTATTGTCAACTTTGTCTTCAGACATTCATTGAAGCAGATGTAAACCAGGATGGTAAAATAGACAAATCAGAGTGGCACAACTTTGTGGCAAAAAACCCTTCGTTGCTAAAGATAATGACTCTTCCATATTTAAGGTATATATATATATATATATATATATACATATTTTGCAGGGATTAGGATGTTTGACTGTCTTGACAAATTTTTTCCTTTTCTGCAGGGATATAACTACAACATTTCCAAGTTTTGTATTTAATTCTGAGGTCGACGAGATTGCTACCTAATTGGGGATTACTGTTGGGGTTTGCATTTTTTGCAAGTGTTTTTTCTTTTCTTTTTTACCTTTTAGGTTCTTTCCTTGATCATCAAACACACTACTTTTTCGAGTTCAGATTCAGGAAGAGCTTACTACAAACCATGTGTTGATTAATGGTGAAATAGTGTGCTCAACTGGATGTTGAAGGTTATGGCTATGGCCATAATAGCTATTCCCAATCTCCTCAGATTGTATAGTGTTTCTAACCTGGAAATCTGCTTGCTTGCTTGCATCATCATCATATATATACATATATTATATTGCTGCGCCCTTCTTCTTTCTCTAGAATGCTAGTGCTTCTTACATGAAGTTGGGAATGGCAAATGATGCCTCCCCTGCTTTGTCTTTTTTCTCTCTCTATCCCTCCCCAGGAAATCCATTTAGCAACAGTTTTTATTGTCATTATATATATATCCTGGGGGTCGATAAATGTAATGTATTACTATTATTACTGCTGAGGCCTTGTATCAGTGTGTTCTTTCATGAGTTCATTCAAAAAAACAAAAAAATGCAAATGAAAGGGAAGAGGGTTTTTTCTTTGGTTTAACCTTAATTTGGAGCTTCATTTTAGCATTTTTTTTAACACATTTATAATATTGGAGTTTGAATTAAATAATTAAAATAAATATTATAAAATTATTTTTTAAAAATATTATAAATAATCTCTTTGACTGACTTTTAGGCAAATGTAATTTAAAATCATAAGATATTTTGAACACCATTAATTAAAAAATATATTTTATTTTTTAAAAATTGAATTGCATTAATTAGACAAATTGATATAAATAGTTTTGAAATTATAAATGTTTGGTGATATTAATTTCTAAATTATTATTTTTTTATGAAATTAGTTTTTGAATTATAAAAAAATTGTAATATTAATTCTTTCTTTAAATATTTTGTTAAATTAGTAAAAAAAACTTAAAGGGTACTTATGTTATTATTGTTATGAATCCGAAATATTCATTAAATGTCTATCGTTTCGCTGATAGAATACGAGCCATCAATAATTTTTAAAACAATAAAAGAAAATTGCTCGGAGATAACGTATTTGCCGGTACATCTTTTCCTTTCACTCGAATGTCTACACAACGTCATTTATATTGCGAAATCTAACACCACAAACAATGCACCTGGAGAAGAAGGTAGTAGCTGTTAATTCTAAGAGCAACACCGACACAAGAGGAAACAATAGCTCAATTCCGGCCTATAAGTTTATGTAACACTGTCTATAAAATACTGACTAAAATCCTTGTTTCTCGACTTAGACCATTATTAAATAAACTTATTGATCCGTTTTAAAGTAGTTTCCTCCCCCAATCGTAGAGCATCAGATAATTTTATTTTAGTTCAGGAAACTTTAAAAAGCTTTAATAATAGAAAGGCCAACCAATCTAAACTTTTGGCAATAAAAAATGTGATTCAAAATGCCACCCTAGAACCCCCAAGCCTTCATCACAGGTATTACTCAAAGCAATTGTGCAAAAGAACGCCCCTATTAATCTCACTATTATTTCTAATGATTGCAGATGGCTTATTCAGAGACTCCAGAGCTTCACCTTTAAGCATACATTTAGAGAAGCAAACTCAGTTGCTGATCTCCTAGCAAAATATGGCAAAGAACACTCAAGAAAACTGCTTATATGTTTTAACTGCTTTCAATAATGATGTAATTGGTAATGTGTGCCAAAGACATGTTGTAAGGGACTACTTTGCTCTCACAAAGAGCTTGTTTGGTTCATCTACTTAATAAAATGTTCTGTACAAAAAAAAATATATAAATACATTTGAAATATTTTTTAATTAACTAAAAAATTTTAACGAAAGTATCAATGTGACAATGTCACGATTTTTTTTATAGTTTGAGACCAATTTCATCAAAAAATAATAATTTAGAATCAATATCACAAAATATCTATAATTTGAGGACTATTTATGTAAATTTGTCTATTATTAAATATATTTAAATAATATAATGATATAAATACTTTTCAAAATTTTTTATTTAACAGATTTTTTAATAGAACGATGAATGTTATAATTTTTTATAGTTTAAATCATTTGAGCTTATTATCAACAAATCTTTATAATTGGGAGATTGTTGCCTATCAATTATGTATATAATTGCTAATACCGCCAATTTTCGGAAATGCGCTGAAGATCTTTTGATCAGGGTGCATGTTTTTTCCTGTTGATTCTATAATAAGCTTGAATAATGGGACGAAGTTAAACAATTGAAGTTGCCGATGCTGATTTCAGGGAAAGCAAGTTGACGGCCGTCTCCGATTGGTAAGCCAATATCTCGCTCTCTCTTCGTTGCATTTCTTTTATCTCTCGGATTGTGCAGTTATTGAAGGAAATGAATGAAAGTTATGTGTTCGACGAAATGCTTCACCAGTTAGTTTGTTTCGAAATCCAACTCCGCTCTTTATCGTCTTGTACCCTCTGTTTCTTTGGGGTTTTGTTTTCTAGCAGCTCTCTATGATGTTTTCGTCGGAAATTCTGGGACTGTTTTGAATTTGGATCAGCAGCCTTTATTATTTATTCAGTTTCAGCGATTCTGCTCATGAAAATTCAGAAGAATTTTTGGGATTAATTTTTTAATTTTAATTTTACCATATTTCAACTGAGCTAGTCTAATTTCCGAGTGCTTTCTCTGGTTTACTATGCTTACAGAGTTTTAAAATTAGGGACAATTTTGAACTCAATGGCCCGACTTCTGAAGAGAGAGCATCATTTTTGGCTCAAAAGTTATTATTCCGCTTGTGGGATGGCTTCAGAGTCTGCTTTAAAGTCAAGTTATGCTTCAGAGCTTACGGTAAGAAAAATTTGCATGTTGGAGAAAAGTAATCATCATTTATGCAAATTTGCCCCTTCCAAACACTTTTCTGTTTACCTGACAACGCCAAAATTATGCTGGGAAGGATCCTCTCGTGCAATCTTATTGGCAAAGTTTGAAACATATTTGACTAATCATCAGTTGGATGAAGCTTGGGAAACTTTTAAAGATTTCAAGCGGTTATATGGCTTTCCTGAATATTCCCTCCTGAATCGATTGATAATGGAGCTGTTATATTCAACTGATTCTAGGTGGCTCCAGAAGGCATATGATTTGGCCCCTTTGGTGTCAAAAGAGAAATCAGTCGTACTTGGAGTGGATTTACTTACTAAGCTTTGCCTCTCCTTGTCAAGGGCTGAAATGCCTATACAGGCATCGTGGATTGTTAGAATGATGTTGCAGAAGAGGAGTTTACCAACAATGGATATTCTAGGGTCAGTGGTTCTTCATATGGTGAAGACAGAGACAGGAGCAATTTTGGCATCAAATATCTTGATTGAGATCTGTGACTTAATTCAGCAATTAAATGCAAACAAATCCAATTATCCGAAGTTAATAAAACCAGACACTATGATATTTAACCTTGTTCTTAAAGCTTGTGTAAGATTTGGATCATCTCTCAAGGGTTTGCAAATCATAGAGGTTATGGCTCACTTAGGAGTTGTGGCTGATGCTCATACTATTAATATTATATCACTGATTCATGAGAAAAATCATATGAGGGATGAATTGAAGAAATTCAAGGAACACATAGATCTGGTTTCTTCTCCTTTGGTTTGCCATTATCGACAGTTCTATGATAGTTTGCTGAGCTTGCATTTCATCTTCAATGACATTGATGCTGCTTTTGCACTCATACTAGACATGTTCAGTTGTTCAAAAACTAAGCTTGTTCAAGAAGGTAGGAATGCAATTTCAATTGGATCTTCCCATATCAGAATGGGATTAAAATTGCATATTTTACCTGGGCTCCTTCAGAAGGATTCAGTTCTCAGAGTGGATGAAAATCAGAATCTTGTTATCAGTAAGAATGGAAAGCTCGTTCTTAGCAAGAAAGCACTGTCGAAACTGATCATATTATACAGGAGACAGGGGAGAATTAATGAGCTCTCAATGTTCTTAAGTAGAATTTTGAGTATGCCTGGTTCATCAGAATCAGACAATTTGTGTTCTGATGTGATTGGTGCTTGTATCCATTTGGGATGGCTGGAAACTGCTCATGACATCTTGGATGATTTGGGATCAGACTGGAATCCAGATTATATAAACTCATATATGTCACTCATGACTGCTTATTACCACAAACATATGAATAAAGAAGGAAACGCACTGTTTGAACAATTGAGGAAAGCTGGTTTACTGAATAGCTCCATGAATAGCATCCTAGATATTGAAAAATCAAGTTCAGAAGATAGATCTGAGTTGGTCAAATATATCATCCAAGACATGGATGAAGAGGGAGAATTTTCTTCTGTGATCAATGAGCTTAATTCATCTATATACTTTTTCATGAAGGCTAAAATGGTTGAAGATGCCTTGAAGGCATACAGAAAAATACAAGATTTGAAGCTTCGCCCAACGTTGGGGACCTTTGCCAATCTTGTAAATGGTTATTCTTCTCTAGGTATGTACCGTGAGATCACAATATTATGGGGGGACATTAAGAGAAGCATGGAGCATGGAAAAACTATGGTTCACAGGGATCTATATGAGACATTGTTGTTGAACTTTATTCGAGGAGGTTATTTTGAAAGGGCAATGGAGGTGATTGCTTTTATGATGGAGAAAGGCTTTTACATGGATAAGTGGATCTACAAAAATGAATTCCTAAAGTTTCACAAGGATCTTTATAGGAAGTTAAAAGCATCAAATGCAAGAAATGAGGTTCAAGCCCAGAGACTTGAACATGTTCTTGCATTCAGGAAATGGGTGGGTATTAAATAATATCTCATATGAGCATTTCAAACCTCAATATCTTGTTGCAAGACTTTTATGATAACATGTTTATCATATATGACCTTGAGATAGATATCAAACCAAAGATGAAGCATTCATCTTGCATAACATTCTCTTGAAGGATGAGAAAAGTTCATGGTGCCCTTTCTCACCCCGCAAAGGATTGGTGAAATACTTGCCCATATTTTTTTCAAAGTCAGAAGATGGAGAGGTGTGATACCATTTCACATTGAAAGTGTATATGAATCTTGTAATGGTATATAAGAATAGGTCTATGTACACACAATTATTCGAAATATTTTTTTGGTAAAGTAAGAATGATGTCCAGTAGTTAATTGAGGTGTTGCCATGATCATAATCTCAAATATCTACTTTAATAATTGACCGTGAATGCTGAACAGCTCTATCCTCTCTACAGCAAAGAACAGGTCTTCCCGAGTAATTGTTTCATCAAATACTGAACCAAAAGGTTTCTGTTTGGATGGGAATGAAAAGGTCTCTCTGGTGCCTCCATGTTATACGCAAAAGGTTCGTATGCTTTACTTTATAGCCTCTTCATTTTGCTTGGAGGAATTAAAGAAAATTCAGTAGTTCAGTTTCATGGATTCCATAATTTATATAACTTTGTTATGTGGGGGAGAATATGAAGTAAAATCTTAATTCAGTGACACAAAAATCTTGCCAAGAAAACATCAAAGATTGAAGTTGAGAACTATTTAAATTTTCAGCAGACTATACCATTTAGGTTCATATATGGATAATTCTTTTTCTTCATGATTTCATCAGTGCATTAGTGTTCAATTGGCTATATCTGTCATTTTTCAGTTTCTTTCTGCTGTGTACCAAATAATGTCGCTATGATAAATAATACTTTCTAAAGATAGTTCATTCTATACTTGGACCATTATTTTAAGAAAATCAAAGACGCATGAGTACTATATGAATATATATATATATATATACACACACAATACATACATATTAAAAATACACATGTATTGTGTGTGTATAACATTAACTCCATTCCCAATAAAAAAGAACTTTGATAAAAAGTTTCCAGATTTTTTATTCTCAAAATGCGTAGTTTCAGTTGAGAAGTAAACCACCGTGATAAGAGGAGAGGATCCCATGTTCCCATTACATAGCATGTGCTCTGCTATTTATGCATACATAGTGAATTACTTTTAGAACCATCACTTTTCTCTAGTCTGCCATTTATGATATACATACATACATACATATATATATATATTGTAATTATTTTTTAAAAGCTTAAAAGTGGGTAGACAATAAGAACTTGTTGAATAAGTTTATAAAACAAGTCGAAGAAATATATATATAAATTTTCTTTGAATAGATAAATCATGTCATATAAATTAGAAACGATAATATTACATTAAACATGAAAATTTGATATGAACATAATACGTGTATATATATATATGTATATATTGGAGGAATAATATGAAAAAAGAAGGAAGAGTAAGATGAAAATTTCCATGAAGGCCTCATTAGTATAAGTTATTGCTTTCAGTTCTCTTTTTGGCTTTTGTACAAAGCAAATTGTCTCACTTAATACCTTCCACATGCCACTACAATTTTCATTTTATTATTCTTCTTAAAGCTTTGTTTATAACTCTCATTTATTCTATCCGTACATACATATACATATACATATACATACATATACATATACATATACATACATACATATACATACATACATATACATATACATACACACACATATATATATATATATATATAATATATATATATAATATTGGAAGTGTGAAAACGGTTTAGTAGCGGCTAGCATCTAAGTCTTGAATTCATTAGACCTATAGTTAAATTCTTGTATATCATCAAGGATTTGTTGTAGAGAATTTAGTCTTTTTCGATTTTGAGTTTAAAAATTTCTTTTCTCCCTTTATTTGAAAAAGGGTTTAATACAATTTATTTTATATTTTGTTATTATTTCATTCCTGATTAATCTAAATCCAAACAGATCTAATCTAACTCAATTCTTGATTAATCTCCTCCCCTTTTCCTTGAAAATGGATTCGATGCAGTATATTTGTAAAGTATGATACAACTCGATTTTTGATTATTGATTAGTCTAACTCCAAGCAGCTATCAAGGATTTTTCTTTTTCTTTTTTTTACCTAATATGTATAAATTGGAAATTACTTGTTTCCTTGGAACTTTTTTTTTAAAGTTTAACCTTGGGGGCTTAATTAATTAAGATAATGAGAAACCTAGCTAGGTACCATCCGAAAGTTATGTTTGACTTATTTTGTCCTTCTTTTTGGACAATTAACACGTGAGAGAGAGAGAGTAAGAGAGAGAGAGAGGGAGAGAGAGAGAGGAGGCTAGGTTAGCCGAAAGATGATTATCGGTTCAAGAACATAAGGTGCCCCTGCTTGTGACTTAATTTTATTCCTTGTGTTTCAAGGTAATCTTTTATTTCAGCCTTCATAAAAAAAGCCATTATGTCATATTGAAAAATAGATTGTAATTTATTACTAAGAAGAAAGGCAAGAAAAAGTGTGTTAGGTTGAAGATTGACTGAAGAGGTACACCATCCGCCCACGATTCTGTTACACGTGTGGACCCCTCCCAAGTGTTAACACAGACCACATTTTCTGCTTGGATTCGCTAGAATATTAGTTTCAACTTATTTTATATAATAAATTTTATATTGGTCGTTTTGAACTGTTTATTGAACAAAAACATATAGTTTTTTATTCATAAATACATTTTAAACACAAACAGTATTATTTTGAAGACGTTTTTAGTAAATTTCTTTGGAATTAGTATTTTATGATAACTTTTAATCATCCCAACTTCATCCACATATGATATATATATATGTTTATATATATATAAATCTTCACAATTTAGATTTTTAAAATTTCAAAAAGGAAGTTTCTTAGAAATTCAGAAAAACTTAAAGAAACACTCTTACAAAGATGTCCCTCTCTAGTGATGCATGATGCAATGACCATTATATATACATGGCTTTCTTTAACACAAAGTTATTATAATG
>CM049929.1:4178600-4346100 GCA_027405835.1 Asclepias syriaca | reverse complement strand
AGAGAGAGGAGAGAGAGAGAGAGAGAGAGAGAGAGAGAGAGGTGCTTTTTAATTAAGCTTATATATTTTACTTCTTAAATTAAAAAATTGATGTACATTTATTTTACATATATATAAATTTTTAAAAAAATTAAAGACATTTTTATCTATTATGTTTTAAAGTTATATGTAAAATTGTTACTAATTTTACTGATTTTTGTTTACATGTAATTTATTGTGATGACAAATAATAATAATAATAATAATAAATAAAAGGTATTTATTTAAAATTAATTATTAAAATTAAGAAAAAAATGCAATTAGAAATATTTATTTTTTAGACAAACTAAAAAGAAAGGGAGTGAATGCGAATTAGTTAAAAGATGAGGTCCTGAAAAAGAAATATTCACTGATCAGTGATCGTACCCACTAGTAAAACCATTCAGAGTGCTTTGTTTTTGCTTAATCGTCGTCGCTGTCCAAAGATTTCGCAGAGGAAAAACCTTGAAAAGAGGGGGAAAAAAAGGATGGACTTTGCAGGGCAAACAAAGGACTTGTTCGGAGAAGATGAGGAGGAGGAGGAAGAAGAAGTTTACCGCAATGGAGACGATGAAGAAGAACAAGAGCAGCATCCCCAGAAGGTAAGCCATCAATCGTCATCATCGGAGGCATCTTCGTCATCATCTGCTGCGTCTTCGGGCGGATTTGATCCTACAACCGCAGGCGTAAAAAAACTATATCAATGAAACAATTATAAATATATGAAATTATTTGAAATTTATATTTTATATTATAATTACGAAAATAATAAATACACATATTATACATATGTTATATTGTGATTATATTTTATATTTTAAATATAAATTATATTAAATATAAATATTCTCAAAAAAAATATTATCAAATAACACAATTTAAACCACAAGTTTTTATTATTGTTATATTTCTCAAAGCTTGTACTGAAGTTCTTTTTTAACTCTTTTGTTTCGAATTTGTCGCAAAACATGAATTTCAAGGTGTATTTTTATAAAATGTCATTGCTGACACTAGTAATATAATAATGCCATTGTAAAAAAAACTCAAAATTTATATTCTACAACGAATTAAAAGTTAAAAAAAATAAATTTAAGGTTTGAGGAAGGAATGACTACAAAGACATATGGTTTAAATTGTGTTGTTTGGATAATATTTTTTCAAAATCTTTATATTTAATATAATTTTCAAATAATATAAATTTTTGTATTGTATCTAAATGGTAAATATTTATTTATTGTTTATACAGTTGTGATTCAAATTTAGGGATTCAGAAATATAATTATGTTAAATTTATTTTGACATCATCTAGTATGCAATATAAAATATAAATTTTATACAAATTAACATATTAATAGTTGCTTCAGTTGGTTAATATAATTTTGTCATTTGTGTAGTTGAGAGATCGAATCCTTTCAATTTAAGAAATTATCCCTAAAAATAAAAATTTAATAATTTTAAAATATTAATAATTTTAAAAGACGAAAATGCTCTTAAAAATTAGATGGAAGTCTGACGGAAATTTTGGACGAAAAAGCAAATGAGCTGATATTTTATAATTCAAATATTAGTTGAATGCAAAAATAAATATAAGTGCAAAATATAAATTTTTAAAAAGTTAGTAAAATAATTTAAATATAATTGCTAATACCGCCAATTATCGGAAATGCGCTGAAGATCTTTTGATCAGGGTGCATGTTTTTTATAATAAGCTTGAATAGATGGGACGAAGTTAAACAATTGAAGTTGCCGATGCTGATTTCAGGGAAAGCAAGTTGACGGCCGTCTCCGATTGGTAAGTCAATCTCTCGCTCTCTCTTCGTTGCATTTCTTTTATCTCTCGGATTGTGCAGTTATTGAAGGAAATGAATGAAAGTTATGTGTTCGACGAAATGCTTCACCAGTTAGTTTGTTTCGAAATCCAACTCCGCTCTTCTTTATCGTCTTGTACCCTCTGTTTCTTTGGGCTTTTGTTTTCTAGTAGCTTTCTATGATGTTTTCGTCGGAAATTCTGGGACTGTTTTGAATTTGGATCAGCAGCTTTATTATTTATTCAGTTTCAGCGATTCTGCTCATGAAAATTCAGAAGAATTTTTGGGATTAATTTTTTTATTTTAATTTTACCATATTTCAACTGAGTTAGTCTAATTTCCGAGTGCTTTCTCTGGTTTACTATGCTTACAGAGTTTTAAAATTAGGGACAATTTTGAACTCAATGGCCCGACTTCTGAAGAGAGAGCATCATTTTTGGCTCAAAAGTTATTATTCCGCTTGTGGGATGGCTTCAGAGTCTGCTTTAAAGTCAAGTTATGCTTCAGAGCTTACGGTAAGAAAACTTTGCATGTTGGAGAAAAGTAATCATCATTTATGCAAATTTGCCCCTTCCAAACACTTTTCTGTTTACCTGACAACGCCAAAGTTATGCTGGGAAGGATCCTCTCGTGCAATCTTATTGGCAAAGTTTGAAACATATTTGACTAATCATCAGTTGGATGAAGCTTGGGAAACTTTTAAAGATTTCAAGCGGTTATATGGCTTTCCTGAATATTCCCTCCTGAATCGATTGATAATGGAGCTGTTATATTCAACTGATTCTAGGTGGCTCCAGAAGGCATATGATTTGGCCCTTTTGGTGTCAAAAGAGAAATCAGTCGTACTTGGAGTGGATTTACTTACTAAGCTTTGCCTCTCCTTGTCAAGGGCTGAAATGCCTATACAGGCATCGTGGATTGTTAGAATGATGTTGCAGAAGAGGAGTTTCCCAACAATGGATATTCTGGGGTCAGTGGTTCTTCATATGGTGAAGACAGAGACAGGAGCAATTTTGGCATCAAATATCTTGATTGAGATCTGTGACTTAATTCAGCAATTAAATGCAAACAAATCCAATTATCCGAAGTTAATAAAACCAGACACTATGATATTTAACCTTGTTCTTAAAGCTTGTGTAAGATTTGGATCATCTCTCAAGGGTTTGCAAATCATAGAGGTTATGGCTAACTTAGGAGTTGTGGCTGATGCTCATACTATTAATATTATATCACTGATTCATGAGAAAAATCATATGAGGGATGAATTGAAGAAATTCAAGGAACACATAGATCTGGTTTCTTCTCCTTTGGTTTGCCATTATCGACAGTTCTTTGATAGTTTGCTGAGCTTGCATTTCATCTTCAATGACATTGATGCTGCTTCTGCACTCATACTAGACATGTTCAGTTGTTCAAAAACTAAGCTTGTTCAAGAAGGTAGGAATGCAATTTCAATTGGATCTTCCCATATCAGAATGGGATTAAAATTGCATATTTTACCTGGGCTCCTTCAGAAGGATTCAGTTCTCAGAGTGGATGAAAATCAGAATGTTGTTATCAGTAAGAATGGAAAGCTCGTTCTTAGCAAAAGGTTTCTGTTTGGATGGGAATGAAAAGGTCTCTCTGGAGACTCCATGTTATACGCAAAAGGTTCGTATGCTTTACTTTATAGCCTCTTCATTTTGCTTGGAGGAATTAAAGAAAATTCAGTAGTTCAGTTTCATGGATTCCATAACTTATATAACTTTGTTATGTGGGGGAGAATATGAAGTAAAATCTTAATCCAGTGACACAAAAATCTTGCCAAGAAAACATCAAAGATTGAAGTTGAGAACTATTTAAATTTTCAGCAGACTATACCATTTAGGTTCATATATGGATAATTCTTTTTCTTCATGATTTCATCAGTGCCATTAGTGTTCAATTGGCTATATCCGTCATTTTTCAGTTTCTTTCTGCTATGTACCAAATAATGTCGCTATGATAAATAATACTTTCTAAAGATAGTTCATTCTATACTTGGACCATTATTTTAAGAAAATCAAAGACGCTTTTGCACTATATGAATATATATATATATACACACACACAATACATACATATATACATACATATTAAAAATACACATGTATTGTGTGTGTATAACATTAACTCCATTCCCAATAAAAAAGAACTTTGATAAAAAGTTTCCAGATTTTTTATTCTCAAAATGCGTAGTTTCAGTTGAGAAGTAAACCACCGTGATAAGAGGAGAGGATCCCATGTTCCCATTACATAGCATGTGCTCTGCTATTTATGCATACATAGTGAATCTACTTTGTGAACCATCACTCCATCACTTTTCTCTTTTCTCTAGTCTGCCATTTATGATATACATACATGCATATATATATATATATATATATATATATATATATATATATATGTATATATTGTTATTATTTTTTAAAAGCTTAAAAGTGGGTAGACAATAAGAACTTGTTGGGTGGTAGCACTTTTATAGAAAGTGAGGGACATTTGCGTTAATTTTCATTTGGTTAGATAATTCGGTATTTAAAATAACTATTTTGACTAATTTATATTTATATTCGTTTTATATTAAAATTTATATTTAATTTTTATTAAATATATTATTTGAAATTATTAGATTAATCTACTAATCTCGATTTAGTTCGATCTAATTCTTATTCGAAGAAAGCTTCCCTCGCATCTCCTATAATATTAATAATTCATTTTTTCCATTGTAATTACACTCTATTTTAAATAAGTTTATAAAACAAGTCGAAGAAATATATATATAAATTTTCTTTGGATAGATAAATCATGTCATATAAATTAGAAACAATAATATTACATTAAACATGAAAATTTGATATGAACATAATACGAATATATATATATATATATATATATATATATATATATATATATATATATATATATTGGAGGAATAATATGAAAAAAGAAGGAAGAGTAAGAGGAAAATTTCCAAGAAAGGCCGCATTAGTATAAGTTATTATTGCTTTCAATTCTCTTTTTGGCTTTTCCCTCCTTTTATTTTTCCCTCTCTTTGCACAAAGCAAATTGTCTCCCTTAATACCTTCCACTTTTCTCTTTTCTTTGTAGAAAAAATAATGATCGCAAGATTAGCCACTTTTCTTTTCCTCATTTATACCCGACACAAAGTCCACATAGCACTAGAATTTTCATTTTATTATTCTTCTTAAAGCTTTGTTTATAACTCTCATTTATTCTATCCGTACATACATATACATACATATATATACATACATATACATACATATATATACATACATATACATATATATATATATATATATGTATATGTATGTATGTATGTATCATTGGAAAAATTTAGCCGACGATTTCAAAATGTTAATTTTCGGACAAGATTCTGATGGTCGTTACTTCAAAACCACCTCTTTTACCCGACTTGCTTTACGCGTTAGGGTTTATATATATATATATATATATATCATTGGAAAAATTTAGCCGACGATTTCAAAATGTTTATTTTCGGACAAGATTCTGATGGTCTAACCCTATCTCAAAACCACCTCTTTTACCCGACTTGCTTTACGCATTAGGGTTTACTCCCATGTAAACATTTAATAAAAACCTTTTTCCCTTTTTTCCAAAGATTCGTGAATTTCTTTGGAATTAGTATTTTATGATAACTTTTAATCATCACAACTTCATCCACATATGATATATATATATATATATATATGTTTTCTTTGATGGTATATATATATAAATCTTAATGGGACAATTTAGATTTTTATTTTTATTTTTTCAACAAAAACTTTTTCCTACATTCTCTCTCTCTCTCAAAGGAAGTTTCTTAGAAAATTCAGAAAACTTAATGAAACACTCATCAAATTATTCCCTCCCACCCTCTCTTCTAATGATGCATGATGTAATGACCAATATATATATATATACATACATATATATTTAACACAAAGTTATTATAATGCATATCCATATCCATGGCTTCCTTTGATTTCAGTCTCGCCATTCTCTTCCTAGTAAACATTCTCAAATCTCATCTGCCCATGCCCATGGTAAGTTCTTGGGAATGGGATCCTTTTCACGTAGTTGATAATATCACTTGGACCAAATTTTTCCTTCTTTTTTTTCTCTTCTTCATTTTATCCTTCATTTCCATCACTATCTCACCTTCACCGTTAAACCTCGTCGTGGTGCAATTCAAGTTCAATAGTTTTTCAGCTATTCACATGGCTTCTTTTTGGCCATTGGTATTGTTTCCTCAAGCTGTGTTTTGGTACATTTTTCCTTTCTTCTTTGTTCTCTTTACTTTCACTTCTTGCAGTACCAGAATCTTCAACCTATTTCTTAGGTCTACTCAAACTTTACTTTCTTTACTTCCAAATCTTGAAATATTCATCACTCATAATAATGAATTACAAGCTGCACCGGTGGCGGTACCTGATAGGTTGGATTTGGATATTGAAGGAGGAGTAGTCAGTGATAACATATAATATACATACATATATATATATATATATATATATATATATATGTAAATATATGCATAATTATTATGTTAGAAAAGGACGTGATGACATTCATGGAGGAGTTGAATCAAGATCTCATGCAACGATATATATATAATGTAATGTTTCCCTTCATGTAGTTTCATTATTCATCTAGATATCTATGTTATTTTGTAGTGATAAAATTATCATTTTTTTTAAAAGAAAAATATTCACTTTGATTTGATGTTTAATTGAAATATTTTGTGATTTTACTACGTATTACTATGAAATATATTATTTATAAATAATTAATTGAAGAAATGTTAAAGAAAATATTGGAAGTATATATATATATAGAATTTGAATGACAAGTTATTTATGTCCTATTGAATGTACCTTTTAATTTCATCATATGTGCGTATAGTATTAATAAAGATGAAACAACCTGCATTACTTTCCATGTTTACATGGATTGAAGTCGATTATATATATATATATATATATATATATATATATATATGTTGTGCATGCTTCTGAAAAAAAAAAATACATGCATAATACTTTCATTTCACACCATGACAATGCTATATAGTTACATGCATGTAAACATAATAATACTCTTATGAATAATATATGAAATCACAAAATAGAAATAGTGACTTTTGTATATTTTAAAATACTCTAAAAATAAATATTTTTTTTATGATTACAACGAGTACATTATACAATACAATTGGTAAAAGATTATATGCTCATATCTTAATGATTAAAAAGGAAAAGGAAGAGGAATTGGAAGAAGAAGAAGAAAGAATTTTACTCTTGAGTGGAAACAAAGGAAATAGCGAAATGATTACCAATAACCATAGAACTTTTTTCCCATATTGTTTGTTGAAGCATTACTATCTTTTCCTCATTATAACTAAACGACTTATTCTTATATAAGATTATAACAATTATTTTAATTTTAAGTTTCAATATGGGACAAAATATTATAAAAAAGTTTAACTAAATTCCTTAGAATTTGATCAAAATAACTAAAATGAAGGTTTTTATCACCAATATATATATATATATATATAATATATATATATATATATATATATTATATATATAGATAGATAATAGAGCAGCCCCAACTTTGTCTAGTTGTGGCATTGCTGCTAGAAAGTTAGAAACTTTCCCAACACTATCCATTTTTCCTCTTTTATTCAAATTCCAATTGGCAAAAGGAAGTTTTTAGGAGCTGTTTGGCTTTTATTAGAATACAACATTTTTTTGGTAATAAAACTTCTTGCCAACCCCCCATTACACTTTCTACAATTTCTGCATTGCCAAACACCACTTACATACATATACATACATACTTATATATATATAGCTAGAAGTTCAAGTTTTCTTATGTAACAAACTAAATTCTCCATGTATCTTTTCTTTTTCCGTCCTTATTGCAATAATTAATATTCCTCTTTTTTTTCTTTGTATAGAAATCTTTCACTCAATTAAAACCAGAAAGAAAGCAGAAGGAATTACTTAACTTATGAGTACTTGAAGCGTCAAGATCGTACTTTCTCTCTCCTAAAGAAAGAAAGAAAAGAAAGTCAAGGTCTTGATTCTCTCTTAGCTTTTCCCTTTTTTATCTTTACATACATTCATTCATTCATACATATATATATATATACATGCATATATATATACACACACACCACACACATATATATATATATATATATATATATATATATATCTATATATATATATGTGTGTGTGTGTGTGTGTGTGTGTGTGTGTGAATGTATGTTTATATTGATGTTGCCCTCGCTTCTCTAATTGTTCATCCTCTTTTTTTGGCTTCGTACATATACCCCATATATATATATATATATATAGAGAGAGAGAGAGAGAGAGAGGGCTGCAAAATTACTTTCTTGTGTTCCTTTAGTGTTAGTGGTGGCGTTTAAAGGTATTATCTTTTTTCATCTTATGAAATATTAATTATGCTTATATATTTTACTTCTTAAATTAAAAAATTAATGTACATATTATATATATATATATATATTTTAAAAAAAAAATTGAAGGCATTTTTATCTATTATGTTTTAAAGTCATATGTAAGATTATTATTAATTTTGCTTAGTTTTATTTATGTGTAATTTATTATGATGACTGAGTTTTATTTATGTGTAATTTATTATGATGACAAATAATAATAATAATAATAATAATAATAAAAATAATAAATAAATAAAAGGTATTCATTTAAAATTAATTATTAAAAAAAAATGCAATTAGAAATATTTAATTTTTTAGACAAACTAAAAAAAAAGGGAGTGAATTCGAATTAGTTAAAAGATGAGGTCCTGAAAAAGAAATATTCACTGATCAGCGATCGTACCCACTAGTAAAACCATTCAGAGTGCATCGTTTTTGCTTAATCGTCATCGCTGTCCAAAGATTTGGCAGAGGAAAAACCTTGAAAAGAGGGGAAGACAAAAGGATGGACTTTGCAGGGCAAACAAAGGACTTGTTCGGAGAAGATGAGGAGGAGGAGGAAGAAGAAGTTTACCGCAATGGAGACGATGAAGAAGAACAAGAGCAGCATCCCCAGAAGGTAAGCCATCAATCGTCATCATCGGAGGCATCTTCGTCATCATCTGCTGCGTCTTCTGGGTCTTCTTCTGGCGGTTCTTCGTCGGCCGGTTCGTCATCGCGTTCTTCGTCTTCTAATCGAAGCAGAAGTAGTAGCCCGAGTGGGAGCGGAGGTGGGGAGGAAGAAGACGAGCGTAATAATGACGGTGTTGAAGGAGAAGTTAGGTCGTATGATAATAAGACCTCTAATTATAATCTGGATTTGTATGAGAAGATTGAGAATGAGGACGAGGAGGAAGTAAAGGATCTATTTGGGTCTGATAACGAGGATTATGTTAAAACCTCGACCATTAGCCGATATCCAGTTCCTGGTAAATTTTTTTTCTCCCTTCATTGTTTTTTGTTTTATGTTTTGTCAATTTAGTTTGGTGGAAAGTTTTTAACTCGTTCTAATTTTAAGTTCTAATTTTGAAGATAAATTTTGGGATTTAGGGTTTTATGCAATCTTTGAATCGTAATTTTGTCTTTTTTGTTTGTGTTCATGTGGTCTTGCAATGGATATGTTTCAGTGAACAAAGAATTATGTTCAGTTGAGTATGTTCAGTGCAATTAAACGAGTTAAAAACACCTATTTTACTTATATAAAGTGCTTCCTTTATCCATGGTTGTTAAATTTGCGTGCTTTTGCTTCACACTGAACTGAGAGCCTCATGAATTTTATCCTTTTATTTCCCCTTCCCTTTGTGTTTCCATATTTGCAGTTTTGCCTGTTATACGGAATACTAACAACCACAACCACAACCACAACCACACGAGAGGGGGTTACGGTCGAGGGGGCCGTTGGCAGAACAATCGAGGACCGGGTCTCCTTCCTAATCCTTCTGGACATTATCCTGGAAGGGGCAATTTTGGATATGGCCCAAGGTCTTTCAATGGTTATCATCGTGATGAACGCTTTGTGTCAGAATTGAAATTTTTGAAGAGTGAAGAAACATTAGCAAGAAAAGGCATAGCATTTCAGGAGGTAATAAGATTTCAAATATTTGTGCAAAGCTTTCTGTGCCCTGTTTTTCATGTGATGGAAAAACCTTTTTTTTAATTGCTTGGTGTAAGAAAATGATTTAACTCGAACAGCATATTTAGTGTAACTGAAGAAAGAGATGAATAGGTCATATTATTGGACTTTGGAATTTAAATAGGGGAAACTAACAAGACTTGTAGCCATGCAGCATATATGATATAAGCATGTTATCTCAAGCTCTAATGTTTTTGGTGTATTCTATGATTTCCTATGGGTTTATCATGCCAAACAGCCATGCGAACTTGCATGCTACAGTCGCGCAGAAGGTGGAGATGTCTATTTTGATGATCGGAGTTTGGTAAGCCTTTCTTTTCTTTGGAAACTAAAGCTTGTCTTATGTGACCTCCTTATTCTGAATGAGCTGTAGTAATATGTCTAGCTAATCCTTATGCCTTTTGTTTTTGCTATTACCAGAGACTGTTTAAGCGCATGATCAGCCAAGACATTGGGTTTGACCTGAATCAAGGTTTTGATACTTTCATTGAGAAGAGAGGTTAGCTTTACACGGGGTTCACAATAGTTTTAAATATAACTTACAGAAAAAAGATTCTTGAAGCTGAAGATAATTGTATTTGACATTGGACATTTAATGGTCTGAACCAGATCTGGGCTCTCAAGGTTTTGGTGATCTTCTGGCTTGCATCAGAAATAAAAATATTCCTCTCCAGAACATGCACTTTGTGGTGAGAACTGTGCAATTCTTTCTTTTATTTATAATACATAGATACCTCAAAAGCAGCTGACAAACTTTCTCCTCATCCTCATTCTTATGGCAGACTTATCGCAACAACCTCAATAAGGTAAAGGTTGACTTCTCAGGATTCTTCCACTTACTATATTCTTTCACGGTGCACGTGAAACTGTTTCTTGTGACCTTCTGACAAAATCAAAGTACTATCTGTTAAATTGTTGTCTTCATGCTGTAAAACAATTTGGGAACTTTACTTTGTGGCATTGGGTCAAACAAATGATTCATTACCAACATGTGTTAGAACTTCCTTTGAAGTGCATATTCCTCGTTGTTTGGTTTGTTAGATTTATTTACTCATTGATGAGCACTTTTTGAGGCTGCAACTCTCTTTTTGTGTAGATAATGGCTACTCATTACCAGAGACATGAACCTTGGGAAATGGGGGTGCACAGAAGGAATGGAGTTGTATATCTTGATGTGCATAAATTGCAAGAAAGGCCTAAGAGTGAAGTGGAACGTCGTAGGTATGAGTTTTTTTCCAGATCCCCTTCAGCTATGAGGACTTAACTTCCTTGTTTAGGTTATGGTCAATGTTTATGTGAGGTACTTGTGGCTGCATAAAACTTTTGTTCACAGCTGAGTCATCCCCTCTCCGTTCATCTCATCTTTTGACTATTATCATCTGAATAAATATGCATAAATAGAACAAAAAAATTTATGTATCTGCTGGACTGTGGAATGCATCTTCACCATTTTTTTTTATTACATGAAGATTTTTCTTTTCTCATAAGTTATAGAACCTGATGATTGCCATACTCACTCGCTTAATTGAGCTTGATTTAGCTAGTTTTTTAATGATTAGTGCTCACAGTGCAAAGCAATGTAAATGTTTTTGGATAAGGATAACGAATAGATTGCACTCTCTCTGCAAAGCTGAAAGCCTTATAGATTTTTTTTTCTTCTTATTTGCACTGTCTATTTTGGGAATTTCTTGTATTCCTCTGTCCTAATAATAAGAAATGTACATAGCCCTTGATTGGTTCCTGGATGAATTTGTTTTATTTGTATCTTTCCCTTTTCATATTACTCCTTTTTTCCCTCTATATTTTCTAAATCTTCTTTTATTCCTCATCAAATAGATGCTACTGGGGTTACTGTTTTGAGAGCCTTGCAACAGAAGATCCTAGAAGAGATGATGGAGAAGGTATACATCACGTTGATGCAAATGTTGAGTATTGTTCTGTAATTAAGACCAAGTTAGGAGCTCATCGTATACTAATGGGCGCTGAAATGGATTGTTGCGATTCTACTGATGATGGAAGGAGGTTCTATGTTGAATTAAAGACTAACCGTGAGGTATTGTTGTACGCAGGATAGTTTTTGCTTTTTCTGCTGTCTGACTCCTAGTATCTTAGTAAAATTGGTTTTGCTTCTGTTTTGCAGATTGACTCTCATGGTACCGAGGAATACTTTGAGAAGGATAAACTGCTTCGAATATGGGTACGTGACTTCCATTTTACTCTTTTATGCTCTTCTTTCCTATCCCATATCATTATTTATTCTTGCTCTGGACTTATTTACATGTATCTCTGCATTATTAACCTGATTTCATTTGGCATTTTAATGTGCTTATTGTGTTCTTGTGGAAACTAGTGTCCCAGTGATGTTTCTCATAGGTTGAGAATATTTAGTTCATCAGATTTGTTTGAGGTTATGTATCTAATATTGTTCTTATATTGCAGATTCAGTCATTCCTGGCTGGTGTGCCTTATATTGTAATTGGATTTAGGTATATTTATATATTAGCCAGTGGGGTTCTTATTTTTGTAACTCTGGTGAAAATTACATTCAGTAGTCAATATTTATTTTCTTAATTCAGGGATAACCATGGGCAACTAGTCCGAACAGAGAGACTAAGAACCAAAGACATAACTCAGAGAGTAAAAATGAAGAACTACTGGCAGGTAATTTGCTGCCTGTTAAGTTACACCAATTCCACTCCTATTTTTAGCCCTCTTCTACTTGAGTTTCAGTCATTACATTTTTATTGCATCCAAGAAGGAAGGCAAAGTCATCAAAAGTCATGTCTGTCCTTAGTTTTTAAGTAGATGAGGTTCTGTTCGTTTTTCAATTGTTGGTCGGGAGATCTTATGTCTTTAGGTTTATCCTGGTTCTGATGGGATGAACATTGCAGGGAGGAGTGTGCCTGGCTTTTGCAGATGAAGTGTTATGCTGGCTTTATGGAACAGTCAAAGATAGTAAGAACCTCCAAAATCATATATTCTTTTGTCCACAGTCATTATTATTATTATTATTATTATTTGTTTTTTAATAAATGATAAGGATTCTATATCTTTTGATTTCAGATGAAGACTACATTTTACAGTATACTGCTAATTCTACAAGATTGGAGCTTCTACGGGCAGATTCTTGTCCAGACTCCATCATTGACCATGTGGACCAATTGTAATTGTTTCAGTAGAAGAAACTATTAACATTTCATGATATTAGATATAGACATGAGATCAGTACATTGTGACTCAACACACACACACACACACACACATATATATATATATATGTGCACTGGGAAGAGAAAAGAAAAGACCAGCAATAGGGTATAGGGATAAGATATGTGAGCTATGTTGGTAGAATTTTGTCCTTTACTAAAGTCATGCTAATATATATATATATGGATTTTTTTTCATTTAAAGAAATGTATACAGATTCTTGTTCTCTCTCTCAAATGAAGACTTTACATTTCTAAAAGAAATTGTGATGATTTCTGATATGTAATAATGTACTTTTTTTTTAAATGGATTTTGGTTTATGCTTTTGGGAAGAATTTCTGTGCATGTATTTTATTGCTGGAAAATATGGTTTTGGTGGAATAAAATAAAAAATTAATGTTACTTTTAATTTAGGATATGTTAGCAAATTGGATAATCAAATAAATCAAAAAAAATTAATTAAATTTTCTTATTTAATATATTTAGTGAGAATAAATACGTTCAAATTTGCTAATGCAAACCATTGTAAACCCCCAGACTATTTCCGGACAGTTTTATCTATTCTTTTTACCAGTGCTTTTTTGCGAGAAAATTGAGGACTGAAGTAGGAAAATCGATACAGAGATGCAGCAACCGGAGGAAGCCGGAACTTCGACGCTTGGCGGTGGGCTGCTCAGCCGCCAATCCGTGGAAAGCATATCGGAGAGACTGTCGAAGCTAGATAATTTGTACTTTCCCCGTGCGCTTCAATCTTCTGCCACCACTCCTCCTGACCGCAAGTTCCTCCTCCTTCGCCTCCTTTCCCGAGACGTCGCAGTTTTTTTAGGTATGCATTGCTTTCTTTTCCTATCTTCTCGAATTTCTGAAAAAGTTTAATCTTAACAGTTGACTGAATTTTTCGTTTCTATTTTACATTGGAAATTTACTTTTTCTTTTTTTATTAGAGTTTTGCCCATTTGTGGATGGTTTTTTAGGGATGAATAAAAAATGAACCTTTTTTTTTTTTTGGGTGGGGGATGTTATATCAGAGAGATATGGATCGGAGCTGACAGCTGAGGAGCTTAAAGAATTCGATGTGTTGAAAAGTGATTATGAAATCAACTGGCATTTGAGTCATCTAAGAAGTGTGCTTAGTCCTACAGAGGAGGAGCTCAAGTCTAGGACAGTGAAGATAAAGAATAGGCGGAGAGCATACTTGGATAAGTTAGTAAGTGGTGGGCAGTATTTTTCAGAGGATGCAATGAGGGAAAGGGAGCCGTACTTGCACCATGAGTATTTGGGCAAGTTTCAAGATCCAACTGGGAGGAGAATGGCAAGGCCTGGGGAGCGGTGGTCCGAGACATTGATGAGGCGGTCTGAGGAGGCAATGCTGGTGGACAAGATAAGGGGAGAGCAGCAGCTACGGGGGGTGGCTCAGAGAGATTGGGTGGGTAATGTGAGAGAGCAGCTGGAAGAATTAATGGTGGAGGAAGAAGAAGAAGAGGAAGAAGAAGAAGAAGAGGAAGAGGAAGAGGATGAAGAAATGGAAGAACCAGGTGGAAGAAAAGAAAAAGTGGCAATTATAGAAGAGGAGGAGGAGGAGGAGAGAGAAGATATGGAGAACCATGCTGGTAATGGGACTTCACTTTTTGGGGAGGTAAGACATTATCTTCTGGCATTTTTGTTTCCTCATCATTTGTGTTGCTAATGAATGCATTTGAATATGATAGTTCCTGCAATTACCTTTGCTTCCAGCATGTACTAAAAGGTAGAATAGGATTTATAGAATATATTAATGTTTTCTTGATTTGTGCAAATAGTATAGATTATTATGCTCAGAATATTAGCAAGCTCGAGACTTTTTACAGTAAAAGGAAAAAGAATTGCTTTATTCCTTAATTCTTAACAAATATCCTCTAACATTTTTTGTAATGTATCTAGCTCTTATCTTTTTTGTAGTGGGTTAAATTCTATATTTTCCTATATCTCTCCCCCCTCCCCCCATTTTCTTCCTAGAAGATCTAGATGAGAAGAAATTATCTAGGTGTTGTTTTTTAACTTGTATTAAGGTGACAATGGATGTCTTACAAACTGAAATTTGTTACCACAGTTTGCAAGGGGTGTGAGGACCTTTCTTGCTGTCAATAAATTGTTTGTAATCATTCCTTGTGGGTCTCCTGAAAACTGTAAAATGACTGATTTCTTTTCTACCGCCTTAAATTTTAGAATGTTTTACATTTATAGTCTGCCACGATTGTTTCCACATCATTTTTGGATGTATAAAATGTTGAGAGTTTCCTGATCCTCCAAAGGTGATGATAGTTTGCGGTCTATAATAATTTGGTTGTAAACAATCAACATAAGAATGTAAGCTATTGAGTCAAAGTTGCTGTTGTTAATTGTTTTGCCCTAGTTTCTGGTTTTCTGCAATTTCACAGCAGTTATGATGATGTCCACTAGCTATATTTAATGATGAGGTGAGATGGTTGGCTGTGTGTGATCGCCAATTTTGGTTACATTAGATGAACTATAATTTGATTGATTCATTGAAATCCTTAACAAAAATTATACCATTTCCTTCTTTACTCCTGTAGGTATCTTATTCACTCATAATGAGTTTCCATTTTTTTTATAGCAGATTTTTAATACTGAGTGTGTGAACTTATCTTTTTAAGCATATAAAGTATTCTTATTACCCTTTTAGTATCGAGGAAATGTTTTTAACTTAACCTCCTACCTCCCACCATTGGAAGAAGAATTGGATATGCTTGTTTAGTGTTGTTGTCCAGTTGTGGAATACATGCTTCAAACATGAAGCATTGTGGTGCTGTTGTGGTTTAGGAACTGATGGTGTTTATATTCTAGATTTCCAAACTGGATGACTACAAGTTAATTGAGTAACCCAGAATAACTATATGTAGATTTTGCTTTGGGATTTAATGGATTTGGATCCATAGTGACAGTTCATTGCTGTATATTATTTTCTTTTTCTTTATTATTGCAAGACAAAGGCAAGTTGTGTAGAATCAGCTCCATGATATCTTGTTCCAGTATATTTCATTGTTGGCAAACTTGGTGGAGTTTTTATACGTCTCAGAGTTATAAAAGAGTGAGAGAAATGAACAGTTGTGTGTGCAAAATCTCACCAGAAATCTCTGCAATTTTTACACACTCTCTGTCCACAGTAATACAAGTTTACAAGTTTTCCCCATGTGTGTTCCAAGGTTGTGTTCAATACAAGTTTTCCCCATGTGTTCCAAGGTTGTGTTCCCTTTTTGGTGTCTTCTTACAATATATCTCTAACAACTCTTCACAATTGCAGATAGCAGGTGTCCCTTCCCAAAACAATCCGCACACTACAACAGTGATACAACCCGAGATTGAATGCTTGTCTGCTGAAGAGATGCAAGATCGAATGGACCAATTCACTTACATAATGCAACAAAAATTTCTATCAGGAGAAGACTACCAGCATTTGGACTATGCAAAAATTGATCAGGATGAAAGTTTAGATGACCACTGGATGAAAGAAGCAAATCTTGATGCAGAAGAAAAATACTTTGACGATGTTTGAATTAGTTTGTATTGTGTATATAAAAAAAAAAAAAGAGTGTTCTTACAGAGTTTCTTCCTGGAAAAAAAGGTCACTTTAAATCAATTTTAGATTAGTCTGTTTCAAAGTGTAACTGTTACCGGATCTCACGAAGATGAGCAAAAGAAAAGTTAGTTTGTAACTATAGTTACTTTTCTTGGCCCTCATAATATGTATGTGTATATATATATATATATATATATATTAATAAATAGATATCCGGCCTAAAGTTTTTTTTTTTTTAATTTTTGAGATAATTTTAGTTCTAATTTTATTTATATGAATTTGAAAAAGCAGTAATATGTATGTATTTATATGGATAAAGTGAGATATTATATATAAAATCTCACTTTATATATATATATATGGAGAGAGAAGGCAGCAAAAGAAGCGAGGTGCTCCCGGCGGTATATTACAATCTCCCCGGAGTTCCAATGGTTCGTAAAACGCTCACTCTTCTTCCGATACTTTATCTCTCTACATATACATATATAACATACATCTGTATATGAAACACTCACACACATACACACATTTTTCACTCACAAAAAAACTCAAATCAACCCCAAAAAGGCAAATCGGATAGAGAGAGAAAAAGGGGGAATGGGTTAGCCAAGTTCTCTTTTCCATTATTTTTTTTTTGTTTTTTTCCGTCTCAAAACCCTAATTTATTTTTTCCCCATCTCTCCTGAGGAAAAAGGAAGCCCTACCTTTATCATTATTTCTTCAATTTTCAAATTTATTTTTCTTTGTTTTAAATGGTTTAATTAAAATCTTTTTGTTGATAATAGTAATTCGAAACGACAAGAACAGCAGGAACAACAACAACAACAATTACAAAAGGCAGAAGACAGGGAAAGAGATGTACAGAAGTGGTGGAGGATCCAAGGCGGTGGCGGCAGAGATGGGACATGTGGTGGCTGATCGTAAACGGATTAATGATGCCCTAGATAAACATCTAGAGAGATCCTCGCCGTCTACTTCGGCTACCACCACCACCGTCACCGCCGCTAAAGCTCTCAACGGCAAGGATCATCATCGTTCATCTATGTTCAAGACTGCGGATCATCATTTCAAGGACGCCAAATGCACCGATGGTTTTTCCTTTCTCCTTTTAAGTTTCATTAATTATCCTATAATGTGCATATTTTCAGCTTAAAATGAGTGAAAAGTTCAGAACTTTCATTTTTTTTCTATTTCTGTGAAATTTCAAGTTTCTAAGAAGTGGATTCTGCTGAATATACTATGAATTTGCCGAAATTGATACTTTTGAATTTTAATTTTTTTTGAAAAAAAAAAAAATCAATCTCTAAAGCCTGTGTTTATTTGGCGGTAACGAGTATAGAAGAATAACTGTTATCAAACCTTAAGTCATTTTTGTTCTCCGTTAGCTTTACAGAGTGAGCAACAGAAGGATTTTGAAAAGACCAGCAGAATGTCAGCGTTATGCAAAATATGTCACTGGTAGTCAATTTTGTTGTTGGAATTTTTAGGTGGTCCAAATTTGGTAGCCAAGTCGTTTGTTTGCCTCAAAATTTATATCCATTGGCTGGATGTTGAAACTGGTCTCTTTATCTAGCTATTAACTGGGAACGCAGCATGGTTGGGATAAAGATTTTGAAATTTATATCCATTGGCTGGATGTTGAAACTGGTCTCTTTTTCTAGCAATTAACTGGGAACGCAGCATGGTTGGGATAAGGATTTTCAAAATCTTTGAGGAGTGAGCAACCATGAGTCTGGGGATTTGAGGGTTATACTGTAAACTTTACATGTTGAAATTTACTGTTCATATAATCGTTCTAAATTTGATTTTCCCTTTTTTTCATCTTTTCATAATAGATTTTAGTTACAAATCAAAATTTAAAATTGAAATGTAGAACTTAGGTTCCTACCCGACATAATTGTATATTCTTTCTTTCCTTTTTGGAGCTGGTTCAGACTTTACCTTATCTTCTTGTTACTGAACTTACCAGGTCTTTTTTTTTTTCCTACTTTGATTTACTTGGGGGATTTTCCCTTTTTAATTATCAGTAGTGATTGACATTGTCCAATATAATTTAGCAGTTGAGGAATCAGAAACAGACAGTGAAGAATCAGATGTTAGTGGTTCTGATGGAGAGGACACATCTTGGATTTCATGGTTCTGCAATCTGCGAGGGAATGAGTTTTTCTGTGAAGTTGATGATGACTATATTCAAGATGATTTTAACCTTTGTGGTTTAAGCAGTCAAGTTCCATATTATGACTATTCACTTGATTTGATTCTGGATGTTGAGTCATCTCACGGTATGTTTATTGTTTTTGATATATATTTTGATTATCACTCTTGACCATTTCTGCACCAATAAAAAGTGCATTTCCTACTAATTCTTTCCGATATAACCCTGCTGATTAATTGATCTCATAGCGAAGTTCATGCTTTTCCTACATTAGGATTGGTTTGACAGATGAAAAAGATTAAAAAGACTTCTAAAAATGTGAATATGTTAAGTGATATTTGACAATAGAATGTTATTCTTATGTTTGACCTGAAGTAAGCAGATTATTCATGAGGATATTTTATTCCTGAACATTTTTTGAATCTTTTATATAGGGTGCACCGTGAGTAGCACCATCTTGCAGCATAAGCTTGTTATGGCAAAACAATGTAGATGTTACAATCCCTTCCTTCTTCTCCTTTTTCATTGCATGTTCACACTGCGGGATATTCCTAGTCAAATGCACTAGGTTCCTTGTCAATATTCCATTGCACATATTGTGACTTTTGCAAATATTACACACCTTTTTATAGAATCCTCAACTCTACCTTCAATGTTGTATCTTTTGCAATTCTTCTCATCTTTCATGAAAATCATCAATTTTTCCTTAGCAATCGTCAAAATAATTCAATGTTACCTTTGTATTGTAGAAATGAAAAGGAACATTGATTAGAGTTCTCTGATGGATAGGATTTGAAGATGTCTAAATATTTGCAAGGTAGAACTTATAGATTTTCAAAAGGGGTTTAATTGTAGAAGGTAGAACTTATACCTTTTAAATCTAAATATGTTAAAATTTTGAAAAAGAAGTTTAATTGCAAATGTTAACTTTCTGAGAACCAAGGCACTAAGACATGCTCCAGACTGGATAAAGAATCATCAATATGGGTGTAAAAGTCAGACCTTTTATGGGTGAGATAACCCATAAAGTGGAAAACTGGAAGATAATTGCTCTCAGATACACTGGCCATAAAGGGTGTGTAGGCATTGAATCGGGTGGTAAGTGAAAGCTGCCAAATACTGGCAATGGATTAATATACATGATTTATTCTAACTATCATTCAAATATGTTTAGGTCCACCTTGAACTAGGCAAATATGGAATGCAGTATGCAGCTAACCTCCTTCAATTCTATTGGTTTGTGGCTTTCTTGAATGAGCTAGTTACTGACTATTCTAAGTATCACTAGTTCACCCTCCAAATTGAAACATTAAGTGTCCTTTCTTGACTCAGTACAAACTGCACTATCAATTTACTTCTCTACCCTGGTTAATCTTACTATTTTTTTTAACTACAGTGGTGAAATTTAGACCCATCTGTTTGTGGGATCTGTATGCCTTAAACATTCACTTTTGCTATTTCCAAAAGCATAGTTCATTTAATGGTTAATATTATAGTTTTGTATTCAATGTACCTTGCTTGATACATTGGTTGATATCAAAATCGAGTTTGTGGATGATGTTGTGATTTTTATTAATCTTTTGATATTTATATTTACTAGATTGCTTGGAAGTAATCTAATTTGTAGGTCCTATGTTTACAGAGGAACAGAATGAACTAGTTGAATCAGCTGCAGAGATGCTTTATGGTCTAATTCATGTCCGCTACATCTTGACAACAAAGGGTTTGGCTGCCATGGTGAGCACTTATTCCATCATTTTAATATTTTACCTTTCTGCTGTATTACAACAGAGCTGTATCTTACCATTTACAGCTAGAGAAGTATAAGAATGCTGAGTTTGGGAGATGCCCAAGAGTTTATTGCTGCGGACAACCTTGCCTTCCTGTTGGTCAGTCAGATATTCCCCGTCAAAGCACAGTAAAAATTTATTGCCCAAAGTGTGAAGATATCTTCACTCCTAGATCCAGGTTTCAAGAGAGTATCCTTTCGTTTTCAATTTCGGAATTTCTTTATATTAACATCTATCAGTGTTCCATGTCCATGAATTTTTTATCTAGCTTCTTATTTTAATTCCCTTTAGGTCATGTTTAACATGTAGATGGAATCTGTTGGTTTCTTATATAGATAATATATAGTAATTGGTTCCACAGGAATCTGATCCTTATCCCATCACTGAGGGAATATTGATAGTTTCAAATCATAACTGGTGTCACATTTTAGATTTTAGTAATTAATTTAGCTGCTGGTGCAATTGAAGGTAGTAGGTTGTGTGAATATCCCCCATAAAGACAAATGATAATAAAGAGTTGTTCACTCTAACCTGTGCTGGAACTGCCAATACAAGCTGATGGTTGAAGGAGGAAGCAGAGTCACCAATCATGGCAATTCAAAAATCTGTAATGGGGAAAAGAGGTGAAGCAATAGAATTGCAGCCCTTTCCTGGATTTGTTGCTACCTCTTAGGATTCATGCACCTCACTCCTTTCTATTTTTGTCTTAATCCCTTGAATTTCCATTTTTTTCTCTTCATGAATGTAACTCCAGTTTGGTGATGTCTTCACTTTCTCTTGTTCACTTCATCTGCTGGCCATGACCCCCCATCCTCTCCTCATCTAGCAGTTCTGAACATTGTATTTAATACCAAGACCTAACACTCCCACAGTATCATTGGCTTACTCATGCAACCACAATCAGAGTAAGTATATTAGGAACACCTTAATTGCCATCCTATATATAATACAACTTCTATACCCAATTTCATGCTAACCCATGTTGGGCATTGGGGCTCAAGGTGGAGAAACCATCCAATATGCTTACCTGTGTGGTTAACTACATCAAATTGTTATTAGCACCAAAGTGCTATCTTGAGATGTGATGAGTCTTCTGTCCAATAATGGTGTTATGTATTTCATACCCTCCATGCTCGAACCTTTGTCCACCATTCCCTACCTTGTGTGTCATTTACTTAGTTCTCTTGGAAAATATTAATTTTTCATTATAGGTTAGGGCTTGAACTGTCATTTGTCGAAATGAGTTTCTTATTTGATATTAGCTAGTGATCACTGCATATGGTAGCTGTCGAATTTTTAACCTATGCATTATGCTGGAGTTTTACTGTTTGTTCTGCTATTTATTGCTCCTAATGCTTGATAGTTTCCTGAGGTGTCCCAGTAACATTTCCTGGCTTACAAGATTTGTTACGTGTATTATATGCATTCTATTCTATTCTCTGTTACTTCTTTGACTCTGCAAGAAGGTATTGATGGAGCCTATTTTGGGACTACATTTCCGCACTTGTTTCTTATGACATACGGACACCTCAAGCCACAAATGTCATCCCAAAGCTATGTTCCTAGAGTGTTTGGATTCAAGGTCCATAAGTCATGATGCTGAAGTGTGCAGTTCCTACTTCCCAATGAAAGACGTTTTGGCTGTTATTTGGGGTTGGAATTCTTTAATGCACTCTATTATTGTTAATCTTTTTCTTCTCTCTTTCTTTTTTTATTTTTTTTTCTTTTTTTTTTTAAAGTTTCTTTTCTTTGAACAAGTAATGATTTAGTTTAGCTAGAAGAACTCCGACTCCCCTGGGCACAGAAGGAAGTTTATCTCTGTAATGGGTATGAAGGATATCTGAGATAATATGCAAATTGCCCCCACCACTTGTTAGCTACTCATTCACCTTCATTATTTTTCCCATCTTTTCAATGTAACTACCGTTCCAGTAAGGTCAGTTGCACTTAATACAATGTATGCCAGAGAATCATTTCCCAGTACTATTTCTCTAATCATAGTCACCACCGAAACTCTTTATATTGTTAAGCATCTTAGACAATTTCTAGTTTTCCAAATTGCTGTACGTTTGCTTATTGCTGTTTCAATATTTTCATTATCAATATTACTTAGATTAACAGGTTGAGTTTTTTCACCGAAAATGATTTTAAAAAAAAGTGGTGAAATTCGTCTCTATTTTTAATTTTTTAGTTTAATTGATCTTGCTTACTTAAATAATGTGAAATTAACTCTTTTGTTCAAATATTTGTTAAATTAATTATATATATTATAATAAATGAAAGGCAATAATAAATGATAAAAACAGAAAACAGAAACGTGTGGGAAGAAGTTAGGGATATGGACAAAACAAAAGAAACAATACTGTATCCATCAATTCCCCAATCAAAAGATGTGGAAACTCCATCACCTTCAGATTTTTATTTTATTTTATTTTATTTTATTTATTAAAAGATATCCCAAAAATAATGAAAGGTGATAAAGATAGAGACTTGGAACTCCAGAACTTTAGTTTCTTTGGCCTTATTTTATTGGTACCATGCTCCCATTCCTGGGTCCGACGGTCAATTTTGTTCAACGGCGGCGCCGGCAGCGGCGCCTCCTCCTCCTGCTTTTCTGTTGGCTTATTTTTTTTAATATAATCTTCACGTTCAATCAACTTGCATTCTTATCTTCCACACACACACACACATATATATATATATATATATATATATATTTTTTTTTTTTTTTTCATTTTAAATCTTCTTAACTTTTTAAAAAATATTATAAAAATATAATAATATTATCCATAAATAAATTTTACAAATTTAAAATATATTTACATACCACTTGATTTATATATATATATATATATATATATAAGATTCAAATTTGGAGGTAGGCACGTCAAAGGTAAGATAGAAATAATTAAAATAAATTCTAATCATCAAGATTAAAATAGTGTATAAGGAATTTTTTTTTTTTTTTTTTTTTATTTTAAAAAAATTTCCTTTGACTTGAAATAATAATGAGTGACCTTAATAATTGTAGCTAATATGCAGACATCCTTAAAGAACAAGGAAAGAAACCATCAATACATTTGAACAGTAAACATTAAATTATGTATATATTTTTTTGGATAGACTGTTTTTTCAATTTATAGGATTTGTTTAAGGAAATGAATCATCTAGAAATTTTAATCTTTTTGTTTTATTACATAATACTATATGATAAAATAGTAAAATATATATATGTTTATCCATAGTAAACTAATGAATAAGAATGAAAGTAGGATTAATTTTCATGGTATATTAACAATATATATATATTATGTATGATATTAAATACTAATATTTTCAAATAATTGTGTATGACAATCTGTCACAAGCTATATGATTCATTAATTGAAGATCAAGCTGGATTTTCTTTTCCTATTTTTGGAGAAAAAGAAGAAAAGGATCATGATAAATTTGTAATGAAGTTTAGTGTACAAATATAAATATATATATATATATATATATATATATATATATATATATAGAGAGAGAGAGAGAGAGAGAGAGAGGAGAGAGAGAGAGAGGAGAGATTGGGTAATTTGGTAAAAAGGGGAGGTTTTGAAATAATTCTTGTTTGTTTATCCAAAAAGAAAAAAAGAAAAAACTGAAATTCAGGTTCAACCTGGCCCTAACCCCACTTGTTTTTAGGCCTTTATTAGGTCCACTTGGTTTTTCTGTTCCTGCAAAATTCCGGACACAATCACTACTATCCCAATCTTTAAACAAACGCTGCCAAGAAAACCAAAACTATAAGCAGAAGAAAAAGAAGAAAAAGAACAGATTTTGAGAGATAAGAAGAAGAAATCAGAGAGAAGATTGAAAGGGTTTATTTTTGTTTTTGTTGAAGATCAAGGAGAATATCATTTCTTGAATATTTTTTTTTGTTCTATTTTTTTATATGTTGATGTATCAGAAGAAATTTGAACTTCAAATCGGAGAAGACAGCATTGGCCAATCTTCCGATTTGAGTATTGGAATTCCGTCTTGTTTTCTTCATCAAATTGAACCTAACAAGCAGTCAACAATAACAACAACAACAACACGGCCTATTCTTCCTACCCACCATTCACCAACTCAACCGCGACCTCGGACCTTACCTCGTCTGCACATCGAGATCCCACCTATATCTTCAAATTGTTCATCGCCGAGAAATCAAAATGAACCCATATCTAGAAATCAATCAACAACCAAAACCCTTATCTCTACGCCTCATAAAAGGTCTATGATGTCCCAAAGTCCGAGTCTTTCTCGTTCTCCAACGCTCACGTCTCTGCGCCAGAACCACCACCATCAGCAGCAAGTGAATCAGGAGGCTCCTGCTTCTGGAGCTGCAGTTGCAGTTGGGTCTGGAAGGAGTCAGGATCAAACAGCTTTGTCCTTGCAGCAGCCTCGCCATTACCACGAAAAGGCATCAATTTTCAATCCAGATGTTTCGTACCATTCTTTCCTCTGTTCTCCATCATCCCCTGTTTTTTTGGCTACTAAGAGAATCACTCTTAGGTTTATTCACCATTCATGTCATGCCTCCTGGTTGAAAGTCCATTTGAAGTTTTTTATGCTAATTTCTTTGCCGTCCGTCTATCTTTTGACTTTAACTCGTCACTGGTCTTTCTTGATTCGTTTCCTTTATGTCCTTGCTTTCTCTGTCCTCCTTGTTTTCGCACTCCATTTAGCCCTACCACGTCTTCCCTCAATTCGTTTCTTTCTTGCAAGGATTTTGTGTATTAAGCACTCATCATTAACCCCTCTGCCAAAGCATCATCATCATCATCCTCCAGTAGTCTGGTCAATTGGTGCGAAGCCTAAACCAGAAAAAGGCCCCATTTCTGGATCTTGGGTGCAGGTCTATAGCAATGGAGATATGTATGAGGGTGAGTTTCATAAAGGGAAATGCTCTGGTAGTGGTGTTTATTACTACCATTTGAGTGGGAGGTATGAAGGTGATTGGATAGACGAGAAATATGATGGCTATGGAGTTGAGACATGGGCAAAGGGTAGCCGGTACCGTGGACAGTATAGGCAAGGCTTGAGACATGGAGTTGGCTTTTACAGATCTTATACAGGTGACTCCTATTCTGGGGAGTGGTGCAATGGGCAGTGTCATGGCTTTGGACTCCATGCCTGTGAGGATGGTAGCAGTTATGTTGGAGAATTCAAATTGGGTGCTAAGCATGGCCTTGGCCATTACCATTTCAGGTAAATTTTTTCACTTGTTTGTGCATTTGGCAATTGGCAATTGGCAATGGCACTTTGACTTCATTGCATCTTCCCTTGAGATTTTTGGGAGGGATTCTGATAATATTTGTTGCTCTTCAATCTTGGAAATTTGAGCTATTCTAAAATTGAATTTGCAATATATAATGGTGAGTTTCTGTAGATGTTTGTTGTGGTTAAATTGATCTTAGATTCCTCATTGGCTTCACTATTCGATTTCTGTGTTGGTTTATTTTGTGGCATTAGGCTGATTGAATGATATATATATATATATATATATATAGAAGTGAATATAAGCTGTGATTTGGCTGGAGGATCAGGTTATTAAGCTTATGTTAATCTCTGTGTGATACTGATGGTTAGGACTGCATAACGATAGCACTAGAATCAATCGTTTCAAAACTGAAGTGCTTTATTTTTTCTGCTTTTGGTACTGAATCAGCATTAGATATTGTGGCATGGGGCACTAGAGAGTATTTTCAGTGTTTTTGAACATGTACAATAGGCAAATCCCATTTTAAATAACCATGATGTGCAAACTTTTCATACATGTTGAAGCTAATGTTTAAAATTGATAGGAATTTGCCATGTCCTTATTCAGTTCTTCTGGGTATCCTTAACTAAAACCATCCAAAATCATGTGCTACTTTTACTTTCTATAAGATGTTGAATTCTTTTTTCTTTTTTGATTTTTCTTCTCAATCATTATGCAGAAATGGAGATACATATGCTGGCGAATATTTTGCAGACAAGATGCATGGTTTTGGGGTCTATCAATTTGGCAATGGCCATCGATACGAAGGAGCATGGCACGAGGGAAGAAGGCAAGGTTTCGGTTCATACACTTTCAGAAGTGGAGACACACATTCGGGTCATTGGCAAAATGGGATTCTTAGTGCTTCTAGCAGCATACAGGGCACCGTTATTGGGTCTTCCCTTCCACTTGACCATGCAAAAGTCCTTCATGCAGTTCAGGTAACTGAATATTAACAGATTCATTGTTTCTCTCTTTTGCATTAGGAAATCAGTCAAATATGGTTTTATCAACGAACAGTCACAGAACTCCCCATTCAACTCCATTTTTTAGCAAACAAGCAAGCATCAATGCCCGAGTACAAGTATCAGCTGTTTAACGAGCTTCTAAATTTTCTTAGTTTCAAGTATCAGATTAATTACTTTGATTTTACCTGTGTAGGAAGCAAGAAGAGCTGCAGAGAAAGCCGGCAAACTTGTAAATGTAGATGAAAGGGTGAAAAGAGCTGTAGCAGCAGCTAATAAAGCAGCAACAGCAGCACGAGTTGCAGCCGTGAAAGCTGTCCAGAACCAAATGCATGAGAATGAGGACGGCAAGGATGTTCCGCTATGCTCAGATGTCTGAACACAAGACATCAGCTGGAAGGGAGCAGCAAATTTTCCTTATTTTTGTCTCTCTATACCCTGCAACTCACACACACACACATATATATATATATATCTTTTTTTCTCTTCACAAGAAATGAAAGCAACTGATGTGAAGTGCCTACTTGGAACCATGATCAGAGAGACACTGCAACTGTGACTGATCAAGGAGCAAGCTTGGTTCTTCCTCTCCAGAGTTTCACAAAAACTGTACATAATCAAAGAGCCCTTGAGGACTCTTTGAGTGGAACACCACAGTTGCCTGCCTTTAGTTTTAGTCTAGGATTGATTTTCTTTTGTTTTTATCCTATGATAATGTTGTTGCCATGTCATTGTAATTAGTTATTACCTACATGTTTAGTGAACTCCAATATGTTGGGAGGACTCTAGAGTTTAGCATTTGAAAAGGTTCAAACTTTAAGAAAAGGGATGTTACATATCAGGATTTTTTTTTGCCTTTGTGGTTTTCTTGAAAATGCACTCTCTTTCTATTCTTCCCATAACTTGCAACTTTCTGGTGTGATATAATATTCATAATCAACGCCATAGTTGTGGAAGGAGCTTCCCAACTCATAACAAAAGGGAACCCTTTAGGCTCCTGGAGTGAAGAAAACAAATTAAAAGTATAATACTTTTAAAGTGGCACCTTATGCGACATGCCCTGAAGTCCTACCCCAGAGAGCTGACCTTTATTTTTTGATATATATATATATATAACAATATAAAAATGAAACCTGTAAGTAGCGAGGAAGGAGTAGCAGATTGATCAATAATAATAAAAAAGAAAAAGGCAGCGTTTGTGTTAGTAACTCAAAGTGTCAGAGATTAAAAGTGAAAAATGAAAAAATCCCACATCGGGTTGAAAGGAAAGATGGGAAGCAGGTGAAGATTATTTAAACAATACAAGGAGCAGTGAGTTACTTACTTACCTGGACGGGGTCAGTGGTCGATCAAGAAGGCCCATACCTAGGTTAATGACCTCCATTGCACTTAGGAGGGGTGCTACCCTAAGATCTGCCCAAGTGGCAGAGTCTACGTCATAATTTGTGTAAGCGGGGGCCTGCGTTCGCGCGGCCCCTACCAAATTTTAGTATTAATCTTTTCATAAAGAACATCATAATAAATTTAAATTATATATTTATTATATTGATTCAATTGGGTTACAACCCATTTCGATCAGTCAGTGCTTTTACACAATTGTAGTATTAATCTTTTGATCCGTCAGTCAATGCTTTTACCCAATTGTAGTATTAATCTTTTGATCAAAAAATGTATTTACCAAATATATATATATGTAATTTAAATTAAAGTAGAATACTTTTTCAGTGGCACCTTATGCGACATGGCTGGAGGGTCATTAGCTTTACTAATGCTCTATGCCCAGAAGGACTACCGCAGAGAGTTATTTGATATATATATATATATATATATATAACAATATAAAAATGAAACCTGCCCAGATTGATCAATAATAATTAAAAAGAAAAGGGCAGCGCTTTTGTTAGTAACTCAAAGTGTCAGAGATTAAAAGTGAAAAATGAGAAAATCCCACATCGGGTTGAAAGGAAAGATGGGAAGCAGGTGAAGATTTATTTAAAGAATACAAGGAGCATTAAGCTATTTACTTACCTGGACGGGGTCAATGGTCGATCAAGAAGGCCCATGCCTAGGGTAGTGACCTCCATTGCACTGAGGAGGGGTGCTATCCTAAGGTCTGCCCAAGTGGCAGAGCCTCCGTCATAATTTGTGTAAGCGGGGGCCTGCGTTCGCGCGGCCCCTACCAAATTCTAGTATTAATCTTTTCCTAAACTAAAAATTTATAATAAATTTAAATTATATATTTATTGGATTGATTCAATTGGCTTACAACCCATTTACATCTGTCAATGCTTCTACCCAATTGTAGTATTATTAATCTTTTGATAAAAAAATGTATTTACCATATATATATATATGTAATTTAAATTAAAGTAGAATAATTTTTCAGTGTACTTTATGCGACATGGCTGGAGGGCCATTAGCTTTACTAATGCTCTATGCCCAGAAGTCCTACCGCAGAGAATTTTTTGATATATATATAACAATATAAAAATGAAACAAAGAAAAAGGCAGCGCTTTTGTTAGTAAAAGTGTCAGAGATTAAAAGTGAAAAATGAAAAAATCCCACATCGGGTTGAAAGGAAAGATGGGAAGCAGGTGAAGATTATTTAAAGAATACAAGGAGCAGTTATCAACTCATTTACCTGAACGGGGTCATTTACAAGAAGGTCCATGCCTAGGTTAGTGACCTCCATTGCACTGAGGAGGGGTGCTCACCTAAGGTCTGCCCAAGTGGCAGAGCTTAGGTCATAATTCGTGGAAGCGAGGCTTAATCTTTTCATCAAAAAAGGAAAAAATTATTTATAATAAATTTAAATTATGTATATTTATTGCATTGATTCAATTGGCATATAACCCATTTCCTACCCACTTTGTAGTATTACTCTTTTGATAAAAATGTATTTATCATACAGAGTTAGATATATATATATATATACAGATTGTATATTGATTCAATTGACATATAAACCATTTCAAATGTATTTACAGGTTCTTTGGGACTTTTGACTGAATCTAGGTATTCACACAATAGATTAGCCAACAAGTATAATACTTGGAATAAGATTAGAAGTATTTATGGCCAGATAGATATCTGCAATACTATTTGATGCTGTTCCTCCATTGCAGAAAATATGTAAAAATTGCTGCAATTTTTCGAAAAGCATTTGTTGGAACTTCAGCTTCTTTCCTCTTCTCCTATAATGGATGCCACAGAAAATGGAAGTGGATGTAGATCCACTGCAGCAAGTGGCCCCTAACAAGAAATAATTTTCAATAAAATGAAGGTTTTGCTATAGCAAAGATAAACCATGGAATCAGAACAGAACTTGCAGTTGCAGCTTTCAAATCCAAAAGTAAAGAAACAAAACCACTCACCCAACAGCATGAACCTCCACAATTTGCAGCAGACATGAAGGAAGAATAGATTGGTCCGGTCCGATCAGCGTTTCATTTCAATGGGAAGTCCTGGAATTGTTTGGCAGTGTATTCCCACAAAATGGTTCATCACAAAACCAACTTTTATGTTTTCCTCATCAGCAGAAAATTTCTCTACCAGAAGTCTCCACAACTGCAAGTTCCATTATGAAAATGGTGAAAACGAACTGTATCTCTCAGAGTTATATCTCTATTCGTTATGATAGTGATATATTTAAGTGCAGCATGGCAATCACCACACACCCGCAAATTCTTCGTCACCAGAATGGGTTTCTTTTTATCAATCAGATTAAGCAATCCAAAAACAACTGCAAGTTTTTCACTGTGGTATAAGAGAATATGTTCCTTCTCCTCCTCTTCTACATCTTGGTAAACAAAATCAGATTCTGCAGAGTATCCCAACTTTTTCATCTCGGAAAGGAGTTGAACTAACTTTTCATTTATTTTAGCAGACTGAGGATGAGACTGATCCCCACCAACAAATGCATGGACACTTCCATTTACTTCAATCCAACTACTTCCGGGACTCTTTTTGAAACCCAGACCTTTCTGCATAACTCTAATTTTTGCAGCATCATCCCATCTCCCCATTGAACTGTATATATTTGATAACAGAACAAAGTTTCCAGGACTTTCAGGTCCTAAGCTCGCAATTTTGTTTGATACTTCTTCCACAAGTTCAATATCTTTATAAACCTTACAAGCAGAAAGCAAGGCATTCCATATTCGAACGTCAGGTTCTAATGACATCTGTTGGATAAACTTGTACGCCTCACCCAAAAGACCGCCCCGGGCCAAAAGGTCAACAATGCATAAGTAATGATCAAGCCTTGGTACAATGCCAAATTCTTGATTCATGGTCCGGAACCAATGCTTCCCTTCATCTACAAGTCCTGAGTGGCTGCAGGCAGTTAAAAGACCAATAAAAGTTACTTCATCTGGCCTTTGACCTGAATCAATCATGTCTTGGAACAATGAAATTGCTTCAGTTCCAAGACCATGAATTCCATAACCAATGATCATTGCATTCCATGAGACCACATCCCTCTTCTGCATTTGATCAAAGACGAGTCGTGCCGTATTAATCATACCACATTTGGTGTACATGTCAACTAAAGTATTAGCAATCGAAACATCTAATATAAACCCACGAATAATTGAGTAACCATGGCCACAATATCCATGTCGTAGAGCAGCCATATGAGAGAAAGCTGGCAAGAGTCCCATCATGGTTGCTAATTCTGGCTCAACCCTAGATAACTGCATTTTGTGGAAAGTTTGCAAAGCAGCCTCTGCAATACCATTTTGAACACAGCCAGATATTAGAGCACTATAAGAAACAGAATCCTTGAAATCCATTTCTTCAAAGAAATCCATTGCAGCGTCTATCATCCCGCATTTTGAATACATCGAAACAAGTGTATTAGCAACCATCAGATCCGAATTTGTACCTAACGTAATGGAGTAACCGTGCATCTTTGTTCCAAAACTAAAATCAGTCAGCTTAGCACTACCACGGATGACAATTCCTAGAGTAACAGGTGAAGGACAAGAGCCGTCCTCAACTCTCATTCGTTCAAAAAGTTCCAACCCTTCTCGAGCAGAATCACATGTAACACAGGCCCCAATCATAGCGCTCCATGTAACCTCATTCTTGAAACTCATTGCACTAAAAATCCTCTGAGCATAAACCAACCTTTTGCATTTTCCATACATATCCAAAATCCCAGTTCCAACTACAACGTCACCATCAAATCCTCTTCTCAAGCAAAATCCGTGAACAGCCATACCTATAATCAACTTGTTTTCCTCTCCAAGGCAAGGCAAAATTGTAACTACAGTTGATGGATTCGGATACACTCCCATTTCTTGCATTTCAACAACAAGATCAATCACATCATGATACCAACCATGCGACGAATAACCAGATATCATAGCATTCCAGGCAACAACATCTCTCTCCAGCATTTCATCAAACACCTCTCTTGCTTCTTTCAAACACCCGCACTTCACATAAAAATCAACCAAAGCAGTACAAACATAAACATCCGAGTCAAGGCCGTGTCTTTTTGCATCCTCATGAATCTCCATACCGGTTTGTACATCTTGTAATGCAGCACAAGCTTTGACCACAAAAGGGTATGTATATTTTGTAGGCTGGACTCCAAATTTCACCATCTCATAATACAAGTCAATGGCCTTTCTAAAGGGTCCTTCCCAAGCATATCCCCGGATCAATTGGTTCCATAAAATGACTTTACTTTTCCTCTGTGCAAACGGAATCGAATTGAACACTCGCCTAGCTAATTCCAGTTTGCTACATGAAATAAACAGTTTAGTGAGCTTATCCAACAAAAGAACAACATCCCTATTGCTCTTATCGTGAAATTGAGGGTATTTGAGAAGATTCTGATGAATTATCTTTCCCTGATTAAGCGATTTTGAAGATATGCAACCTTCAAGAAACTGACAACAATAACTGAAGTAATCAAAAGGTTTAGTTTTAAACGGGTGAACAGAGGTCAGTGCTCTCTCTACCATCCGGTATGACATTTCTTCTTCTTTTTCCGGCGATCAATGGTCGGAAACGCTATCAAAGTATCATCAGATTCTGTTTTACCGTAAAGAGGGAGCTTCAGAACAAAACGAACTTGAATTGCCGCCAATTCTGGTGTGTCCATTTGCTCCAACTTACAATTTTGAATTTTATTTAATTTTAGTCCTTCAATTTTGTTTAAAATTCTTAAGAATCCACAATCTTTATGATATTAAAGAAACTTTCTTTGTCTTAAAACAAAGTAAATGGATCTAATTGAGAAGAACTTATGTAATTAGGGACTAAATAGATAAATTATCCAAATAAAAGGGAAACCTAGAAACCCGCCCGGAACTTAGACCCATTTGTTTTTTCTTCTTTGGAATAATAGGGGTCGGCTTTGTTTTAATAAATAAATTAGGGTTTCTCCTCATCTATTCTTCGCTCAGCAGCCGCTCGAGATTTCTCTCTGCTTAGCCGGAAGTTTCAGTGACGCCAGTATTCGAAAATGGTATTCTCCTTACTCTATGGTCGAATTTCATACCCAAAATCAGTGTGTACTTACGTACACGCTCATGTTATTTTGGTTGCATCTTGATGTGACTGAACTGCTTTAAGGTTGACCCCGAAAATTTTTGATAGGGGTGGCTTTTTCTGAATTGGAGCGAAATATGTTTGTATGAATCACAGTTAATTTTCTGTGAAAAATGAGAAGAGTAAAAAGTAGAGTATTTAGGAATGAGAATAGATGTGTCAAGATTTTGAAATTTGCTTGGAGACTTCTAGAGCTAACTGTCTAACTGTTCTTGGCCTAGTAAATTAGTAAAGCATCTTTATATTTGAATTTTATTAGAAAATTTCCGATCATTTTGCATTGATTTTAGATTGTACGGCCTGGTATTTTGCTGGCTTACCCTGATTTATAAAAAAAGAAAAATCCTTTCTTTAGTCATGGCCAAACTTTTTGTTGGATAAATTGTTTGTTTTCATGTATTCTGGAGGTTTGAAATCGTATCAATACTTGTGTTGGGCTGCTGATTCTTGGTTCAGCCTTTACTTTGTGTTCATCGATACCACATTTCCTAGTTGTCTTTGTATAGAAGTTTCAATTGTTAGTGGTTTCACTTTATTCTTCTTATGGTGTTCTCATTTTTAAATTTTTTCCTCATTTGTGCTGTTTTTGTATAGACTAAGAGAACAAAGAAGGCTGGAATTGTCGGCAAGTATGGTAAGTGTGCTTCACATCCATCAGAACTTTGTATCAAGTCCTCCTGTTATACACTGTTTGTATGTTGTTACCTGATAAAATTTCTTTCTTGCTCTCTAATGATTATGAGCTTAATGGTAAAGAACTCATGGTCCACGAGATTCATGCTGATGAAAATTATATGTTAACTTTTCTTCTAATATAATCATTCAAAATAGTACCTTTTGGTGGGTAGCTTTTCTGTTTTTGTTTTGTACATGGTTTACATGCTTTTGTCAAGATGATTAATGGTATCTAGAGAGTAAGTGGATATTTTATGTAAGTTTGTTAATATAATTGCTAAGTACTACACTGAGATTCTTCATTGTAATACTATATGAATCATTGACATTTTTGTTTTGCAGGTACGAGGTATGGAGCTAGTCTGCGGAAGCAGATTAAGAAGATGGAGGTTAGCCAGCACAGCAAGTACCTCTGCGAATTTTGTGGAAAGGTTCTGCTTCTCTCCATCTCCATCATTTAAATGTCCTGGCTGATGTTTGTTTTGAAATATTTTATTAGCTCTATTCTGTACTAGCTAAATTTTGTCTGTGATTGAACTTTGATCTTTTGCCCAGTATTCTGTGAAGAGAAAGGCTGTTGGAATTTGGGGCTGCAAAGATTGTGGCAAAGTAAAAGCAGGGGGTGCATACACGCTGAAGTATATCATCTATCTAAACTTTCAAAATTTTATTACTTTTTCTTTGCCATTGACTAATGTTGTTTTTTTCTTTCACTTTCCTGTGCAACAATAGTACTGCAAGTGCTGTTACAGTCAGGAGCACAATCAGGAGGCTGAGGGAGCAAACTGAGAGTTGAAGAAGGTTTTGCGTTTTTACTCAGTTATGCAATTTTGTTTTGGTTGATTCTTTGAAGAACTGCAGCTGGTTTTAGTAGGTAGTTTAGTTTTAGATAACTACTTTATTTCAAACAGAGAACACATCTCTTTTGTCCTTGAACTAATGAAATCAGAAGCATTTGTCAGTTTCTATGACATTCAAATTTCTCTACCAATTTCTCAGAATGACAGCGCTTCATATTGCACATAAACACCTCATAATTGGTAAATCTTCATGGGAACAAAAAATTTTATTGCAAATTTTTCTCTTCCAAATGGACAAGACTTGAAAGATGGTGAAAGAATTTGAAAAAATACAAAAACAAAAGAATTATCAATTAATGGGGGAAAAGAATAATTGTATACCAATAATTATTCTAAAGAAAAGGTCATCATTTATTTCAGCAAAATTGGCAAAGGAGATACTGATGATGATATCTTTATGGCTTCACAGTTGTGGGTGGGTGAAAGTCATCCAACTGCACATTGAAGCGTTTGCACATTCCCTTCAGACCAGATTCTCCTCTCTCTAATTGGATAGTTTCAAGTGCATTCTTCATCACTTCATATCCAAGCTTACATTCTGGGGGTTGTCTTGGTACCTTACCACTTTGTTGTACCATTCGTTTGATCTCTTTCAAGGAAATCACATTCTTAGTTACAATCCTACCTAACAATTTCCCAAGAAATGCAGCTGCATTTGCTGCATCTGTCAAAGCAACTTCTGGAGTTGCTAGAACCAGTTCAAACCTAGACAAAGAAGATCATGGAAAAGTAGACAGTGATGTTCAGTGAGATTTCCCATCATAAAAGAATATGCATTTACGTATATATATATATATATATATATATATTATATTTACCCTTTAATGAGTTGACGAGTTGTCAAACCTCCAGCACGAGACTTTGTTAGACTGATAAGGAGACCAGCCAAGAGATCACTTTCTTTATCATTTCTCTGAAATGAGTCCTTCACCCATATAGATATCATTGATGGATTGAAGCTTGGAGAATTCAGGTTCTCAACATAGTTGAAAACGTTGTTTTCATTTCCAGCACTGCAAAGAAATTATGGCAACCAAAGAATCTAAGAGATCAATTACAGATTAGCTCCTAATATACAGATTCACAAATCCATTGGCCATGCATTTCAGGTCTCCATGCACATTGAAAGTGAAGAAACATGGAATTAAGGAATTAAATCTTAGACAAAAGGAATTGGTTACCTGTAAAATTCTTGTATTGCAGCCAGAGAAATTTCCTTAAAGCGATCATCGGACCATACCTTTCCCAACGATTTCCCCAAGGAACCATCTGCACTGGTAGAACCTCCATTCATGTTATATCCTTGTTGATTAGATGGGCTGTACACAGGTGATTGTATGAAATTATTTGGTACATATTTTGGTGTGAATTGCAGTTTCAGGTTATTATCAGGCCTCAGTTCTGGTATAGAAATATACCGAGTCTGATTAGCAGGTACTTTCCTGGATTTCTGATTACCAGAATGGGAATTAGCCACCGGAGAACTGCAATAGGTTGTTGGCTCCTTCAATGGTACACCCTTTATGTTTTCATCTGATCGTATATCGTGACTCTCAACTCCATGGCTGTTCTTTGAGGACACAGCACGAAATGTAGCCCTTTCAGACTTTTTAGGAGACCTGAAGTTTGATGGCTGAGATCCATAATTTGTTGGAACCTTTTTATTTGAAGAAAAAGTTCTTGGGGAACAAATCAGTTGATTCCCAACTGCTCTTCCTTCTTGAGCTGCATCACTGTGCAATTCCTCTAGTTTCTTGGGGCCTTCAGCTTTTATCCTCTCCTGCCACTTATTTTTTCTCAAATCAATGACATCCTTCAACATGAACCTCATTCTAGTAGACAATTCTACGTTATTTGATAAATTCAGCATCAATTCGAAATATGAATCCATGTAGTCTTTAGCTTTAGGATGATCGATACTCTCACCTATGGTGGACATCAGCTTGCAGAGAGCTTCAATGTCTTCTTCCTCTGCAAACTGATCATTCCTCAGCAATTTCTCAATGCATTCATGCATTATTCTCTCTGTTAAAATTTTCTTCTTGTACAATTCCCCAATCAATCTTATGTTCCCCAGCATCCGTCGACGGGCATAAGTCCTCTTTTCCTCAGACAACCTGACCTCTCCATCCTTATCTGGTTTATCTGCTTCAATCTGTTCTTTTTCCCCTCTCTCAAATTCTTCCTGACATTTGTTGAGTAGCAGTCTTGTAAATGTTATTTTCTCATCCCCTTCAATAAAATCAGGAAGCTCACTAGCAAGATGGAGACAAAAATTTGCATACATTTCAGAAAATGTTGGTTCCATTAAAGCTTTATCAAATATCTGTGAGATGAGACCAGCAAGAGTGACTGTATTGTCAATGTTGACTTCCTTGACTTGCTGAAAGAGCTTGTCAAAGTTTTGAGGTGTGAGCTTGTTAAGAATAGCCTTCAACTGTCTCTGTTTTGCCTCTTCACCATCAATCACCTTATGCACTTCATACTTCTTCTCAGCTTTATGCATTGATCTCAAGGTGGACTGAAATGTAATAAACTCCTTTCCAACACCACCCCCTTTACGTGTTCTTCCACCCCGGGATGGCCCAACAAAAGTACCTCTGCCATACTGGCCATGCCCATGTACCTGCCCATGCAAGTTCCTGCTTTGTTTTCCTCCTTGACCAGGATGAAAGCTTGAAGACTCTCCATTAAATTCAAAGCGTGGATCTGTTGCAATGTAAGTGGGTGATTTGATCCATTTGTGATTCCCATCCTTTCTGTGGCTATGATGATGCACAAAAGAGGATCCACCAAACCCATCCATATGTGGTACATAAGATGAATCGGGATTATGGTCAACAATGTGTTCCATGCTAGCCTTATGATTAATGATCAAACCCTCTCCCATGTCATGTACAAACTTGAAATCTTCAGGGAACTCGGTGAACTGCTTGGAGAGTTTCAGGAGAAAATCTCTTGAATACCTTTTTGTCCCTCTATTTTGAACATCAACCAATGCAGCAGCATGTCTGACATTTGAGTGAGCTTCAACTTTATTTAAGATTTTCATTTCTGAATTTGTTGAGTTCTCGTTGGAAATTGAGAATATATTTCTGGTTTTCATATCCGTTCCAATATCACTACAATCTGAAGACTGCAACATTTCATCAGTGTCCTTATAAACCCTACATAGATTATCAGTTTCCCCAGTAGCACCTGTTTTGCAGTGAACTTCCTGTTTGTTCTGCTTTCCTGTGAAACTGGCTCCTTTCATTGTAACTGAGTTTGAAACTGAACCATCTACCTGTCTCAAATGATGAGAGTAAAAGAAAAAAGGGATCCAAAAAATAAAAAAAAAAAAAAAAATCAGCAGTTGATCTCTAGAGAGTATGAATTCCAACATTTGAATGGAATAGGATGATGAACAAATTGGAAGAGAAGGTATCTCTTGATTCTCGTATCCTGAACCAGAAAATGAGATTTCATCCCAACTTTCTAAAGCTTCTGATGGTCCTTCAGGATACCTTAGATGAATCAAGAGTATTGAATCCCAATGTAGGCTATCCAATGTGATAGAGAGGATATAGGTCTTACCAAAGCATCTCCAGTCCTTTCAGCAGTTGAGTTCCACATGTCTACCGAACCCTGTAAAGTATCCTATTAAAATACTGAAATACCCTGCATAGTCCAAGAAAAGTTTTTGGCAATATAGGGCACCTTCTTAGTTTGTTGATTAATTTGCAGAGGTCCCAGATTGATTGGACTCCCAGCTTTACAAATGCTGTGTAAAACAGGCTGGTCAACTAGATTGGTTCCATCCTGTTTTGGTAAGTCTTCGGTTTCTGCAACCACTTGTAAACCTGATGGATCATAATTTATCTCTTTTACATATTTATGCCAACTGCATTGTTTATATTAATATCAGACTAATATGCTTACTTGATGCAGCATCATTAAGGTCTTTTCCGGTTTCAAGTTGACCAGGTACTTCTACTGAAGTACAAGGAAATCCTACTTCAGCAGCTGATAAGCCAGCCTGAGAAGGTACCAAGGAACTTTCACAAGCATCCACTGACGAGTGATTTGCTTCAAGATTAACCGTTTCTAATCTTGAACTCCCAGGAATGGTAGATCCTGAACTTGGAAGGGGTTCCAAGATTGTATCAGATTGTTGATTCTCCTTCAGAGAAGGTAATGCATTATGATGGCATTTGCCAACTTCTGAAAATTTCATATCAGGATTATCAACAAAAGCAGAGGTCTCTGCCTGCAGTGCAAGAAACCAAAGGTTGATGAATAGAGATAGAACAATATTAGTCTGATCAGTAGGCTTATTGGAAAATACATGCCTGAGGAAATTTGTGAGTTTTAAAGTCATATTTCCGGCTCAAATTCTCTGGCTCTTTTGCGGCAGCATACTGGTGACCAGTGGTTGTAATACCATTCTCGTTTATGCCTGTAGATGTATCTTTTACAAGTTCCCCAGCTTCAGGAGATGATGAAGCAACAGGTTTTAGCTGCTGAACAGACCCTTTTGAATAATAATTGGCTTTTCCTAGTTCACAGCCAACATTTTGAGGATCAATTGGTTTGGTTTCTTGGCTCCTGTCATTAGTAGCAGATCTGGCTGATACAGGTACTTTATTTTCTCCCCTAAAGCTACTAGCTTGTCTCAAAACAGGATGTGATGCTAAGGATGGATGTCCTGCATTTGTTGCAACAGTTTCATCATGCACTCCTGTATCAAATGCAGAAGCAAATGTTTATATAAAAGAACTGTCAATGAAAATGATCCTTCAAAATAAGAAAATATGAGCCCTGCTCACCTAAGGAGTTAAACCCTGATCTTGAAGTTCCGAACTGCATCTGGGAGCTTCTAAAAGGCACTGACATTGGACTTTGAAAAGGAAAGGACTTCATCTGTGCATGGGAGAAATAATTCAAAGTAGAGGGACCATAAGCTACAGGCTGTGGCTGGAGCAGCACTGGATAATGTGCCATGGCACCTGAAGAAATAACAGGACTCTTGTTTGCTGAATTTCCTAGTATCAACTCCTCTTTAGTTTCTGGATGAGTGATCTTTATAGGTGTACGAGAAGTAGGCTTCTTAAGAATATTATGTGCAGGGTTTGAGTTTATCCCATTAATTCCAAACTGAGATCCCAGATGATGACCAACATTAGGAGAAAAGTTGAATGTGTTATCATAATGCATCATTCGATGCTGCAAAGGGTAAGGTTGGAGGCTTGGAACAAATGGAGGCCGTGGAACTTGGAAAGGATTTCCACTTGATAATTGAATTGGCATTTGAAATGAAGTGGAAGTCATCCCATCAGTCCTGGTACCTGGTCCATGAGTACCTAAACTGTTAAAAACATGGCACGGCTGAAATGAAGAGGTTGCAACTGGAGCCTCTGGAACAGCACGGACCGCACCCTGTGTACTGTTGACAACAGCGAGAGCTGAAATCCCCATTTTTTGTTTTTCTCTTTCAGCTTCAGGATGAAAATCTGGAGTCTCCTTTTTACATTGTTTCAGATCCTCCTTTTGCTGTTGCCTACCAGAAATATAAGATGTTAATACAGTCACTTCTGGTTCAAAAAAGTTCTGATGGACTTGGATATACCTCTGAACCTTAGGTTTGTCATCTTTAGACTCTTCAAGATCCTTCTGTGTTTTAAGCCGGGGAGGTTTATTATTGAACTTTTCCACATACCGTTTTGCCTCTTGCTTGTGAGAAACTGACGATGTGGGTGCCGTTGCTCCTGGCTTGGATAGCTTCTGCTGGTCATGAATCTGTCTTTTACTCTGGGGCTGAAGATAAGGAGCTCCACTTCTGGATTTCTCTAGGTTTTCCATATGCTGAAGGTCAGTGGTTTCATTCTTACAATGCTCCATATTCCCTTTGGATTGTTCCAAGCCAAACTTGGGTTGAAGATGGAGATTTTCATTCTCAGGCAGTTCATGATCCTGCACCGGAAGTTGCTTACTAGTGATGGAAGAATCGTCAGTTTCCCATGGTATAGAAGAATTATCATCCATATGAACATTTCTTTTAGCCTTGGATCGCTTCTGGCGAGTTCCATTCTTTGAGTGTTTGAAGTTCCTGGATTGAAGCTGAGGATTTCCGTTCTCAGTCTGTTCCAAACCTCTCTGTTCCTTACTTGAAAAGGAAGAAGTAGATAGAAAAGTCTCCTTTTCAGGTGCATTATGACTGGTCTGCATATCAGAGAAATTTTTTTGAAAAACAACCTAATGTTGAACAGGTAATACAGAATAGAGTTGATCATGAATTTGTCGCCACATTAGAAAACTGCTTTGGATAAAGCCATGCACCCAAAAATTAGAAGAACACAAGAGAGATGGCCAAGCTTATTCATCTTAAAAGGAACAATTTGACCTGATTTTATCAGGTAAAAGCACAAAAGCAGAAGAAATAAATGAATTTACCTTCATTCCATTCTTGAAATCTTGCAAACTGTCAAACTGAAGAAATGCTTGGCTTGACGACATACCATCTGCATTGTCAATACATTAGAGAACTGAATATATACAAATATATATACACATCCACCCCTCAGAGAAAACATTGAAGAAACTCTAGGGAAGATAGCAGTTGTTTGAATCTTCTTATCAGAAAAAATGGAATCCTAAGCCTTTCAAAACAGTCTTTCCCTAGCTATCTTATGCATACAACAAGTAAACAGAAAGAATTGATCACAATTACATACACTACTTACTTACCTCTCAAGGGGGAGGTTGATGATGCTTTTGATTGGGATTGAGAAGATACAACTTCAGGAACAATTTGAGCATCTTTTTTCCTATACCATGAAGTACGCTTGGGAAGTGTCTTAGATTTTGAAACATCAGAAGATCCTGAAAACATGATTATTACACTTTTATATAACAACTATACCATCTAAAAGTTCATTATGGCACAGAACTCAATCAAATAGAAATCTTATATTTCTAGCTATTTTGCAGCTAAAAGAAAAATAAGGCATAACAATACTAATAGGCATCTTCCTTGCATTTCAGCCAATGGACACAAAAACAAAATATGAAGTAATCAGCATGAAAATGGATCACATTCTCTTACCTGAAGAAAGTTGGGATTTCTCAAATGAGGCATTTTGGACAGCCTTTGACTCGGAAATTTCTCCAGAAACAGTTGATGATTGGCCACCTTGTCCATCAGACTTCTTAACACTACTAAGTTTACCAATCAAAATCAAGGGTTAGTCAACTAATATCAAATTATATTTTGTAAACAACCAACAAATAAAGATGAAACAAGAGTCGAATTCAGTATTCCCCACTCTATACATTCATAAATTACTACCAACAAAGCAGCTTTACACAGACTATTCACAATTGGTGAATATTATAAATTCATGGAAGCATACTGAAACTATGAATCATAAAAAGAATTTCATAACTTAATTCTTTTTTCTCTTAGCAGATAAAAAGAACTGATCATCCATACAAAAATTACGACAAAGGATTGCATTATTACTTGCTTTTATTGACTGAGGAATGAGTATCCGAAGAGGTAGAAGGACCAGTGCTGTCACTTTCACCACCACGGCCAATGACCTTGGTGGAGGAGACCCACTGGTAATTAGGTTTAGACGTTGAATAACCTCGGCTGTGTCTACTGCCACTCTTATACTGAGTTTGTATCTCGCCCTTTTCAATTCTCTTGTTCTGTCTCTGGGACATATATATCTCTGTTCTACAATCTGCAACATTGTTAGATAATCTTAACAAAAACCCATATATATGCGTATACATACATCAATATATATACATATATATATATATATATATATATATAGAGAGAGAGAGAGAGAGAGATAGATATAGATATAGATATAGATATATGTGCATGTACACGTGAAACATGCAAAGTTTGAAAATTTTGAAGTATGGAGGAAAACATGACGTGAAGGTAGGAGAGATCAGATGAAAAAATAAAATTTCCATGCGGTTGGGGGGTAAAAAGATAAAAAATTAGGAGGATGAAAAAAGATTGGGAAAAAGGTAGAATTTGGGGGGTTAAAGAAATGGAAATGGGGATTGATTTAGATCTTACCCTGGTTTGACTGTTAATTTTGATCTTTTTTCCGGAGATATGCAGAAGAAGAAGAAGAAATTTCAGAAAATTACCTTGATTGGGAAATTGATGGGATTTGTACCACCAATTTTGTTTTACTCCTTATGATTCAGGAATCTTCATTTCTCTTCATCAAACCAAAGAAAAACCTGAAATAATTTTTGAAGAATGAAGAATGATTTGTGATTATGAATATTTTTTGTTTTTCTGAAGAAGGATTGGATTAGAAAGAAAAGTGTAAATCTACCATTAATATGCTTAAATGCATTACCATATGTGTTAATACATTTCAGCAAAAATAGAGTGCCAAAATGTTTTACTAATTTTTTTTTTCCTCCAAAATTTAGAAAAAATGTGAAGTTTTAATAAAAATTTATTACTGTATTTTATACTATTAATAGTATGATAAGATTGGGAATTTCCTATAAAAAAGGATAAAATCCATCTTGTAAAAATTTATTTTCCTCCCGTTTTTCAGCTGCAAGAATTTGTAAAGAGAGAAATTCTGTCCAATACAGAAACTAAGGATAGCATACATTCCATAAAAATATGAATTTCTCTGCACACTTTCTGCAAAAATTACTAAACAAAAATATCTATTATCTGCAGTGACCTATCGGAGAAGAAAGTCAATTTGCTGAAGAAACAAAGTCGAAATTTTCAAATACATTGGATTCCTTCGGCTGAGGAAGGATCTTCTCGAAAATGTGACCTAATTTTTTATGATGTACCATTGCATCGAGAATATCATCATCGCCAGAGATGCGACCAGAGAGTTTGGTCTCATGATTGTGTGGTCCTCCTTCTAAAGACGGAAACAATTGTTCTGACAATTGATCTTTCTTAGCCTGTTTTAGATACTTATTAATCTCCATTTTAGTTCCAGACATGATCAAATGATATATGTAAACAATTTTCTTTTGTCCAAGTCTGTATGCTCTACAGATTGCTTGTCTTTCAAAAGATGGATTCCAAACCACGTCAAGTAATACCACTCTCGATGCTCCAACTAAACTTATTCCTTCGCTGCAAGCTTTAACTGATGCAAGAAGAACTTTTGCTTCGCTATTGGGAGCATTTAGGGAACTAATGACCAATTGTCGTTGCTTGTCGCAAAGTTTTCCGTCCATGTACAGAATTTGCTTTCCTTCTTCCCATGAGAAATAAGATGTAAGCTGTTTTTGTAGAAAATTCAGAGGATCGATGAATTCGCTGAAAACCAACACCTTCTCGTCGCGTGCAGTGCTCAATCGAACAATTTCAATCACAAATTGTGTTTTTACTCCTAATTCAAAATTCATTTCTTGCTCTTCTAGGATACTCTTCTGATCAGAAAATTCTTTGTGTTGAGATACTAGAGAAGGGTGAACTGAAACCAAAGATACAAGATGTACCTTTTCCAAGAAATTCTGATTCTCCTTTTGATACTTTTTTGGTACATTACCTAAAATTTGATGAACTAGTTGTTTCTGCAATTCAGATGGATTTAATACAACCAGTGTATCTCTGAGACCAGGAAGTCTTTCTTCAAGTACATTTCCTTTGTGAACATGCACAAATGGAGCCATCATTGCTCTAAGTTCCTCTGCTGCTTGATAGTCATCCTTGTCAATCAAGCTAGTCAAAGATGCCCATCTTTCTTTCCCAGAACCATTTTTCCTTTTAGGATCAAATATGTCTGTCTTGAGAGGGATAGACTCGGCAAAATTAGGGTTTACTAGACACAAAATGTTAAACAATTCATTATAGTTATTCTGAAAAGGAGTTCCAGAGAGGATTACCCGACGACCTGTCTGAATTTTTGATAAAGTTTTCCATAACATACTGTTCTCATTTCGTGCTGTGTGACCCTCGTCAAGAATCAATAAACCAGGCAACTCGAGAAGAATTTTTCTGAACTTTTTCCCATAATAATTTCCTTTTGTTTGATCACCCGCAAGTTTTCCAAACAATTTATATCCAATTCCAAGAATACTTCTCCCCTTTCTCCAAGAAGACAACTTCACCAATCTTTTGTATTGTGTATCTTGTTTCCTATCTCGTACTGAACTTCCGAATCGCTGGATAATACTGGCAGCCATTAAGTTCTCCTCGTCTGATAATTCTGAATCTTGCAAATTGTGAAAAGGAATGTTAACTTTCCATCTCTTCAACTCCATAGCCCAAGCATGGAGCATGGTAACAGGAGCAATAATCACAGGACGACAGGTTGGATGAACTTCCATGAAAGTCATAAGGAAAACAATTGTCAGAAAACTTTTCCCTGTGCCAGGGGCATGTGAAATAATGCATCCAGTACCACCATCTGAAAGGGGAGTTTTTAAATCTTCAAGTAAAGTAGCACCAGCAATCTTCTTCCACAAGAATTGGAATCCATCAAGTTGATGCGGATACATTTGCCTTCTTAATTCTGGAGGAATAATATTCAGTATAGGCCCTTCAGCATTAATGAAGGCATGATGATGACACTCAGAAGGAGATTCCTCATCAAACATAAACTCAAATGGAAGAGATGATTCATCCTTGTAGAGATCAAACAATTCCTTCCTTTTCTTAGTTCTCGTTTTCTACAATACAGATTATAGTAGAATCAAAACACGAGAAGATAAAAATAAATGCTAAGCACTTCACCATTAAGATAAACAATATATACGTACCAGTTCTGGTAAATGATCCTTCATCTCCTCCTGCACAATCCCACAATATTTGCAAATAACTCCAATTGTTTCATCAAAAATCAGGGAATGATGGCCCAAGCGACAACTTTCTACGGGATCAGTCACCTTAGCAGCCGGAGCATCGTTATCTTCCTGCAGCACATACCAATAAAATTTGCTGATAAACACTAAATTATAGACAAACTGTAAAAAAAATCTCACACCAAAATATATATATTAGTATATATTTATTCATGTCAGATTACATTCTATAAAGTTACAAATTTTTTTCCTTTTATACATTTTCATAACTATTTTTTTTTTTTTTTAAAAAATATGTATATGTAATAATAACTTTATTTATCATTTAAAATAAAATAAGTTTAAAATAAATTAATTAAAAAATATATTTTAAAAAAAAATATTGCATCTTATAAATGAAATAAGATTAGACTTCTTTCTAAAAATAAAAATGCAATATATAATATATATTATATATATATATATATATTTGCATGCATTTATTCACAAACCAAGACACACACATAGTGTCAGTGTCACACAGATACATACATATATACATGTATGTGTGTATATATATATAAATTCCCACATTGAATTATTATTATTGCATACCTTGGATAATTTAGTGGAACCAATGTCTTCTTCAATCCAACCCATTTCCAAATCAGCAAACAGATTTTCAATCTCCTTCTCTTCTTCATCTTTTTCTACTGGGATTGGATCATCATCTGTAAACCTGAACTTGAGAGGAATTGAAATTTTACTTTGATCTTTCGCATCAAGAGAATGGAATTTATCCTTCGATGCATCGCCTTTTTCCCAAATAGAATCAGCCAATATGTTCAAGAAATCAGTAGCTTTTATTTGATGATTATTTCTCTTAGATTGTTGCTGAGTAGCATTTCTGTTTTTTTTACCACTCTTTTGAGCTGAATGATCTCTGTCAGTACTATTATCAGCTGATTTATTACCGTTGGCTGATTCACTTGATTCACTTGATCCACTTGCATCATTTAATTCAACAACATTATTACAGGAAACGCTGAATTCACTAGAAGGTTTTTTGTCTAAGCACAGTCTCGACTTTTTAGAATCAGAAGCTTGACGTGGTGGGAGCTGCTGTTGCAGGCCACTTTCCCTCCTTTGATCGTTCTTTCTGGAGCCATCATCGAAAACTTTCATTCTCTTTCTGCTCTTCTTATAAACATTTCCAGATTTCTTCCTTTTATTCACCAAATTTTTGTCCTTCAACAAAGTAGACCTGCAAGCATCATCATCATTTTCCTCATGCTTTGTGGTTCTATTTCTTGATTTAGTAATACGATCATCTTTGTCTTTGTCAGTGTCTCCTTTACCTTTTCTACTATGTATCAAATCATTGTCAAACTCAGATGATGAGTACTCTAATTCTTCACCATTATAGTCATCATCAAATTCATTACCATTCTCTTCACTAGAGAAGTCTGAAGTGGACTCACCGGTATCAATGGTCTCCACAAAATTATCACCACTACAAATAGATACAGGATCAGACCAGCTCGGAGCACCCACAGGACTTGAAGGAATATACACATCAAGAATTTCAACGTCACTGCTACTGGCCTCGGCTTCTTCATCTCTGTCCCATTTTGTTGTAGGCTTTTCTTGGTTGTTTTTTTGAGCATTTCTTTTAGCCTTATCTTTTTCTTTCTTCAAAATCCTTGCTTTCTTTAGTAACTCTTCTTCAGCTTTCCTGTGTTGATACCTCGTCCATTTAGCTACACGTTTCTTAGGAACATCCATATCATCGACTATAAAACAAGTTAATAAAACTCGTGTTAAAGACATGATTTTGATCAAAAAAATTAATCACAGCCACGCTCTCAGTATTTACTTTCACAAATATCACAACCACGCTATTTATGAGACATATAACCACAAGTTATATAAAAATCACAAACAAAATAACAAAAACAAACCTTGAAACAAATTCTTACCTCAATAAAGGAAAAACACAGCCACAATCTTAAGGTTAGGTAGTGTGCTCTGGTGGCTCTGAAAACTCGTGCACACGATCAAAGACCAAACTGTAGTAAAGCAAAAACCAAAGAAGAAAAACAGATCAGAAACATAGCTGGAGAATCATACTATGATATCTCTGGCATGTATGGATGAATATAATCATGGATAAAAGAAAAAATTCCCACCAAACACAGTCAATGAAAGCACACTGAAACTATGCAATAAAAACAATAAAAAGAAAGAGTACACATCTTTTCCACTTCCACATGCATGTAAGTTTACACATATGTAACGTATCTAACCAAGAATCTCTTTCAGATATCATGCATTTACTCTCTTGGTCCAACTTAAGAAAAAAATTAACTATATATATTTTAAAACACCTACCAGAACAATGAAAAGGAAAAAAAAAATTACTTTTTTTAGATCATCTTCTATCAAAAATCAAATCAATTTCTAACTATTCATAATTTAAAATTCTAAAATTGGAAGTTAACTACTCAGTTAGAAATTAGAAAGATAATATAGCTAGTCCAAAAAAAAAAAAAGAATAAATTCAATTATCTTACTATTCATAACCCAAAATCAAAAATCACTATACTATTCACAATTCAAAATCTGCATGAGTGCCTAAGTTATGCATGAGGATAGTCTAACTTATTCGAAAAATGAAAGTTCAAAGTTATCTCACCTAACTATTCATAATTCGAATACTCGACAATCGTCTGAACTGTACATGAGATAGTATGACTTGTTAAAAAAAAACAGAAAAAAAATATCTATCACAATTTCTAGGTCAAAATCTCATTGGCAATATGCACGCACAACGAGAGCAGAGCAAAGAGAAAGAAATAAGAGGACCCACATCCATAACCCAACACTGTACTAATACAAAGTACAAACATTAAAACCCAAACCAGAATTAAATGATAGATTACACATATATTCACAAACCCTGGCCTCCCAATGGGAAAGAGAATTTAATGGCAAACTTCAATAGTTTTTGGCATCTACTATAATAATATATATATACATATATATATATATATATATATATATCATCAGAAAGAGATAAACAAACTCAAAATTATTACCCATTCACCACCTTACCCACACCCTAACAATAACATCAAACAACACATTCCATCAAAATAAAACAAAAATTGAGAGAAAAAAAAAAAAAAAACTAATTAACCAAACACACATACACTCACAGAGTAAAGATGATAATGCTTACACATAAAGGCTGAGCCTTCCGCTGTCCGCCGTCCGCCTGCGGAAAAGAAAAAATCATTAAAATCCTCGCTCTCTCTCTCTCCGTACTTCATCAGACATAAGAATGTACTTTTTTTAGTACACGAAACTCACCGCTGAGAGAATTCAAGGATGATCAATCAATGCTTTTCCATCCCCGCCGTTGGGGCGAAAACAAAACAGAAACAAAAACAAAAAAAATTGCGTTTTTCTCTGAATTTTGGCGATCAAAAACGGTTAATGATGATTATTATTGAAAGTAGACGCAGACGTTAGCAGTTCTGGAAGGGAAGAACAAACTGCATTGCGCAGACAAAAATGAGAGCACCAATGCAGTTTGCTGAGCGGACTTCGGGTTGTCTTCTTTGGGTTTTTTGACTCTTAATTCTTTAATTTACCCATCCGATTTCATTTTTCATTTTTTTTCCGCTTTTATTGCCTATTTTTATATAAAAGTTAAACTTACAATTTTCGTCCTTAAATTTATCTTTTAATCTTTTCAATCCTTTTAAATTATTAATTTTGATAAATTTGTGAAGACAATATCCAAAAGATTATATATTTCGACGAAATGTTTATCATATTAAAACTCCTATATATATATATATATAAATAAAGTTAAATATAAATTTATGACTTAAAGTAGATTATAACTAAAGTTAAGGATTAAAGTTGTTACGATATATATTTTTTTTTTTCCACAAATCAGAAGACGTGTGTAAGGATGGAAAATAGTGAGTTAGGTATACTAAAACTAGAAAGTACTAATTGGATTGAGTAATTATTTAATAAAATTCTTTTGGAGGGGTTCTATATTTGGTAACTGTGAACCGGTGTATATTTATATAGTAATTCAAAAGCTCTAATAAAGAAAATATTGATAAAGTATGATATTATTTATGTAAATATTTATTAATTCAAAAGAAAATTAATAATATTCCTTTTATTTTTTTACAATTATTATTATTGTAATTAAAAGTTATTTAACTACAATAATAATAATTTGAATTTCTAACTCTTCAACCACAAGTTTTATTACTTATTATTTAAAAACATATATATATATATATATATATATATATATATATATGTATATTATTAAAATGGAAAAATGAATTTGAAAACTAATTAATTATTATTTATTCAAGAAGGATATTTATGGATTGGTTTTGGATATTCGGAGGTTTTGTAATTGCCCTCAAGCCCATAACATGGAGACATAGGCCCAGATCTAAACTTATTAATTCCCTGTGCTCTTCTTCACCATCATAAGCTACACTACCTTCTCTAAACTATAAAATCAGCCATCATAATAACCCAAAACTAAAATCATACAAATCCAACGGTCTATATTCTCTTACACCCAACATCCTGGCCCACTAATGATTTGATAGCCAGCAAGGATAAAATGGTGGACCCCACATATTTTACTATCAGTTAAATCGGCCGAAGATTCGGTTTATAATAAAAATTAATTAATTTTAATTTATATTTAAATAACTCTCTATAGTTTTATTAATTTTTTTAAAACCTCGTATCGTGCACCCCCCAAAACCCCCCTCTCACATAACGCCTAGTAATAATATTAATTTAATTAAAATTTTTTTAAAATCACAGGAATTATATATTTGTCTTTTAAATAGAAAAATTAAAAATAGAATTCGAAACTGAATTGGCCGTAAATTACAGGATCAGCTCGTCCATCTCTCCATTTCGTCCTTTTGAAATAAATCGAAGAGAGTTTTTTTTCTTCTTTTTTTTTTTCAATTTCGAATCCAAGCGATTCGATCAGATCCATTGGCATTAGCATCTACATTTTCTTTTGGGATCTGATCGCAAAATTCGAATTGGAAATTGGATCATATGCATTTCTTTGATATCTGTTTGTTGAATTAATGATATGTTTGGAAGTTTAGGATTCTACATTCGAGGAGGCGAAGACGAACATTTTGATTTTACCTGTTTTGAATAATTTTGGGGAGGAATTTGTTTATTTTTGTTTGTTTGTAGATATAATATTTTGTAAAAGATGTCTAGTTTATCTGAAATTAGCGAAGAGCTTGGGGAGATCGAAGGACAGATATCTCATATTTTTCGAGCTCTATCGTAAGCATTTTCACATCTATCTGTTTTTTTTGTTATATTTGTTGGAAATCTCAGAAATGGAAAATTATGTGGACAAATGAATAACTTGTGACATATGCATTTTCTGTATTATATGTTTTTTTTTTGAATCAGATGCAGTCATAAGATTTGTTTGTTTTCCAATATACACTGCTTGTCGTGTCCGCGAGAAAAGATATTTTAACTTTTACCTTTATGTTTTGGTGTATCAATTGGTAAATGCTCTATGGTTCATGTAATATACAACCACATTTTCAAATGTGTTCTTTAAGAGCTGAAAATAATTTGTGTCGTACAATGCAATTAGATTAGCTCAAACTGGTATGTTTTAGCTCTTGATTCCAAATCCCTGAGATGTGTGAAATTGCAATTTCTTTGTCTTTGTCTGAAATGTGATTGGTTCTATTGCAGAAATGGATTCCAGAAGTTGGAGAAGGTCAAGGACTCAAATAGGCAAAGTAGACAGCTGGAGGAGCTCACTGACAAGATGCGTGAATGCAAAAGGTACATCTAGTTACTTTTTTCTTTTATCTATTGAAGGCAAAGTGCATTATGCGATAGATTTTGTCCTTCAAATTTTAAGCTTATTTAGAATTTAGTCACACGATTTTGACGTTCTGTAATAATCTTGGAACTGTTGCAGAAAGAATCAAGAAAACTGAGGCTTGGTTTTGTAATACTAAATAATACCATTTTACCGTAACTCCTGCAATGTTTGAAATTGACTTCTGATGACTTAGAAAACTACCTGAGCAGATATTTTTTATTGAATTACTTCTTGAGTATTAGACATTTAAATGCAAGAATGTCTTGAGGGTGACTATAGGGACTGCGGGCTAATAGATTTCGAGTATGACTTCTTAATTTCCTGACTTGGCTTCTACAGTGACCTCAATGCTCGTGATTATTCTTAGACTTTGTGACACGAAAATATATAAGTCAATTTTTGGCATTATAAGATCTGAGATTCCCGGTGTTTAATGTCTATGCAACAATCACTCATTTCTGATATATTTTGAAACCCCTAATGGTTACAAAGAATTTCATGGAATGTTAAGCTTGGTCATAAGTAGTTTGGGCACAGGGATGATAAATGAAAGATTATTCATATAAAGCTCTTGTAAAATAGTTTCAAGTCTCTTTCTTATCAAATGCATCTGCAATGGGATATGCAATTATTTTTTTCTCTTGCTAGGCTTATTAAAGAATTTGACCGAGAAATAAAGGATTCGGATTACAAAAATGATCCAGAGACTAACAAGCTGTTGAATGAAAGAAAGCAGTCAATGGTGAGCATTTGTTTTTCTTGGATTCTAATTGCTCCTTGATATAAGATATTGAGTGGATGAATTGGTTGATTTTACTCCACCCTGGCTGTTCTTTAAGCTTTTCAAATATTTCTTTACTGAACCAAACAAAAACTTCTCGAACCAACCAAACCTACTAATTCCTCAAGAGCCATTGATACAAAAATGCAGCAGAAGGAACCTTCTGATTGAGAATAATTACCCCAGGGTACAGCTTTCATATTGAATACATTCTCATGAAAATTTTATTAATATTAGGAATTAATTCACAATGTGCTCAAACAATAGAAATTGTAATAGTCACAGTTGTAATTTGTTTTCTTAAACTTCTACGTGATGCAACATTTTTGTATGAACTTGATAATTTCTGAATATTGAACAGAGTGTAAATTGGAATTTTCTCAATTACTAAGACTTGTACTTTAGAAAGTCAGCTACAGTTTCAACCTGTTGATCCAGTTCCACAATTTGCTGATGCAGTTTCTCTTTTTGGTTTATAGAACCATTCTGGATTTCTTACCTGTGCTATAAACTGATGTGTTTACTTTCTGTTTCTGTAGATCAAAGAATTGAACTCATACGTGGCCCTGAAAAAACAGTAAGTCTCTTGTGCATTTGTCACTCTACAGTTTCTTTATAACTTGAAAGTGTTTTTAAATATTAAATTTGACTATTACTTATTCTTATCAACTTGTATACTCTACAAATCCTTTTTGGAATAGTCATCTCATCTGGTATGACAAATTTTGACTCAGTACCTTGCGTTTATTGCTTCAGCTCTTCAAAGTAGTTCTTATCTAGTTTGCTTCTTTGGAGCCAACTGTACATTTCCTTGAAGCCTATTATGTTTAGTACTATTGCAAGAAGAAAAACAATTATAAGGTGATGGAAATTTGATGATTATGGATTGCTCCTAAATCTCATTTGAATCATTTTAGAGGGCATATTGTACTCATTGTATAATGTGAACTAATTATGTGCAATTTAGTCAATTCATAATCCATTTTATTTAGAATGAATCAAACAGAAATAGATTCTCAGCTATAAAATATGACCTCATTATGTATGGACAAAGTATGCTCACACATCCATCACGTTCTTGCAGCTTTTGCGAATATAATGTGTCGTTTTTTATGTTAAAATACATTTAAATTTTTTTTCTACTTTTTCTTTCTTAATCCCTATGAATTCCCCTTTTGCCCGCTCCCACACTCACATACAGAAACAAAAAAGGGGGAAAAATATGAAGAAAAACTAATTTGTGAATTTGTATGTTGATCTCTTCAAATCTTAGTTCTTGGATGATTACAGGAAAGTTGTTTGGCTGAACTTATATTATAGGAGAACTGGAGTTTTCTGTTTCCAATATCTACCAGAGTGTATCTCATTTGGATTTTGCCAATCTGGGTTCCTCTGTTTTTTAAAACTTTTGTTCTATTCAATGCACTCTAGATACGCTAACAGTCTTGAAAACAAGCGGGTAGAGCTTTTCGAGGGTCCTGGTGAAGGATATGCAGAAGATAATGTTCTTCTAGCTTCATGTAAGCTTAGTTCTTTTATTCTTTTTAGCATAATGTGCCTCTGATGCTGTACTACTGCTAAAGTAATTATCTTGTATGTACTGTATTTGTCTGGTAATTATCTTATATCTAATGTATCTTAGTTGCCTTCATCTTGTGGCTCATTAATCTGTGATCCTTATATTGATATTAGACCACTGCATGCCTTATATTAGTAACAAACTAAAATTCTTCGTAGCTGGGTTTGAAACATAACTAGATAGAGGCAAAGAGTAGCGCAAGGTTGAGATATTGATAAAAGAATCTATAAGACAGATGCATTTGTTTCACACATCTATTCTTCTAAGCATGTAATAAGTCTAAACTTTGATTTGCCATTTGGGTGGGTTTAAAGAGATTAATATTTCTCTGAATAATATAGCCACTCTCTCTTTCATTATAGCCTGTTGATCCTATTATGACTAAAGTTTTGTTTTGGATTCAAGATATAAGTGTTTAACATCCCGAAACATAATAAATTTTTGTAACACCAAATAGTGAATTTTATTTATAAAAGTCCATTCTTTTCTAGAAACTGTAGTATGGGCATACTTCTGCTCTCTAGTTTTTCTTTAACAACTACACATGCACCTTTTGCACTTTAGCAACTCTCTCACTGATTGTTCTAGTTATTCTTCTTTTATGAGGCATTCTGACAGAAGTTCTGCATTTGCAGCCATGACAAATCAACAACTAATGGATCATGGAAACAAGATGATGGATGAAACAGATCAAGCCATTGAAAGATCAAAACAGGTAAGTGTATTGTCTGAAAGAATAACCATTTTGGTACTTTAAGGAGATCCTGCTGCTGCTTCTTAGTTCTGCTTCAGACCCAGGACAACCTTACATTTCCCAAACCTTTCCTGACCACTTCTTGGTATGGTGACACTAGATAACACCTTTGTTATGCATAGAAGAGCAACTTTAGTAACTTAGATGATAAGGAAATAGTTAGCTTTCACAAAGCTTGAATAGTAGGAGTTCATGCTAACCAAATTCCATGATAGCAGAAATCTAATTATTCAAATGTTTGATTTGAGTGGTAAAAATTCAGAAGATATAACCTATATATATATATATATATATATATATATATATATATTTGCCTTAATTTCTAAGAAAACAAACAAGCAGAACTGGTTATTAAACAGTCCTCTGCATTTCTTGTACAAGTAGCAATTACATATACAATTGAAAGTTCCATTTTTTGCCTTGAATGTTGAGAAGGATGATTCAAACTTTTCAAAACCTTGTCTTTTCTGTTCTTTCCTTGCATTAGGTTGTCCACAACACCATAGATGTTGGGACAGAGACTGCAGCAGCTTTGAAGGCACAGGTATGTAACTTCATACCGTGAGAAAGGGAATAATCAAGATATATCATATCAGATGTCAATACCAAACTTAAAGCTCAGGATCTAAACTTTCCTCTTTTCGTTTTCCTGTTTTTGTTGCTTTTTGCATTTTGTCTGCTGGTTTATTTTTGGGGTTGCGAATATCAAGACTGAACAAATGAGTAGAATCGTGAATGAACTGGACTCTATACATTTCTCAATTAAGAAGGCTTCAAAATTGGTCAAGGAAATTGGTAGGCAGGTCAATCTCTGAAATATTAACATTCCTCTCTTGTTGAATTGTGTATTTGTTCCCTGTTATTCCATTTGCTAACTTTGGTTCTTTTATCAGGTTGCAACTGATAAATGCATTATGGCCATGCTATTCCTCATTGTGATTGGTGTTATCGCCATAATAATTGTCAAGGTTAGTTCTCTGCTTAATTTCTTTTCTCTGTGCTGATTCTCAACCTTTTCGGCTACCCAAAAGTTTTACACATTACATATTATAGCATGGTTCAATTAATTTCTGTGCTAGGGTGACTCTTGCAACTTGCTAGATTGTGACTCAAACTGACAGATTTCACAATCTAGCAAATCCTAGGGATTTTTTTTTTCCTTTTTTGTCTGAGATATGGCAAAAAACTGCATGACACAGAATTTCATATTGGTCATTGTGTAGTTTGTGTATAAAGTTTGGTTTTCCGGTTATCATAATAAAGGCATTTGATCGGCTTAAGTCAACATCCATTTAAATTTTTAGAAGTGAAATTTAAACACAAATCCACTCTGACGTTGTCTTCCATATTGATTAAGGATATTTAAAGAATAAGAACATATGACATAAAAAACTAAAGTGAACCCTCTTAAATTTAAAATAAATTAGATAAAATTTGACCCAATCTTAGGATTATTGGATAATAAGTTTGATTTTTGGCTACTTTTGTGAAGTAAAAAAAAGTTGTTTTAAAGATATCATTTTTTTTATTTTTTATTTTTGGATGAAAGAATGTTTCCTGAAAGCAATCTATTCAAATAATTTTTTTCCCATTTCTTCTCAGCATATTTTTCCAGGTATATCAGTTGAAAAATATACTTAGATGAGGATTCTTGATTGTTATGTTACTAGTTTCATGCTTCTTGGGGATTCTTGTGAATATTATACCAGTCAAAGCAAGCTCACTCACGTCACGAACCTTTTACATAGTATAAAGAGGATTAATCCTTTTAAACATATTTTTGTCCATCCCTAGGTTATATCTTCAATTATTTTGAATTTTGCGATTTCAGATTGTGAATCCAAATAACAAAGACATTCGTGATATTCCTGGATTGGCACCTCCTGCCCCTAGTCGAAAATTGCTCTGGAAATCTGATTAAGAGGGCATTATACGAAAACCCAGCCTGGGTTTTCAGATTTTGTGTGAATTAGCGATGCGTTGCTCATTTTTTTTTTGCTTTCGGAGGTACCTGATTACCTGAAATCTGATCTGATTCATGGCTCCTGAAGTGACCTGCTGAACAGTGTTTCTTAAGTAAACTTACCATGCAATCTCTGTCAGCGGCGGTTCCTCAGATATTTCTTGTGTCTCACTTATTATGACTAATGCGAAATTTCTTGTATGTTTGTTTCTTCTCTTATCTATTGTTTAAAAAAATATCGTGTTTGGTCAACACAAATTAGAGAAATATATGTACTAATGCATTCTTGTACTTGTTTGTATTGTATATTAATATTAACCATCATCAAATTTTATATTTCCCATTATCAAATGTTTTCCCTGTCTTCGATGTTTAATAGGTTGTAACAAACTGTGTTGTATTCTTCCATAACTATTAAATCAGCTCTCGTTTGAAAGTGTAAATTCATTTGTCATTTTATTTATTATATTATTATTTTTTAATAAATGAGATTTACATTAAACTAAAAATAACAAGGTTTGTTGTACAAGTTCATGGAAAATTATTGCCATCCATTACAAATTTCCTCAATGTTAACACAACTTTAAGAAAGAACATTTCGTAAAATGCAAGTTTGCTAATTTATTTAAGATATTGTGTTGTATATCGTCAATTTAAGAAAATACTTCAATAAAATGGGCCAAATAGGTCAAGATGTTATTTTAAAAAAATAGGTCAAAATAAATAAGTAAAACTTTTGGTTCTTAGGAAAAAAAAAAAAAAAAAAAAAATATTTGGCCGGAAGATAATTGGACGGAAACCGGGTCGAAATCAAACTTTACGAAACCGCTGCTTTCCATTGAAACTCTCTTCTCTGCTAAGGATTGCAACTCTGCTGGACCCTCCGCCACCATCCATAGCCGAACCAGCTACGCCATCATCGAACACTCAACGCCACCACAGCCGGCAGCACCCCGCTACAATCATATCATCGTCACCGCCTTCAGGTAAAAATTGTGTATATATCTTTCTTTCTCCTTACTACTGCTTTCTCTTCCTGGCTTTTTTTTTTTTTTTTTTTTCCGGTTAACGAAAACCAAAAGTTCTGGAAATAACTTAAGGAAATCTAGGTTTTGGTAGAATTCGTAGCTCTTCGGCGAATTTAGGCTGGATTATTATTGTTATTATTATTCTCTCTATACATGTAAGTTAAAGCTTTGAACTACCAACGCAGGTCTGGAGTTGTTGTGAACCAATTAGAAGTTGGGATAAATTTAAGTAGGTTGGAGTAAGATGTAGAGAAGTTTATTAAAGGATGGTTACTGTCATGCAAGAAATTTTTAGCTGGAGTTTAAAGGAAAAAAAATCTGATTTATTTTCCTAGTTGTGTATCTAGTCTTTGACCAACTATTATGGAAAAAGAATTGATATAAAATTTTATTATTCTGGATTTTCCTTTTGGATGCTGAACCTATCAAATTTTGTATCTGAATTTGATATGTGAAGAAGCATATCAGCTTGATATACTACTATTTACATTATACATGCTACTGAAAACTGATTTTAAAATTTTGGAAACTCATACATGATTAATTTCATAATTAAAATAGTAATAGTAGTAGTTGTAGATAAACAAAGAAGTACCATTAAAAATCAAAGAGAATTTTAATTTCCCGGTAAAGAAAATTTATATGTTGCAGGGAAAAATTGTCCAATTAAACAAACTAAACTGGAAGTTTGTTTAGCTGTTATGCTCAGCATGGTAACTATAGAAAACTAGGTTTGCTGAGCATGGAAATTTGAAGAGAGACAAAAAATATAATAAGACAAGAGATAAGAATTTCATGTATCACAAAAATATAACTCTATTAATAATAGAAAACAATTATCAGTAGAAATTTGGGATTAAATAGTTCTTCAGAATCTAAAAAAAGTAGTTAGGAAAACGCCACCACTGTTCTCATTTCTATAATTCAATTGTGATCACCATGGTTAGGTCGCAAAAAAATTGAACAAAAGACTCTTTCTTCCTCTGCTAACTGAGAAAATGATATTTGTGCACTTGTTCTTGTTCTTTGTCTTTCTTTGATGCAACAGGGATTCCTGTCCTTGAACCTAAACTTGAGGGGCAGTGGAGATTTTCTTCTTTCTGATCTTAGAAACTTGGTGTGCCTGGAGTTTGTTGTCTGTATTTATTTGCGTCATCATGGTGCTTTTTCACCTGTACTGTAAAATCTAGTTTTTAAGATTTTCTATTCTTCTTACTATGTTTCTCTTGGAAATTCCCAGCCTTTATGTGTTTAGTGTTAGGATCAGTTTCCTCCAAACAATCTCTATCACCCATCAACCCCATTACATAGTTCTACTTCCAACTGTGCCTTTATCTTCCTTTTTCACCCTTTCTTCAGTCCAATGAATTTCTATTGTGATAAACAGATTGGAAACTTCTACTTGTTCTTTGTCTCTCTTCTATGGAGCTGGATTCTCATCCTCAAATCAAAACTTGAGGGTGCATTTGTTCTTTTATCTAAACTCATAAACTTCATGTTATCGTTTTCTCGTTGGCTTTTCCTTGCCATTTCATATTATGGTTGTTCCCACACTCACAATTGCCATTACTTTTAGAACCTACAAAATGTTGAAAAATTTAATGGCATCTTACACTTCTCTATTGCGGGTTCGTTCCTCTGTTCTGTAGGCTATTATTGGACAAGAGTCAAATGACATTGGAACAACTTTGCATTTTTGAGAATGGAAAAATGACACACATCCTTCCCCTTTCGCTCTATTACCCCCTATAGAGTATTAAGCATGAAGAAACACTTGAAAATATAAGGGTGATAATCCTGGAGAAAAAATGAGGATTTAGGATTTATTAGCCATATCTTGTGAAAAGTAAAAACTAACAATCCTATGCTGGACTATTGTAACTACAATAAAGATGACATGCTGAACTGTACACAGGTGCATATTGCCTATGCAAGTGTTCTATTCTCTAATGCAAGATAACAATGATGAGCTTTTGGTATCAGATGATCAAACTCTGTTTCTCAAAATTAAGATGTTCTGTGTTGTCTTATCTGAAATATTTATCCCGCACATTCTTAACCGTATGATTTCAATGGGGGATTACTGTTTTTCTTTTATTGTTCATTATATTGGTAATTCAAAATATTCTTTGTTACTATTAATCATGTCTACAACCCACATTATTAGAAATCAGTCATTCCCTTGTTATATTTGAGGTCCTTATACTTCAATGTGCAGGATTTGTCAACTTGGAAATGCTGAATGCAAAATATAACCAATCAAAAGGTGTAACTTTATAGCATGGAAATAGTGGAATCCATCCATAGCCTCCCTTTGCAAAATCCAGAAGAGGAATATTTTTCATCAGCTGATCTGAATTGGACCAAATTTGGGAGTTTAGAGCATTATGATGATGTAGCCCTAATACCTTATGCCCGAGTTGATTCATTTATTGTTGGTGAATGTGATAATGCGGAGTGTCCCACCCGATTTCACATTGAGAGAGGAAGGAAAAGGAAAAAAGGGAGTTTAAATGACTGCAAAGATGATGAGTATTTGGAGTACAGAAGGTAAGATTTATCCAATGTTATTTTCTTATTTGTGGTTTGTGATAAGGATGTGCTTCCAGACTTCAGAACTTCTCGTATTTGTTCCCTGATAATGCAGTTAATATTGAAGGCATCCTGGTTAGGTCCTTACAGATGTCCATTGTTAAATAATCTCATTAGATCGAAATTGTATTTTTATAATCTCTGAATGGTGAAGGTTTACAGCAGCAAACTCACATTTGATTTATTTTTACCCTTCATTTCTTTGTAGGTATTGGTGTTCCTTTGGACCAGAGAATTATGGGGAAGGTGGGGATATATTACCTAGCCGGAGATATAGACTCAACACTCGAAACCGTGCTGCTAGACCACAATCAATGAGGGGTTGTACATGTCATTTCGTAGTGAAGCGCCTCTATGTCCATCCATCGCTTGCACTTATTGTATATAACAATAGGCGTCATGTAAACAAATCTGGTTTTGTCTGTCATGGGCCTCTTGACCGAGATGCAATTGGCCCTGGAGCCAAGAAGATCCCATATATATGTAATGAGATTCGACAGCAGACTATGTCCATGATCTATCTTGGGATTCCTGAGGAAAATGTACTTGAGAAACACATTGAGGGAATCCAAAGATATTGTGGTTCTAATGCAAAAGTAAACAGCCTAGCTTCTCAGTATGTCCAGAAACTAGGGATGATTATCAAACGTTCTACCCATGAGTTGGATCTGGATGACCAAGCTAGTGTACGTTTGTGGCTTGAGAAAAATAAAAGATCTGTTTTCTTTTATCAGGATACATCAGAAACAGAGCCCTTCATCTTGGGGATCCAAACAGAGTGGCAATTGGAACAAATGATTCGTTTTGGACATCGCAGTATTATTGCTGCAGACTCAACATTTGGGATAAAGAGACTGAAGGTAACATTTCCTGTTAATCTAAATGCATATGAAATAATTCTGTACTTATTTCATAATCTATTTTATGCAGTATCCATTGTCCACTCTTCTGGTCTTTGATTCAAGACAACATGCACTTCCTGTTGCTTGGATTATTACACGCACTGTTGCTAAACCAGATGTGGCTAAGTGGATGAAGGCTCTCCTAGGTCGTGTACGTGAAGTTGATCCAGGATGGAAGGTGAATGGCTTCTTGATTGATGATGCAGCTGTTGAGATTGATCCCATAAGGCAAAATACTGTGTTTGCCTTTCTTTATTCTTTGGTTATGTTGAGTATATTTACATTCAATGGTACTAACTCGAAGTATTTTTCAGGGAGACCTTTTCTTGCCCTGTCCTATTTTCCCTCTGGCGTGTTCGTCGGTCATGGCTGAGGAATATTATCAAAAACTGTAAAAATGTGGAAGTTCAGCGAGAGATGTTTAAACGCTTGGGAGACATTGTGTATTCCATTTGGGATGGAGGAGATTCTAATCTTGCCGTGGAAAAGTTCACTCAAGATTTTGTTGATCAAAATACCTTCTTACATTACTTCAGAGAAATGTGGTTGCCAAAGATTGGTTAGATTACACTCTTCCAGTAAAACTGCGCCTTTTTGTTTTTCCTTGTAGTTTACATTTTAACCTTTTTTGGTGGGATTTGTTTTTGATACAGAGATGTGGCTAACCACAATGAGAACACTACCCCTGGCGAGCCAGGAATCATCTGGGGCAATTGAAGCATATCATGTAAAGTTGAAATCTAAATTATATGATGATTCACGACTTGGTGCACTCCAAAGAGTTGATTGGTTAGTGCACAAGTTGACAACTGAGTTATGTTCAAGCTACTGGCTTGACCGCCTAGCAGATGACAGTGATTCCTTCCAAAATGTGAAACAGGAATACATTGCTTCTACATCGTGGTATCGGGCATTGCAAATTCCTGATGACGCTGTTACCTTGGATGATACAGACCATCTTTCTGCAAAGGTGTTGAGTAGAAAAGATAGCAATCTAATACGAGTAGTGTGGAATCCAGGATCTGAATTTGCTCATTGTGATTGTGAGTGGTCAATGCAGGGAAATCTATGCAAGCATGTGATTAAGGTCAATATGATTTGTCAAAACCTTCAGAGATATCAGCCTTCCGTGTCATTTCACTCGTTAAGAGAGATTCTGACAAACTTATGTCAAATGCCACTTGATGATTCACTTGCATTGGATCTATCAACTGCTTGGACTCATCAGGTGCTTGATCAGGTTCGGAATCTTGTTGAGCTGAACAGTTGTGATGATATTGGTAAAATAGTGAACAAAATGCCGTTGAAATGGACTGCCAAGAAAGGGAGAACATCATATGGCAAGCCATTGACAATTCCTGCTCTGCCCTCTTGTTCCAAGAATAATACAAAACATGCCGCTGTGCGTAAGAAGAATAGGAAAAGGAAAAGATTGTCGCGTTTAAGATAACTGTACATGAAATGCTATTACTCCTACTCAGTTACATGGGAAGCACAGCTAGTTTCTTGAAAGCTCTCACCGTCATGAGAAATGCGATCTGACCAAACTGTGGTCTATCTCCTAATAAACTGGATAGAATCTAGCTGTCAATACTGACCTCGTTTGATTTCATTTTGCCATAACCATATCGGTCACATAGGTATAGTTGGCCAGCAGGTTAAGTCTGAGGCCAGATGTTGATCTACCATGCTTATTTTGGTGGAGATTTAGGACCAGCCGGCATCTTTAGTGTTCTTGAAGTGAAGTGCAGGTAAATGTCAGTTCAAGAATTTGGACTATGGATTACCTTTGCTAGTTGATATATAGTTCATTCTATTTATCTTTATTCTCTTTGCATTATTTGTTGGACTCTATTGTTTCTGGTCCCTTTTACCTATTGTTAACATATATTTCCGTTTAAAGAAATATATAGTATAGAGGGCACCATGTTAGTAGATGGGCATCAAAGTTTTCTAGATCTTAAGGACATGTACAGTATAGATTTATCTTTTGTTATGAACTTATAGTTAACAATGCATGTTGCAGTTCTACTTAATGATTTCTGAAGATTTCTACCTCCCCTCTCTCTCTCTCTCTCAGACACACACACACGTAAAAGGAGAGATTTTAATTATGATTATTCTTCATGGAAAATTTGAAGATAAGTTTCCAACCATGTGCTTGACCATTCTAGCATTTGGAATGACTTATGTCCTATCATTCTGCAAAGAGGGCTGAATCTAAGTGCATAAATTGCTTTACATGTAAAAAGTCTTGCTTGAAATCGTCCTGTCTATGTGGATTGGTACTGAGTCAAAAAATAATTGGCGGTTCTACAATCAGGTTGGACTATTATAAGCTTAAGCAATGAATAGTGAACTTTTAGTGTTTTCTTTTTTTTTTTTTTTTTTTTTTTTATAAGTAACTTCTAGTGTTTTCTATTTGTTGATTAGATTTGAAATAAAATATATTTAGTAAATTATATTCAGAGTTTGAATTTAGAGATGAACGGGACATATTATTCTACTTGTTTTGATTTAATCCGTTTGATATACGTAAGTCATTTGAGTACTTTGAATTGAAATGAATAAAATTTTTAGTATTTTGGAATTAATAAATGGTTTCAAAGGCTTTTGACCCGCTGACCCCTCCAAAGTAAAACTAATGTTTCCTAACTATTATTATAATTAATTAATTTTATATCAAAAAATTGTACAGTCCTTTTAAAGTATAATTTAGTCTATTATATATATATATAAGACATTAGAGGACATACTATTAAGTCTTTTGTTGGTTGTTGTGAAGTGCGTGCCCTTTCAAGACAACTTTTATGAACTATGCTTCCTGTTTCTCCTAACTTCTTAAATGTAATGATGGAAAAAAGATGCTATAAAGTTGGATTGTTTCAACTAAGGTGGGATGCCATACAATCAATTGTATGTTTCTTTAACCTCACCAGTTGAGCTGACCTGTGGTAAATGGTTCTAATTATAAACCTTTTTAAATTCTTTTTTTAAAAAAATTAAATTTATTATGTGGCCAACAAGGTTTTTTACAACACTGATAACACTTTTATACAGGAAAATTGATTTTATTAAAAAAAAAGTGTTTACCAGCAAAGTCAATATAATAATTTTATATATAATTAATTATAATTAGGGTAAACTATCCAGATGTACCTTTTAAATGTCAAAATTCAACTTTTTTACCTCAAAGATTTTTTGTACATAAATGTCATTAACATTTCAAAACGTCTCACTACATGCATATCTGTTAAGTCAAAACGTTAAGTCTTTAATTTTACCGTTAATCAACATTTTTTCACTATTTGACACTGTTCTAGTTAGAGGTATTTTTGTCCAAATTTTTTAAAAATTTTTAAAATTTTTTTTATAATTATTTTATCTCTCCTTCTTCTTCCTCTTTTCTTTCTCTTCCTTCATTCTCTCTCCATTAATTTAATTTTTTTTTCTCTATCTTCCTCTTTTCTCTCTCTCTTTTTCTTCTTCCTTTCTCTCTCTTCATTCAATTTCACACCCTATTCCTTTTCTCTCTTCCTCTTTTCTCTATCTCTTTTTCTTCTTCCTTTCTCTCTCTTCATTCAATTTCACATCATATTCCTTTTCTCTCTCTTGTCGTTTGTGCAGTGATTTTCAATTCTTGTGAGAAATTTTTCATTGTCAATACACAAGAAACATTTTCATTTTCCATCAATTGAGAAAAACTTCTTATACCGTTGCCGGATTGAATTTCAGGAGGAGTTGGGGAAGCAGCATCATTTTCAAAAAACTGCTGCTTCAATTTGAATGGGAACTGCCCCTGCCGCGCTGCTGTTGCAGTTTGTTGCTGTAGATTAAAGGGGTTTCCGATGAGGGTAAAGGGAATGATAACTCTAATCGAAGATGATGCCTAGCTCCCAGTATGCCTCCTGTAGGAATGTTGTTATTGTTATCTAATAAACAATACAAGGGGCTGCTTGGGCTCAAGGGGTTATTACTAAGGAAAGATGACATGGTTAGTTGTTGTTGGTGGTGGTGGTCGGCAGTGAAGGAAAATTTCGGTGATTGTGAAATCCTCATTTTCTTCCTCTGCGTATGCTAAAATGGTGTGAGATTGAATGAAGAAGGAGAAAGGAAGAAGAAAAAGATAGAGAGAAAAGAGAAACAGAGAAAAAAAAATTAAATTAATGGAGAGATAAATAAGGAAGAGAGAGAAAAGAGGAAGAAGAAGAAGAGAGAAAAGAATTTAAAAAAAAAATTAAAAAAATTAAAAAAATTGGACAAAAATGCCCCTGATTAGAATAGTGTCAAATAGTAAAAAAAAAGTTGACTAACAGCAAAATTAAATATTTAACGGTTTGACTTAATAGATGTGCATGTAGTGAGACGTTTTGAAACGTTAATGATACTCTATGTACAAAAAATCTTTGAGGTGCAAAAGTTGAATTTTGACATTTAAGAAGTGCATTTGGATAGTTTACCCTTATAATTAATGTTAACTTTTCTATGGAGAACAGAAGATTATGAAGTTTTACTTAAATTTTAGTGTCAAATCAACATTCAAACACAAGTCAAGTTCCTGGTTCGGTATATCAACGTCCATATTTCGCTTTCATATATATATATATATATATATCTTCTTAAGCCTCCACCAAAAAAAAAAAAAAAAAAAATGAAAGAGAGAAATTGTTTTTGAGTTTATTATGGGTTTATGTTTCTTGACTATAAAGCTTACCGGAAGAACCGGTGCAAAAGGACTTAAAGCTGACTCAAAATCTAGGGTTTATATGGTTTCTTGAAGACATTAGATTGGTTTATCTTTTTCTTTTGTCTAAAAAAGAAACACATAAATCATAAGACTATTCAATTTTTTTGTTTTTTTTTTCATTTTTCTCTTCTGTTTTTTGAGTGAATATTATTCTTATTTATATATACATATATGATATATATATTTAAATTTTGAGGCTCTTAGTTGAACATCCTCTAGTTTTGGTTACATATTTAGTGATCTTGTGTTGGATTTTTAAGTTCAAATTGAGATGCTAAATTAATTTAGTTATTGGTATAGGTTTATTTAGATAAATTATTATCTTGTCAATTTGAGATAACTTTTATATTCTTGTGTTCATGAATTAGAGTTTATATTTTCGTTTGATTTAAAAAAGATTACACATCAAAATTTAACTATTCTTACTAATTATCTTTCTGAATTTTTTCTCTTTTTCTTTTGTTTATATAAGAAAAAAGATGACTAAATACATATAGTCAAAAGTATGACTCTTTCTCTCTCTATGATTTTTGCTCTCCGTACAATGGGGTATGTTGACTTTTGAAGGAGCTAACAATACCTTTGTGAATGCGATGGGGGATAGAGGAACACTAGCCTTGAATCGATGCACTAAAAAACTAAAAACTACGACAAGTGAAATCTGTAATGACAAAAATATGAATGTAGCTGAGGACGTGAGAACGACCCTGGTATGGATGGAGGGGCCAAGGAAATGCCGACCGATTCACACCCATGGAAAACAACATGATTTTTACTGAGACTTTACAACAAGAATCTCCGAGGGCGGAGCAGCTCCCATACTATATGGATGAGGATGAGGAGGAGAGATACCCGGGAGTGGATGAACTTTTCGCCACACAGTCACTTTCAAAAGAACAAATATATAAGTTTGTTCAAACCTTGGAGAGGGGCTCTCATCATTAAGCTGTTGGGGAAAATAGTATCCTATCGTGTCATGCTTTAGAGAACGACGGCGCTGTGGAAACTGTAGAAAGGCCACGAACTCATCGACTTGGAGGGCGGCTACTATGTTGTCCGTTTCTTTGCAAGAGAGGATTACCTCAAAGTCCTAGAGGGAGATCCTTGGATTATCCTAGGACATTATCTGACTGTAGTAAAGTGGCGATTGAATTTCCGTCCATCGAGACAGACGATTACATCTACACTGATTTGGCTACGTTTCAGAGAAGTTCCACTCGAAATGTTCGATGAGGAATCTTTGGCAGATCTGGGTGACCTAGTGGGAAAAATGGTTAAGGGGGACCCAATTATCGTTGAGGTATATAGGGGTCGTTATACACGTGTCTGCGTGGAGATCGATTTAAGTAAGCCTTTATTGCCATCTGTAACGGTATTGGAGGAGCCACAGTTAGTGGAGTACGAAGGTTTGCATTTAATACGCTTTCGATGTGGTCGATATGGGCACCGTGGCAAAGAATGTGTGGAGTCGAACCAGAATAGTACACAAAAAGAGAAACTAATGGCCCCCACATCGAAAAATCTTTTCGGGCCCTAGACGGGAGAAGTCAACGCCAGGACGGCGTGCCAAGATCTCTAGTAGAACAGGGGAGGGAGACAACAATACTCTAGGGGAACTGGATACAGGCCATCAGCATAACAACCTGGCCACAGTGGGCCAGCCCGAGTCGGGTAGGAAGGGAGACGGTAGTAATAATAGTAGGGCTTTGAACTTTCATTTTGCTATTCTGGAGGGCCTTACAGAAGAGGGCCCAATCTGGAGGATGTTGTGCCAAAACTGAAGCAGCAAATCTCTGAGCTAGCAGGCCCGTCAGTAGTCTTGCCGCCAAGCCCAGTCCAGAGCAAGGGGGAGTCCAACAAGAAGAGGAATGGTAAAAATCGGGCTAACCCAGAGTCTACCACAGGCCAGCCCGAACGTCAAGGAAATCAAGAGCTGGACCGTTTGCGAGGGAGGCATGGTCTGGAGGGAAGTTCCAACAGAGTATCGTTATCAGAGGTCTCAAACGTAAGGGTTGCAGCTCAGAAAGGAAAGAATAAGTAGCGAATGGACTAGAAAGGGGCGACGGCTACCGACGGACAAGATCCAAAGTCTCGAGATGACCCAAATCCAGTGGAGGAGAGGAACTAGTGGAGACAAAAGAGGGATGCACAACATGCAGATATTGCCGGCGAAGGTACGCAGGGTTTACCAAGTTTGTATGAGGCCTCTGGTATGGAGGTGGAGCCTGATGGCCTCCATATGTCTAAATGACAATACCATCAATACTTGCCTGGAACTGCAGGGGTGCCAGTTTCAAGTGCTCTCTTCGGCACCTACGAGAATTACTGAGGAACAGTAACCTAAAGATTTTGATTTTGCTAGAAACTAAATGCTCCAGTGCTAACCTAGAAAAGATTTACCGTTTTTTGAATTTTAATCAAGTTATTATTTCTGAAGCCTGGGGTTTCTCTGGCGGGATTTGGATTTTGTGGGATAAGGAGAATTGTTGTATTAAGAGCTTGGCAATTCATGATCAAATTGTGACGACTTTAGTTAGGCAGATGGGGGAGATACTCTGGGTACTGTCCTCAATCTATGCTTCTCTAGTGGCTTTCTATCCGGAGTACCTGTGGGAGTACTTTGAACGGTTGAGACAATGTGTCACTCTTCAGTGGATGCTTGTGGGCGATTACAACCAGGTGTTGTCAGTGATCGAGAAGAAGGGAGGAGGACCGGTTTGTTTCAGGAATATGGAAGGGCCGAGGAGAGTAGTAACAACATGTTCTCTGGTAGACTTGGGCTTCTCAAGTAGTCCTTATACGTGAACCAACATGCGAATGGGAGCTACCAACATCAGAGAGCTTTTGGACAGAGCTTCGTACATCATTTTGATAGAACACTGGTGATACATTTGGCTCGGACCAGATCCGATCATAAGCCAATTTTGGTCAAGAGTCAGGTAGAGAATATCATAACCCGACTTGGTTGCCCCTTTAAGATCCTAAATGCTTGGTTCACTGATCTAGGGTTCGAGGAATTAGTGAAGGACTCTTGGACAATAGGCAAATCAGCTACTGAGGCTCTGTTGCATTTTAAGGAAGTTGTTCAGCACTGGAACAGGTACACTTTCGGCAATATTTTTGAAAGGAAACAAAGATGCCATGCACGGATTAATGGAATTCAACAAGCATAACCAAAGCGGGGATCTTCATACCTGGACAAATTGGAGAAAGAGTTACTACAGGAAATGAACAAAATACTAGAACAGGAGGAACTCCTATGACAACAAAAATCAAGGGTAGCTTGGCTTAAGGCGGGAGAGAGAAATACATGTTTCTTTCACGCTTCTACCTTGATTAAAAGACAACGAAACAGAATCCTATGGCTAAAGGATGAGCAGGGCGTTTGGTGCGGGGATGAGACACGGCTGCGGGACATGGCAGATGCTTTTTATCATAAACTATATACCTCGGAACCAACAACGGTGTGTAATCTAGCCACGTGACAATTCTCTCATCTACCGCATGCGGGTCGGAGGTGGATGAACAAGCCTGTGACAGACCATGAGATCAAAGCAGTTTTATTCCAAATGGATGGACAGAAGGCCCCAGGGCCTGACGGCTACACTGCACTCTTCTTCCAAAAGTTTTGGGGTTTAGTGGAAAAACAGATAGTCGATTTGGTGCTAAGTTGTTTTCGGACCAGTACCATCCCAACAGGACTAAATGAGTCAGTCATTTGCCTAATTCTGAAAATCCAAGCTCCAGACAACTTGAACTAGTTCCGGCCCATCTCGCTTTGTAACGTCATTGTAAAAATTATTTTCAAAGCGATTGCGAATAGATTAAAACCGGTGATGGTGAAGCTTACAAGTAGACAACAAGTAAGTTTTATCCCAGGTAGATCGACATCGGACAATATAACAGCAGCGCAGGAAGTGATTCACTCTTTGTCAAGAAGGAAGGGTTCTAACGGAGGTTTCATTCTGAAAGTTGACCTTGAGAAGGCCTAAGATAGAGGGGAATGAACTTTTCCGAGGGAAATCCTAGTGTTCTTGGGCTTCAATCACAGCCTGTGTCAGCTAATTATAGAATGCATTTCCTCTACGACCCTATCCCTTTCTTAGAATGGTGCTAAATTACCGACCTTTACTCCAACAAGAGGACTCCGGCAGGGAGACCCGTTATCGCCTTATCTTTTTGTACTGTGTATGGAAGTGCTCGGTCAGACTATCACTAAGTCTGTGGAGAGCAAAGCTTGGAAACCAGTACGTTTGACACAGAAGGGATTAACTCTCTCGCATATGTTTTTTTGCGGACGATCTACTATTATTTGGGGAAGCGTCATTTTCTCAAGCTAGGGTTATGGAACATCTCTTGGGGCAGTTTTGTGGTTTCTCTAGTCAAAAAGTTAATCGCAGCAAGACTAGAGTTTGGTTCTCAGCCAATACACCAGTTTACCTTCGAAACTCAATTTGCTCAGAGTTCAAAGTGATACAGACAAGTGACTCGGGAATTTATTTGGGTGTGCCACTGATTCATGGTAGGCTTCGTAAGCTACACTTTCGTTACTTGATTGATAGAGCAGAAAAGAAACTCTCCAGATGGAAGATTAAGTTATTGTTTAAGGCGACGAGAATGGTGCTGTTACAGTCTAGCCTCACTTGCCTACCAAGCTATTCCATGCAGACAACGGAGATACCAAAGGCTGTGTTGGGTCACTTGGAGAAGTTAAGTCGACAGTTCTTTTGGGGTGAAGAACGGGGGTCTCGAACTTGCCACACAGTTGCATGGGGGAAAATATGTCAACCGAAAATGGCTGGGGGCTTGGTTTACCTAAGCTTACCAGCATGAACGAGGCGTTGTTGGCAAAGCTGCTGTGGCGGATGGTTAGAAAACTACACGAACTCAGTAGCAATATTCTCATTGAGAAATATGGAGGGTGGTCTGCTTTGGTTCACGAATCAAATGATTCGATTTTGTCCCATATTTGGAGGGCTTTGTTACATGCCAGAATTAGTTGGAAATAGGAAGACATGTAGTTTCTGGTATGATATATGGTTGGGTGAGCATCCTCTAGCTGATCTCTGCTCTATACCTATTCCTCATATTTGGAGTGTTATGACTGTTAATGAGTTTTGGCAGTGCAATAGGGGTTGAACCTTAGACTACTGGCACAACTCTTACATACTCGAACTCTAGAGGACCTCAGGAGCTGCCCTTTGATGGCAGTTCAAGTAGAGAGGATGTTCCCATATGGAAAGCAATGGCATCCAAACTTTTCTCGGTAAGATCCTTTCGGCAACAACTCCACAATCAAGTGCAGCAGAGCATTCAAACTCCGTGGCGATAGATTTGGAACTTCAAAGGGCCGCCAAGAGCATCTTTCACTTTGTGGACATGTATGCATAGGGCACTACCAACGGCTTTGTTCCTGTGGAAAAGGTTTATTATCAGCTCTCCTGAATGTTCATGGTGTGGCAACTCAGAGCAGTCCATGCTTCACTTATTGAGGGACTGTCGATTATCTAGGATGGCGTGGTGTCTGGTGGTACCAGAACAAGCTCAACATAGGTTTTTTGCTGCCTCAGATGTGGTCTGATGGATCTGTAGCAACATAAGTCGTCGCTCCTGTTGAGCTTTCCCCTTCCCTTTCTGGCCTTATATTTTTAGAGAAACCATTCACGTGGTTTGGTGTAATCATACTTTAGGTGTACATGGTGCTCGTAACTTTTTGGAGGACCCTTATGCCATAGTTGAAAGGAGTCTGCGGACTATGCTCGGGATCTTTTCAGTCTGACATAGGGAGTCCATTTAGTTTTGTTCTGTACAGATTGTTTGTTTGTTTGATATTAATATATCGAAAAGTCGATTTTTAACCTAAAAAAAAGAAAAAGAAAAAGAAAGATGACTAAGTGAATGGACTTGCCTTTTTTATGTAAAAAATTATATAAAAAACAAACTAAAAGTCATTAGAAGAAAAACTTATCATAAAAGACATACTACTTGTAACGTAATTTTCTAATATTTTAGAATGATATGAATCGCAACAAACAAATTCAACTTCTTAGGTCTTGAGTAATGAAAAATTGTACTTATAAACTTACACCTCAACATAAGTCTGAATCAGAGTAAGATTAAAAGGAAAACAGAAAGTTAAATGAAAAGGAAAAATGATGTAAAAGCAAGATCGGTTGGATCACCTGAACAAATTATTTCATCCAAAAAGTCATGAAAAATCCAATGAAAGGAACAAAGAGTAAAGCATTTCCAAATTTTCAATCAAAGTAGTATTTAATTTGATTAGTTGCCAAAGTCTCCTTCAAGTCAATCATTCCCACTACCTTTCCTTTCTATTCTACTCACAAAATAGTAACTAAAACAAAAATGAAAATCCCACCATATATCATCTATATATATATATAATATATATATATATATATATAGATATATATATAAAATAATGTCTTAATTAATTTAAAATCGAGTTAAAAACAAAATAAATAATTTTAATATTTTTGTATACATAAGATTCAAAATTTAATTCATTATATAATATTATCTTTTTTTTTTCCCCAAAAATGCCAAACATCACCCACCATATTCCTCTTTTCATACTTATATCACATCACATTTCATCCTTTATTTTTTTTTTCTTTCTTTAGACAAACCATGTGTCACACCTTATTTTTAAAAAAAAAAAAAAATTAATTGTTTATCATCAAAATGTGAAAGAAAATTGTAAACAAGATTTTGATTCTTTGCATTCATATTCAATTTTAGCAATAATACATCTACTTAAAATTGCACACTTTACCCTTCTTTTTTCCTGAAAATGGCAATTTTTTCTTTTGGCTATTTGGAGGTAAAGAAAAAGGCAAAACAATAAAAGCCCTAAATTTATTATTATTATTATTATTATTATTATTATTATTATTATTTGTTTACAATCATCTTTGTTTCATTGCACATGAATTGTTTGCACTAAATTTTTACTTTTTTTGTCAAATTTTATTAAGAAAACATAATCAAATAATTACTTAAAAATTTAAATTCTTCGTCTTCATATTATAATTAATTAATTTTTATATATATATATATATATCAAGAAGTTATAATTTAATTAGTAGTATCTTTATTTATAAATTTAAAATATCATAAATTTAAAATATAGTACAGAACAATATATATATATATATATATATATATATATATATATATATAATAATATATATTATATAAGAAGAAAATGAAAGGAAAAAATGGAGGGTGACTGCGGAAAAAGGGCAAAGAAGGGAGGTGGTCAACTTCAAAATGTCAAAACAGTGTCTGTTTGCAGTGACATCGCCATCTCAACCTACACGTTTTAATTCCACAACCAAATCCCACACCAACATTCAATGAAGATTAACCTCGGAATTTTTTTTCTTCCATTTCAATTAATTAACTATCCAAAAATATATAATTCAGTTAATAACAATTTTATTTATAATTTATGATACAAAATATATTTTTGCTTGTTCTGGCTACCACACGTTTTCCCCTATTTAGATGTTCAAAAATTCAACATCTTCAACTATTTGACTTTTTCACTTTTTAACCTTTTTTTTTTTTTTTTAATTAAGCTCTGTTTCAAGGAAATAGATACATACATATATAGTGTTTTTTACCTTGTATGGTAATTTGTAGTAGCGGTTCTTGAATATCGATGAAGTTGTAATTAAGTTTTGTAGTACATTTATTTCTTCACGCCTTTTCCTTTTCTTCCGTGTTTACACTTTTTTCTTTAATTCATTTCCCACATCGATTTCAATTTTCTTTTGTCTTTTCTTCTTCTTTTTCTCATGCTTCGCTCTGCTGCTGCTGAGTGCTGATCCTGTTGTGGTTGTTGTTTTTGTTTTCTTTTTCTATATATATATATATTCTTGAATTCTTGATTCGACCCTTTTTTTTTGCTGTATAGTTTTGTTTCTAAATTTTTTATTTTTATATTTTTCCTCCGTTTCTTGAGTCTCAAATCTTTTTAGAATTTTTATTCTTGAAGATGTATGTATGACTATCAAAAGCGTTGTAATAAAAGTTCGTGAAGAAATGATGAAGTGTTTTACCATATTTAAGGATAAGTCTTCGAAGTCCCGGGGAAGAAGATCAGCGCCTGAATTGAGAAATACTACTAAATCGGATAATTCAGCGTTGGCGAGTCGACCGACAAGGTCTACTGGATCAACCACAGAAGCGGCGGCGGGGGTGGTTTCGGCTTCTTTGCCTCGGAGCATTCCGGAAATGTACAGGGAGAAGGAACATAATTTGACGGTGTTCTCTCTGTCTGAACTCAGAGAAGCCACTAACAATTTCAATAGAATGTTGAAACTTGGTGAAGGCGGTTTTGGAAGTGTTTATAAAGGGAAAATTAGGCTTCCTAATACCCACGGCGATAAAATTGTGGTCGCCATTAAAAAGCTTAACACAGCAGGTTTACAGGTACTCCCTTCTTCTTCTTCTTCTTTATTTAAACTTATTCATATTTTATGGTCAAGAATTCCATCCTTTGGATAACAAAAACTTCAGTAAGAAACTCAATTTACCCAATATGATTGCATAAACAGGAAAAAGGTTTTAGGGTTTTACTCTAATTCTGTGGTTAATTTTGGACTAATCATTTCCATGATAAGAGATAATGCAAGCTGTGGGTATATTAAGCAGAGTGATTCTTATTATCTATGCAGGGACATAAAGAATGGGTTTCAGAGGTTCAATTTCTTGGTGTTCTTGATCATCCTAATCTTGTGAAGCTTTTGGGGTACTGTGCTGAAGATGGAGAAAGAGGGATCCAAAGATTACTGGTATATGAGTACATGCCCAACAGGAGCTTGGAAGACCATTTATTCAACAGGAATGTACAAGCCATTCCATGGTTAACAAGATTGAAAATCATTCTTGGTGCAGCTGAAGGTATGGCTTATCTGCACGAGGGCCTGGAAATAAAGGTAATATACAGAGATTTCAAATCATCAAATGTGTTGCTGGACAAGAATTTTGAGCCAAGGCTTTCAGATTTTGGACTAGCTAGAGAAGGACCAATAGGAGATCACTCTCATGTGTCTACTGCGGTTAGTGTCTTCAAATCTAAGCACATTCTGTTTCTCTAACTACCTTAATTATGCTTCTCTCTCTCTCTCTAACCTGTTTCTTGTATTAATCTTTGGTGGTGGTTTAGCCTGTTGGGACTATTGGCTATGCTGCTCCAGAATATGTTCAAGATGGTCATCTCTCAACCAAGAGTGATATATACAGTTTTGGAGTTGTACTTTATGAGATTCTAACTGGAAGGAGGACATTAGAAAGAAATCGGCCACAGGTAGAACAGAAACTATTGGAATGGATAAAACAGTTCCCAGCTGATAGCAGAAAGTTTAGCATGATTATGGATCCAAGACTCCGGAATCAATATTCTTTACCTGCTGCAAGGAGAATAGCAAAGTTAGCAGATAGTTGTCTGAACAAGAATGCCAGGGAAAGACCACTTATTGGACAAATTGTGGAAGTTTTGAAACAAGCCATAGCTGATTCAGAAGAGGAAGAAGGTTCTTCTTCTTCTTCTTCTTTATCTGCAGGTCGCCATCCTCTTCCTCAGCAACATTCTAGAAGTAATCTGTTGGTTTCTTCTTTGAATAGACGTGCCAGCAAAATGGAAACCACTACCAGTACAAGACAGAGGAGCCATGCTGCCAAGGTAAACACAAAGAAAAAGAACAAAAAGCTACTAAATCTTCCTCTATGCATGAAATTTTATAATGGACTGATTGGCTGATTCTTCTTCCTTCCAATATTATGTACCTTTTCACAGGCATGAATGAATTCTTGGGAATCCTGCTAAAGTTCTTTCCAATCAGCAGCTTTGAGAGAAAAAGGAAAATGTGGTATTGGCAAGAAATTCAGGGCAAATTTTGACTTGAATTATATGAATTCTTTCTATTCACAGATTTCTCATCATGGTGCACAAGGAAAAGATGTTGTGAGGTTGTTAGTGAGGTGAAACATATACATATATATATAGTAATTAGGGTTGGGGATTTTTTCTTTGTTTTTTTTTTGTTTCCAGGTATGCTCTTCTATTCTTATAATGTAAATATGAGAGTAAAAGAAAAAAAAAATTCAGTGAAGCAAATTTTCAGGTACTCATCAAGTGTAAGCTTGTGTAATCTTTCATATGAAATATATAGAATACTGCAAAAACTGGCATAATAAAATGAAGCAATTTCATGGTGCTTAGAAAACAAGGTTTATGAATATACTTTCCAGGAATGCCTTCGAATAAAGGTTGAAAAAATGCCAACTTAAACTATTAAAAGCTCTCGAGTAATCATCTGAAATTGCAAAAGCTATTGGATACTCTTTAGAGAATCTCTTGATAGCAGAGATTTGCCGCTTCTTTGCATCAGGAACGGTTTTTGAGATTCGGTGAAATGACTCCATTCTTTCGTATTCGCTGAAGCTATTCCCAAACACTATCATCTGATTCAATGAATCTGCTCTCGAATTTGCCAATAAGAGATTGTCGTACAAGTGGGCATCACAGTGAGGCATGAAGAACAAGGTTGGTTTTGAAACTTGCCTCTGACAATGTTCATTAACTGAAAGAACAGAACAGCCAAGAGATTCCAAAACCTTTGATTCTGTAAAAGAAATAATTGGATCAAACACCTCTACGTCTCCAATCCAACTGAATCTTCTTTTCATCAATAATGCCATGCTGAGCTGCAATCTAGGGGGGTCAAATGATCCAATACTACCTATACCATATATTACCATCTGCATTTTATCTTGAGACCCTCGGACCCTAAGAAACTCTTCTGTCATTTCAGGGCGATCAAGTTGATCCAGAAAGTCTTTACAGAACTGGGATTTCTCTACTTTCTCGATATAGGATTGCATTTTGTGCATCAATTTTACTTCTTTCTCCAGATTCCACGCATCATTAGTTGGCACCCAGGCTTTCTGTTCTTGTTCACAAACTTCTGGTGTAATAATTTGGCTGGCATTCCTTTTCTGTTTTCCACTACGAGGCAAAACAACAGTCCAATCTTCATCTGACTTCTGTTTTCCACGGCTTAGAGTTTTTGCAGAAGCATCCATCACGGGACCAAAAAGCCAAATCTTTATCTGATTGTGCTACCAAAATCTTGAAAACTGAAGGCATTACAGAGAATTAGAGAAAAAGACTACAGTCATATATATACTTTACTTTTCAACTAAAACAGTTCAAAACTTGTGTGTAAACCAGAATTCCATAATACACATCTCTGGTTCATAAATTATACAAAAAAACATGAAAAACAAAATGTTTGCTGGATGTTTATAAATCAATATCTATTATAAATAATAACCTTATCAACAACACAGATGAAATTCAAGTCCATAGAAGAATAGAGCCAAAAGATTAAAATCACAACATGAGTACAAAAATGTATTGGTCTTGGATGCTTGAGTATCATTCACTGGAAAAAAATACAGCTATTGTACTCAAGAAAGAACCAAAACAAAATACAATTCTGATCAATAAAATAGCAAAAACATCATCAAACACTCACTCATCACAAGAAAATTTTCCACATAACAAAGTACAGCAGTATTTACACGTTCTCCTCAGATCTCAATTACAATCTATTCACACCATTTGACCACATTCACACAGAATTAAATCTGAAAAAAAAAATCTGCTCAGATAAAAGAAGAAATAAAAGAGAAATCAAAAAAATTTAATTACGCGAACTAACCTAAATCAGAGTTGCTTCCTCCCAATCTGCTTGCTTGCTAGCTATTAACTGCTACTCTGTTCTTTTATTTTCTCTGCAGATCGTCATTCATCAGATGGGTAGGGGAAAGTTTTCTTTTCAACCAGAGAAACAACCACCCCCAATCTGAGATCTGAACTGAAGGTAATTCGGATAATATTTTCCCTTTTTCTTTTTGCTAAGCAGGGTTTATAATTTTAAAATTTTACTAATTGACCAAACTTTTGTGAAGTTTTGGCTTTTTTTTTTTTTTATTACATAAATTTTGTGTCTCGCTTCGAATTATGTCCGAATATATAAAAATACAAAATTTGTCTGAAAGGATATGAAAAAAAAAAAATTTATTTAAAGATAATATTTTATTAATATTGTCCATTTTAATTTAAATAATATTACTATATTTAAAACGTAATATTAATAAAAATAAATTTAAAATGAAAAACATAAATATTAAAAAATTGTTAGATAACTCAAAACCTTCTCCGAGTCTCTTCGGTACCGTAAAAAAAAAAAATCGGAATCAACGGAAGAACGTAGAACCTCATCGGCGATTTCAGTTCAGCCGGAATAATTATTGTAAAATAAAATGCAGAAGAGCTTTACGCTAGTTCAATCAGTTGCAATCGCCGGAGTCTTCTCCGCCGTTTCCTGCTGGTACGTAGTACTAATCATCTATGCCTCTCCCTTTGTTTGTTTGTTTGTTCGTTCGTTTTTTTTTTTCTATTTTTTTATTTTTTACCCTAATTCTCAGGTACGGATTTATGTTTGGTCGAGAATCAGCTCGCAAGGAGTTGGGTGATTTGATCGAAAGCCTGCGTCGCTCCAATTCCGACTCCAGTCCTCCTCCCCATTCCTAAACTTGGTAATTTAATCGCCAAACTCACAAACGTAATGGCTGTGTTAAAGTATATTTCTTTGCCTTTGAACTATTTCTGTTTGGCAGATTTCATGGTGATATAATAACGGTGACTGTAGATATGTGTAATTAAGGGAGACCTTTACTTACTTTTATAATTAAGGGAAAAAAGGACTAAGATTTGTATACTTTATATGCTTTGTTATTTTAAATTGGTTACCTTGCAGTGTATATTTTGTTTCAAAATTTTAAATTTAACTAAAAGTTATGCTCATTGTAAAACATCTTTGTGGGAATTTCATATATTTTGAAACTTGTCTTTGGTTGAGATTCTGAAGCCGAACTTAGAAACTAATATGATAGATTATTACTCTTTCTTCTTCCTTAACTAAAGCTGCTTTCTGTCAAATCGTGAAAATTATGGATTGTTGTATACATTTAAGTCCTGTTTTCCTATTGTTATCTGGTGCTTTGCTTGTATTGCTTTGTGACAAGAGGTTGCTTATATGTCAAATTACAGGTGTTAAAGATTGTAGTGCTGGCTGAATTTTTTTTTAATGTAATCCAGGTGTTTCTGTTTGAAGTTTATTGCGAGGCCTCTGCTGAAGTTGTGTGGGCCTGCTCGGAAGAAGCTGTTCATGTTTTCATTGCCGATGAATGCTTCATAAGCTGGCAAGTTACTTTTTCAAGGGGTTACCACAAATGGTTGTGTAATGTGCGGCACATTAAGTTGATTATTCAGGCTTCTAGATTTTTTTTTTTTTTTTTCAGGAGAATTGTTGTTTGATTTGAATTTGTCAAATGGTCCATTTTCCAGCATAGGATGTTGGATAGGAGCTAAACTTTACTAATAGAATTTTCACTTATTTGATTTTTCTTTTAAAATAGCTATGCAAGAGTTTCATCTCTTTCTGGTATTTGAGCTTGAAATCATGGCATTATTCCCTACCTTAATATTTTCCTGTGAGAATGATGCAGTCAAGGTTGAAACTATTTATTGGTTGTATAAGGTTATTTTCAGTTGTTTTGGTGTAATTCATTTCAAGGCTCGTCTTGTCCTGTATTAGGATGTTTGGATGGTCTGATCTCTGGGCAATGAACATGTTTCTGCTCATAAAAAGGTATCATGATTTGTGTTTTTCTATGGGAGATTTATGGGATAGTTGAGTAGAAGCTTCTCATCTGTCAATCTCTGCAGTTTGAGAAGTATAGAAGTAATCAGTCTGAGAACTTCGAAAATATCATATGCAATCTATTTCACATTCTTCAGAAATGCCTTTCCTGTTTTCAAAAATTGAATTTGTTGAAACTAATATGCATTATATGCCTTAAGATGGAGATTAGTGCATTTACTGAGCATACTAGTTTATTTGCCTATTGGTTTGTGTTTATGCTGGTGCCAAAAAATTGAATGTTGCAGTTTTCATATCCTCAAAACACTGTACAAGATATAGCCAGGACAAAGAGGAACTTATATATTCTGCAAATGGTTAAACTTGCAGATGTATATTGTCACTGCATTAATAAGAGCAATGACTGTTATGTACTAATTTTCACTCATATAACATCAGTATCTTCTGTGTAATGGGTGAATTGTGATCCAAACTTAATGGGAATTATTTAATTTTTTTTCTCCCATTTTGAGTCCTTTGGACCTGTGTACTAGGGTAATTATACAAAATGTAAACTTCTTTTTCTAGTTACTCTCTTTGTTTGTGTTGCATTGGCTTTATACAAGTGCAGCCTCATTAATCTGCTTCTCATTTTTGGCTTTGAGAAACCTGACATATAATTCTGTCCGGCTTGAATCGCTCTCTGGAAGCCTTGTGCTACGGCCTCCTTCAGACATGCCTTTCACGAACTCCACCAGGTTTCTCCAGTTCTCTGGTTCAAATAACTTCTTATTCATTCTTAAATATGTAAATGCACTCAGTCCATTTCCAGAATCTGATCTACTAGTTGCGAGTACTTGTGAATGACCTCCAGCATCATACCTCTCCAATGCATTTTCCCCTGCAAGTTCTATTCCAGCTGCTTTGGTTGCCATCTTTACTTGCCTAACTAAACCTTCTGGTGAGCAATTAGCTGCATCTGGTTGTTCTTCATCTTTCATCTCCATACATGTAAAATTTAATACGACACCATGTTTACCCATCATTTTTGCAATTGGTAGGTACCCATCCCGCTGCCTGGTGTTGTAGTAACCTGCTGTGAGTTCTGCTGCATGTGATCTTGTTCTGTAGTGCCAATGGATTCCAGCAACTTTCCCAGACAGTTTAACACCTCTATCTCTGAATATTCCTTCTGCTGCTGATAGAATTTTGTCCCCATGCTCCAGCAGCTTCCCAGAATACCACTCCAGGAAGAACTGTCCATACTCGCTATTCCAGGTTCCTTCCCTTCTGAAAAATCCAGTGTCTTCAGGGAACTGATTGTAGTTGCCCGAATCATGAGGTCCTCCTCGTCCCCATTCTTTCTTTTGTGCTGCTTCTGCTGATGCTTCCAGTGAAGCTCTCATATACTGCTTTCAACAGTAGGAATACAAGATAATATTTCAGTGAGAATCTGAAACGAAATATATTGCCTAGTAAACCGGCTAATTAGATAATTGGTCGTCTTCATTTATTTACCTTGTCATAGCATTGAAATTCCCCAATCCCAGGGAACCTCCACGTTCCATTGCTTTCTGGATAAGATGGATATCTCAGTTCTCCACAAGGCCCCATTCCCACTTGGATTTCCTGCAGCAGAAAACGGAAAAAAAGTGAATTTCCATAGCTGAAGAAGGATTCTCCATCATCTTTATCACAAAATGACAATATGGTGGGCCTATTTACATTTGATATTTGGAGCATAATTCTAAAATCTTAATTGACCCACAGTACTGTTGGTCACTTTTAGGATCAATAATTAATAAAGATACTCACATTTTTCAATTTAAAATTATGTTCTTTTTTGAATGGTTTGAATCTAACGACAAGTGTCTTATCATCATATCTTACCACTATAACATCTCCAAGATACTCTTTGAAGGTGTCTCTAAAGCTCGCCATGTAGTCTGAGTAAACCTGAATCGGTGTTCTTCCTCGTAGCACAGGTAAAGAGTCGCATCCCAAGGAAATATACTCTGGATTTCTCCGGCCAGATCTGTCTGTGTAGACTATATCTGGGTTTTTGCTCATTTCTTCAAGAACCCATGGGGGTAATGGAATGCTGTAAAAAAATATATATATACAATTCAATCATGCCTTCCCTTTGTATTTTCTAGGAAATTTCAAGCAACTAGAAATTTGTAATGTTCCATGAAAATCTTGTGATGCTTTAAACAATATTACCTGCAAGAATCACCAACATTTCCACCACACTGATGAAAAGACATGACAACTTGAAGCTTCAAACCAATCTTACTAACCATGTTCAGAAGCTGAGCATAACCATCCCAATTATACTTCAATGGTCCGTCTTTCTCTACCAATCCCCACCACACATCAACCATGACTCCTTCAACACCCGCACTTTTCAAAGCCATCAGACTAGCATTCATCGCTCGTGGCTTGTTCAAATTCCCGCCAATCGTAACTGTATCCAGCGGTAACATCACGAAAACCGGTACTCTCTTCCTCGAAGCATCATTCTCCTCCCCCTGTATTCCAACTTCACGACCACCACTACTGTGTAATCTCTCTCTCTTCTCCGTTCTTCTCCCTTCTTCTTCGACCGACATTAACAATACACTTCCCTCGTCATGAGTTCCTCGCACTATTACCGACGACGACGACGAATTTTGGTTTGCTCGGAGACTGCTACGCCGGCGAATCGACGAAGAAGAGTGTCTACTGATCTGAGCAAAACAAACGGTGGTTGAAAACTCATCTGGAGTTTTCAAACTCAAATTTTCCTTCAAATTCAAATTAATGAAAGAAGTGGAAGAACGAAGCATTAAGGTCATTTTTTAAAAAAATTTCTGAACCTTAAATTTTTTCCTCCGATTCGTGAATTTAATTTGTGCAGAAATGAAGAAAAAGTGTAGTGGGAATTTGTAGAAAGGGTGTGGTGGATGTGAATTTATTTATACAGGAAAAAAAAAAAAGGGTACGTGTCCCAAAGGCCTTTTGTTTGGTACAGGAAGAAGGAGACAACTATGGTGGGCTCTGTTTTTGTTTTTGTTTTTTGAAAAAAAAAAGGGGCAAAATGAAGAAAAGGAAAAACGAGAAATTTACTTCTCTTGATTTAATTTTAATTATTAGAGGTTTGATATTTGTATTTGTCACACTTGAAAGATAGTAATGTTAAAGTTAATATTTTTCATGACCACATTTTCGTTTAACTATTATTGTTTATGTCAAATTCTTGTATGTCACTTTAATATTATCACTACTTAATACTCTTTGTGCGAAATCTAAGTGTATAAATTAAGGATTCGTGAATTATATTATGATATATATATGTAAGAGAATATCTAAAAGTATTATGATATTTTAGAAGATGTCACCCAAACTACTAGCTATCCTAATCAAAGGGAAATTGTGGTATGTGTCTTTGTGTGGTGTATCTATCTCTCTATACGTGAAGAATGGATAAAACACAAAGAAAAATGTTAGCCATATATGTCTTGGTGCTGCGTCACCTTGAAGTTTGAATCTTGCTCTTCCTTTTACCTTTTGCTCTTATCTTCTTCTACTTCTTTTCCTTATCATACTTTTTCTTACAAACATATAAGTTATAATAAGTAACACACAACAACAATTACTCGAACTTGTATATTCGTATAATAAATATAAATCTGACATCATTTATAATTGATATTGTCATTATTGTGCTAAAAGAATATTTATAACTTATTTTTTATAACATTAAACATTTAATTCATTTATTGATATTCGAATATGGTATATATATATATAAAATGAAGTTTGAAAAAATGAGAAGAAAATAATGCAATTTTCAATTACAAAAATTGGAAAGTGGATTCTCCTATTTACTTGGACCAAATTGTTAGAGCCATATCTTTGTCTAATGCCACCATTTTGGAGGTGGGGATAAGGGTAGGGGTAGGGGTAGGGGTAGGGGGTGGCTTTTAGTTTACAGACAATATTGTCATAATCCAATAAACCCCACTTGTTTAGTAGTTGGTTTATGCACAAGAAAACTTTTTTTTTTCTTTCTTTTTTGGGTATGTGGATGAGAAAATTATTAAAATTTTCAAAATTTTAATTCATTTAGGATAAGAATATATTTGTGGGTGAGGGGTTGTTGAAGAAACTATGTGGCTGTAGCAAAATTAATTTTGCTTTTGTATTTCCTTATATTGTCATCATAATTAGTCTTTTCAATATCAAAGTGATTGCAAGTTTAGTTTCATCTTTGGTAAACTTCAAACTATTTTTGTTAAAGTTTTTGAAAATTAAATTTGAAAGTTGATATAAATATTAATTGCAGTAAATCAGAATAATAAAAATATTAGAAAAACACATTATAAATATTATACAAAAGAATGATAATATCCTAATTAATTAAAATAACTTGACAAAAAAAAATCAAGACAAATAAACCATTATATTGTGGCCAAAAGTGTTTTTTTTTTTCTTCCTTTCTTTTTAACTCGTGTTATGTATTTTCCTTATAGGATAAAATTGACTAGATTTAGGATGAGAATTCTCACAAGAAAAGTAAAGAAAATGAAAGCCTTGAAATATATGTATGTATATATATATAATGATTTATTTATTTGTGTTTGGCCAATGGGAAAATGACTTGGATTTAAATTATTAATTGCCTCACCTAATTGCTCAAATTTCAACATCTTTGCCTGACTTTTAAGCGGTTATAACAATTGAAACTTTTACTTAATAAAAAAGATATATTTAAAAATGTACGAGTAATACTCTTATATATAATATATATGTACATATTTTTCTTTTACGTGCAAACCTATTCCAATGAACATGCATTAGAAAACATTACAATTTGATTCTGTTTTGTATTTTGTTTGGTTAGGTTAATACAGAAATCTATACAAACAAACAGCTGCTTGATGTTGATATACACGTGTCTTTGTGTGGACTATGTTACACCTTATCCATTTCCATCTTTTGTCTTCTTGCAATTGCTGTGTGTGTATACGTGTGTATATATATATATATACATACGAAGTTGAATAACAAACATTAGTACTATGAGACACAGAATTCTGCAACTTTTTGAGGTTATTGATTGAGACATCAAATGATTTTTACTGATCCATTTTCAGATTTAGAATTTTGATATTTTCCCAAAGAAACAGACACAGAATCTTTCTTTTTTCTTTTTCCTTTCAAGTTATGGTCCCAACAATCCAATACTTGAGATTGATATCTTGAGTGGAATGGTCACAAAAGGAAGCAAAATTTGGTCATTTTTCATTTGGTGGCTAATTTACTATGGCTTGTGGCTCTGCTCTATCCACGCAATACAAACATATAGTTGAAATATTAGTAATACAACACTCTCATACATACATACATATATATCATCAACCATGAAATTTATGCTGTAAGTCATGCATTAAAAAGGTCCATTTTAAAGAAGAATAAAACATGCAATTTTTGGCTTACTTTTGACTAATATGGTAGTTGCTAGTATCATAACTTGCAAACACAATCTTATGTGACAGAACTGAAATTAATCCATGAATCTTAAGAATCTGCAACTGGGAAAACAGAGCCAATCTTATTCCCCATCCGGTAGCTCTTGATATTAACAGGATATGGTCCGAGTTCAACATGATTGTCTTCTCCCCCAACATAGAAACACAGGGTGTAGAGAGCAAGTTCAAATTCAGGGCTTACTCCAATCAATGTGCTTGAAACGGATTTCAGAACACCATTCCACTCAAACTGAATTGTGAGTAACTGGGATTCTGAGTCTGGCTGCAAAACAACAGACAGAATAAAGAACTTCAGTTCATCCGCAACAGGAATACAGAACAATACTCTCTAGGACTATAGACATATATTTCATATGGCTCGTGGAGAAAATGACAAAAACAAACCTTCATTCCTGCCCCCTAAAATACATGAGATGATACTATTGTATAAATTACCTAGCTGAACTGAGAATGAGAAATGATTACTTACAATCTCGCCACGCCTTCGAGGAAGAATATAACCTTGATAATCCACCCTCCCTTTTGCTTCTTCTAAATAAAACTGTAGAAAAAGAGGATAAGATATCCCCTTCTAATCAGATTTTCAAAAATGAGGTTGATAATTTGACTAAATACAAAAGGTAAATTATCATAGGAGAAGATACAATGACAACCTTTATTAGTAGCACTTTTAGGTTCCATGCATTGTTCTAGGAGGTCTAATAGTAGTCATAATGAAACCAATATAGGTCATTTCCCTTTCTGGTTCATACAATTGAATGGGAAAAAGCCAAAAAAAAGAAGAGTTGAAAGGTCTTTCTAGCACTGATGTAAAAAAGAGTGTTGTTTTCCTTAAATTGATTAGTAAATGAATATGATGAAAGAAATTCAGTGGCTAAATGTCATAATATTAGAAGAAGATATCACCCATGCAATAGGACATAAATTGAATAGATTGGGACTATAGAAATTTCAATTTGGAATTGCCTGACATAATGAACAAAATTAGATAGAAGGAAAACCATGATATTTACCTGGAGCCAGTTGTGAAATCCAGAAACTTCTTGCTCACCGCATTGCTTGATCTCTCCAACAAAAACATGCTCAAAAGCAGAAGAAGAGCCATATGTACCACCTCGGTTGTATAGGCCAAACCAAAGATCATTCATAGTTCTCTTAAATGTCTCATAGCTCTCAGGCAGAATACCCTTAGCTGACAGATACTTGTAGAGGTATTTGATTGGTGCAGTTCTACTTATTTCTTCTATAAATGCAACTTGCTCTTGCTTCTCTTCAGATGTTACAACTTCTTTATTCCCTTGATTTGGATCATAATTGTCTAATAGAGAACAGAAACGAGAAAAAGTAGGCCTATTGAATACATCTTCTTCCACCCAGGAGAGTAAACTTCCTTGTGCTGCATCTCCCTTTTGGTAAACCTTCTTTCCTTCGCCAATATCAATTTCATAGTCCTTTCCTGGTACTAAACGGTTTAAATCAAGTTCCCAGAGCTTATTGCAAGCTAGTCCTAAGTCAGAAAGCTCTGCTTCTGTGGGCTCCAAATTCACATCAGGTTGAATTTCTCCAGTGGAATAAGTTTGCTCGTCTGCAGGTCGTTTGTAGTCGTTCCAATTATCCTTACGTACCTGCTATAATTTTTGTTAGCAGAATTTTTAAACCTAACTCAGATAAAAACTAGTATAACATCATGACTGGTTATCAAATTCATAAGAAGTTCAAACAATGTTGTTTTGGTGGAAGGATGCCAGAATTTTGTGCTTACTATCAGACACCAAGACACAATCTAGGAACCAAAGACATTAACCAAACATGATTTTGTCCCCATGAAGCAAGTATCCTATCTATCCCAAAAGTCATATCGATACTTCCTACTTCAGTAACCAAAATACTTGTCCATCATCTAAATCAATTAGACACTTTTTTTTCACAAGAAATCCTTATTTAATTTATTATCTCATCAAGTTTCCATGTTAAATGTTCTTTTATGATATATTAGTCAATTTGTATTATGCTTGTCGAAATTTCAATAATTTCTCGTTAATGGCATTGTCAAACAGAGAGATTATAATTTATTGACATATCACACTTTTCCAATTTGTTATTGGAGTATTCATTTGTCTTACTCAGTGCATTTTTTCAAACTAATAAATACCAACATCTATTTTCTTCAGTCCAGATGTGTAGAATGCACAGTACCTTCTTGGGTCTCTGAGCCCTTTTTCCTACTGTCTCCCAACCATCATTACTCTCTTCTTTCTCCTGCAAGAATTGCGGCAAACAAAATCAGGGGCTCCTTCTGGAACTTCTAGCACTCATAGCAAATGCAATATGTAAGAAAAACGAACCTGTTGGTTCCGACGGTCTTCTGTATACTCGTCCTGTCTATTCTCATTGTATCCTCCATACTCCTGGTTTACCATTTGAATTTAATAACAGAAAAATCAGATTCCAAAGCATCCAAAAATAGGACAGATCAGATTGTCAACAATTAGAGAGGAGCACAACCAGCAGTCATATGAAAGCTTCCTGAATTGCATACTGTTTAAGTGTATAAATTCAAGCTTAGAGCAGGTGACAAATTTAACACGTACATATTTCTGTAAATCATTTATTATGAATATGCTTTATTTTACAATCAGTCATAACATTTTCATTCTAAGTATCTAAGAGTATCCTTAACAAAAATTCCACAGGCACTATCACCAGTTGGATAAAAAGTTCATAATGGCATACAATAAGTGTCCTCAGCTAAAAAATAAGACCACATTAAACAAATCTAAGACTCTCTCATCTTCTCATATAACAAGATTATCTTCTTCAAGTAAACAGAAACCAAATTCACCAAAATTTTTTTTTTTTAATCTTTGCATAAAAAGAGAAATTATGAAAAAGAAAAAAGAAAAACCTTCTTGGGTCTCATCATAGGCTGTGATCCACTTGATCCCCACTCATCATTACTTCCAGATCTCCCTTCCTACCACAAAATCCCCCCAAGAAAAAAGTGAAATTAAGTTTCATTTCAAAGTCCACTTTCAGGGGAAAAAAAAAAAAAATTCTCTTTAAAATCCATTTCACAGAAAATATATTAAAAGAAAATGTACATGTCTGTGATACTCATTTCTATGACTATCGCTTCTATTCCCATCATCATCCTGCTCACCACTGACCACCTGCAAATCAAAGTTCAGCATCCATCAGAACATCAGAAAAATAATGCCTGCCAAAGAAAAAACATTACGTAGGTATACATATATAATACCTCAGCCCAAGTGGATCTTGATCTTTGATCAGAAGAAGATTGAGAACCCTCCCTGTTTTCTCTTCTCTCTCCGCCATCGTTGTTACCACCACCCAAAGCTACATCGATCAATCCCTTAATCAGACCATCCATTGGTTGCTAATCTGTATCAACTGATTGCCAAACTCAAAGTTGACTGTGTTCTTACTTAGGGTCTTCGGTTATATTATATGTAAGGATATAATTGGAGCAGAAGGTTAGATGGCCGTTAATGACAGTTCAATAAATGCAGATATTTTTCTCTTCCTTGCCGACATATTTTTTTTATGACAACTGGATCCACTGCTTGCCTGCCACTTGGATACTTTTAACAATTTGCCAACAACAAGTCAACACCTTGTGTAACACATTTGTGATTTTATTTTTTATTTATAAGTCATACAAAAGTAAGAAAAATAATTTTAAATATTAAATACATTTAAATTTTCTGTATAGTTTACTCCTCATTAATAAAAACCGCCACTCATCCATTTCAATCTAATTTACAGCAAAATAACCATATGTATTTTTAAGAAAAGGAAGAACAGAAAAAAAAAAATTTTGGTTTATTTTCTCAATTGGTAAAAAACAGAGAAAAACCACCTGTTTTTGACCCTATACTCTTGTAGAAAGAACAGAAGAAAGTAGCAAAAATAACAAGCAGATTGATTTGGGATCTGAACAAACGTTGAATCAATGGAAGTCATGGAACTTGTGATGACAAAATTGCTTGCTGAGGGTTATCCATTATTACCCTCATGGGCTTCCAGTCGCATTCTTCTTTTGGTTGTCTAAGGGCAACAATGTGAAGAGCATCACTGTTTACCTGATAAATATGGCAAGCCCAGGGATATGAATCCGGAGCTGACCAAATCTTCAGTTCTTCAAATGTTGTTTCCTCAACTACTGATTCTGCAACACAGTATACAGAGTCGAGTTCTGGCTCTGCGAAGCAAGGTACTGCAACACACCCAAGGGAGACAAAACCCTCAGGAGGACGGGGGTGCCAAATGGATACAGGAGTAACATAATCATCAGTGCAATTCCTCCAGACCTGCAAAGTATTATACCAAATTAAATCAAGATGGTCAAATCAACTCAAGAGTGCTCAGTGTCTCTCAATACATCGATGCAGATAAAAGCTATAGTAATTGGTTTGAAGTTTTGTAGAGAAACAGAGTTCTAACCAGATCAAAACCGATTGGATTTGAGAAAAGTTTGTCAGAATAGCGGTAAACTGCTGCAACATTAGGAGGGTGGTGGCCAAGACGTGCAGTATCCCCAACTGAGACATAGCTGAGAGGAAAGGAAACTTCTATTAATATCAGAGAAGTCCAATAGTATAACGGAAGTTTGAACTAGTAAACACATGCCATCATGATCTACATAAGTCCAACGAGATATAAAACCACATATAAATTACTATTAAGCATGTAGTAAACAGTTACAACTTGGACACCTGTGATAAATTGCAGTGTCAATTATGATCACAAAATGCATATATGAAGAGTATGCTTGTATGCAACTGGAAATATGCAAGATGAAACAGAATACATCATGTTGTCTTATTAGTATGTGATCATTCAAAATAGTTATATAAGCTTCCTTTTACTTTCCTCTTGCTCAAAATAAATGGCGGCAGAACAAAGTCATTGAATCTAGGATTAAAGATGACAACATTTTGGATGCAGGAAGCAAAGAAATTCCAGCCATTACCCATCAGGACAAATTGGCCTCCAGATGCTACAAATTCTGTTAACTTCTGTAACCTGAAAGAAATAATATTTGGTATCAGGCCAAAACTGTGAATCTGAGGTTATCTGAACCTTGTGATATCAATAAGGTGAATTTACCTGCTTTCTGCATAAAGTGCATCGACCTTTCACTTCTTGATCACTGCTCCACACCTTAGAGAATTTGATACTATGTGTAGCAAATTTTCCTTCATCAGCAGAACTGGAAGAAGAGGACTCGCTTGATTTGGTCAATATTTTGACAACGGTTTTAAGATTGCTTGCCTCAGCTTCATTTCTTCCAGTGGATGACAACTTTTTGCTTGGATGAACCTACAAAGAAGATTACATAATCACTTGAATTTACAATTCCTACATCATTGTGTAATTTTATTTAAGGCAGAAGTCTAACCTTCACTGCAGGGATTGTTATACCAGATTGATGTACTCTCCAGGACTTACGTATTGCCAAGCATATCCTAACAGCTTGAGGTTCTCCTCCATCCGATTCTTCACCAATGCACTTTATAACCCTGACAAAACTTTCAGATCTTCTAAAATTTTTAAGATGGACGATTAAGTGAGATGGTACGTGGGATCCAGCTTTTGCCAACTCAAGTGCCAGGATTTCTTCCCATGGCACATCCCACATGATCCTGCAGGGCTTTTTGTCCATCTTATCTGGAGCAAAACACTTCAAATACAGACAGAAAAGAATCAAAACAGGATGAAAAGAAGAGTTCTAACAGTCTAAAAAGTGGTAGAGATAAAATCAAAGGAGCATGTCCACAAGTAAAACTAAAACTAAAAATAAAAATCTGGCAACCAACCTGCAGCAGCATGATTCTCCTATTAGTTATGAGCACAATCCGGTTATAAGGAACCAGAAAGTGATCTTCATACCGATCTGACCAAGCAAACTTTGATGGCTCTTTAAATATTTCAGTGCATCCAAATTGTCGACTTGCTTCCGCAAGAAAAAGTATCATCTACAATGAAGAATTAAATTCTCAGATACTATGTCCAAATAGATGCCATAGCCTCTAAACAGCTGTGCTTCTCATTCACAAGATTTGTATCTACTGAAATGGTCCAACAAGTATATAAAGGAATGGACTACCTCAGTCCATCAGATTAAGCTTTTAAGTGCGGTGGTTATTCAACAAATGATCTTCTCAAATGGAAATTGTAAGGAATCTCAATAGGGAAATTCATAATATTCAAGCTTTGGCATTAGATTTGTTTCTCCCTCTCCCCAAAATATTTTGAAGCTGTAACTGAAACTCTTATCTTACTTTTACCTAAATCATTTAATTTCGGAGCCAATTTTAAATTAAATTCCACCAATTACACAAAAAAGGTGTGGTTCTTTTCTTGATATTCTTTTCTGGAAATTGTCAGGGTAATCATATAAAGATACAGTAAGAATTGAAATATTAAAACATTTTCCAACATATACTGTGCTTATGTCTTGAATGGTTTTCTTACAACTCAATTCAACTTTGCAATGCGCTAGTTGCTTTAAAAATTATACCACTTGATGTTCTAACTTATAATGTTCTAACTCATAGGGTCTTAATATGTTGCAAAAAAGCCACCATTCAAGAAAACATGACTTTCTATTCAGCAAAATAATTACCAGATGGGGCAACAACAGAGGCTAAATTTATCCTTTTTTACATATTGAGGCCATTACTTTCCACGATGCAAAAGTTACTGCACCAGAAAAGCAACATCGCCTTGTTCCTCCTCTTTTAAACAGGTGTAAAATTAAGAAAATGAGGGGAAGAAAAGGAGTACCTGACCAATAGCTTCTCTCTCAAGGTATTCCTTGAGTATATTGTCTGAATGAATAGCACGGGGGTTCCTTATTCTATGAAGAGCAGTCTTGTTATTTAGAATCTCCAAGCACCTGGAACAGCTCGCACCAATGCCATCAACAGTCAATGAGAAAAAATCTAATGCCCCACTCACAGGCTGTACAATGAATCCCAAGAAAGCTTGACCCAGCCCATGTGCAAGGCCAAGAACACCATTTTGCCGAGCACTTTCCACAGGTTTTCTCAGGACCCCAGAAACTCCAAAAGCAACTCCTTGTGCTAGAGCTTCTGTCCCTTGTATGATTCCATCACCAAACCCGCCTATCCTTCTTGACCACACCTGATTACATTTTTATCATCATTTCAAAAATTAAGATTCTGAAATCTAATTACATATGATAGGAGAATATTAAGAGCATTACCTGCTTTGAACGAAGTTGCAAAAATTGTCCGTCGGTTGAGAGCTCTGCAAAACCTTTGCTGAGGGATGCTAAAGTTGAACTTGTCATGCCAAGCAAATCAACAGAAAAAATCAAATGTAGGGGATTATGTATCAGATCTCTCCACAAGCGGTTCCCAATGGCCATAATGACTGAACTTTTCCTCATGAATCTATCTCTGTGTATCACTTTCCTCAAGTGGATCTAAATAGAAATAGAGATCATGAACGGAATTTTTATGATCATCAGTTCGTAATACATATGCTTCATACCCAACACAAAATATGTATATAATAAAGTTTTGCCAGTGTAATGAAGACAACAAAGAAGATCAATGCCAAAGGTGATTTTTCTCTGCTTTGAAGCAAATTCTACAATAGAAGTGTATTATCTGAAGAATTCTACACCAGTGAAAGCAAGCGGGAAGAAAGAAGCAAACTGAAGGGTCCTACTCCATACAGACACACTTGAATGCAGACACTGGTAATAAATTCTTAATAGGAAACAGTTCCCTACTGGTCCTGAAAAAATACACTACTTTCTTCCATTTAAAAAAACTATGTCTATTTGGGTTGATTCCAACAAATTAAAATGACACATTTTTTGGTCAAATTACCGCAGAAGTCCTTAATCATAGCATCTAGGAAATTTGAGCAAGAAAAGACCAGTAGGGGGCAATGGTGAGGGGGTGTGTGTTGGGGAAGAACAAATGCTTATCAAATTCCATGAATAGACAGACTTAAATAATACTTTAACACAAGGGCAAAAAATTTTAAATGGAGGGAGAACCTCACCTGAATTTTAAATGCATTTCCAACAGCTGAAAGTATGGGACTCCACACACCAAGAACTCCCTGTGGTCTTTCAGCTGGAGCAGTCTCCAGAGACACTTTCAATCTTACTTCTGATATGTCAATTAGGCTGAAAATACGATATTCCATTATAAGTCAATCAAGAGAAACCTCTCCACAAGGATACTAATAAAACGAATATACCAACCCTTAGAATTTAAATAATCTATATTGTTTTACAATAGAAATGAGATACCTGTGCTTGTGCTAAAAAGGAATGGAAACATATGTCCGAATATAAGGAAGGAAGGTTCACTAACTAAAAGAAAACTCTTACGTCAAATTCATGTTTCTCTTATTAGCTCATTTATTAAATTCTGGCAATCCTATAAAAGTTTTTAACAGTCCACAGAAAAAACAAATCAATCCCTTCCATCCCTCTATCCACCAGTATGAGAAACTGAGAAAGAAAAAGGAAAGAAGGATGAGAAGAGATGGCTATTTGAATGTTCTTAATAATGCCAATCTAAATTAGTTATACAATTTGAAAGAATAGAAAAGAAATATGTAAGATATATAAAAGTAAAGCAGGAAAAAGTTTTAAAATATCAATTTGTGAAAAATCTTACCTCTTCAAAAGAAACTATTTCCTTAAGAGGGGTTGAGAATTTAAATCAGAAATGAATAAAGGCACCAGTAAAAGGAGATAAAACTGAAAAATATAGAGAGAGTACAAGAGTTCATATACAGTTTAATCATCCTTCGTACCTACTTCTAGGAGTTCCAAATTTATGCAACTGATCCCTTTGGAATTCGCAACATATAAAACCAAAGAAGGTACCAACTCTATCCCAAATACAAGTCATTCAAACATTTTCAACAAGCATATTAATAGCACTAAAACCTGAACACATCATGCGTAAAATGCCTATCAAATCAATTCTGCCCTCATTCATTGATCTCAATTCTGGATCTCTTTTTCACCCTTCATATTATTTAGTTTATAGAGAGAAACATTCAATAGAAGGGTAAAACTGGAAAAAGTGAAGTATAACTATGTATTGATACTCATAAATTATTCAAATTTCGGGACATACTTGATGAGACAAAAAATATTTATATTTTGGGAGTAGTAATAACCTAATTAGTTAATAGTGTTTTACAGAGCCATGCGGGGTCTGATCTTATATCACGGGTGGGATAAAAGAAAATAAGATTCTTACTCTACTCGTATCTCAGGATCAACTTGAGTGACACCAGAATTCTGATGAACACGATCTAGTTGAAGACTTTCGTAAAATTCCACAAAAGCCCAAATAATAGGCTCATGAATGTTAACCCTCCAACATTTGTCTGTTACCTGTTCCAGAAATAGAAGAGTTAGTAAGGTCCTGTCACCATTTCCTCTTACAGATAAAGAAAACCTAAAACAGACTGGGAGACCTCACCCTTATGTAAATATATGGATAGATCTGAATTCCATCAAGACTTCTATTGCTCACGGTGACAGTCATCTTAAACACAGGATGATTCAAATCACTGGCTTGCTCAGGTGCCAGCAGAACAGGCATTAATGTCAGAGGTAATTGATTGTCAAGCTGCAAATAACCCAGTATGAGCTTGAACCTGGCATAAAAATGCACAAAAAAAGAAAAAAGAAAAAAAATGGTGATCAGTCAAAAAGTAGACATAAATCTTGTTGACGAATACATACATATATATAATATGGTTAATATCTTGGATAAACATATAAAAAATCAACCCTCATTATCAGATAAAACTTTTGGCAAGGATAAAATTAAACTTAACATATGAGGTTCCATGTTTGAGTCTCCCACCTATTTAATACTCTCTTCTATTCCTAATTATCTGTCTGACTTTGAGCAAAAATATCAATTCTTCAGAAGCTCAAGAGTGCATTCCAAGTTTATCCACAGGTAATAGACTCTTTTTTCAAACAAATTTAAAATGCAAATCAAGCAATGTACTTTGGAAAATAGGAGATAAAGGATTTAAGCTGCAAACAAAAAATAAATCAATTTTGAAATTTAAGGATATTTTATTAAAGATCAACAGTAAATCTAGATAAATTGAGCAAGTGGCATACATAAATTGAGATGGAGAGACTAGTTATCATACATGTGTTGGACCTATCAGCAAAAAATTTGTGGTCAGTCCACTTTTTACTACTATTTATAGGATAAATTTTAAATAGATGGAGAACTGTAGAGGAAATTTGTAGAGACAACAATATGCAATAACTTAGAATGAGTTCTTGAGTTATGAAATTTTAAACATTTCTAATTTTAAAGTAGCCATATTAAAAATGTTCATGATAGTTATAACATAAATTTAAATACATTTTTAATCTTAACCAGCTTAACCAGAGCTAAATAAGCTCATTAGATTAACTGTACAGAAAACATAATTTTAAAGAAAAAGGGGAAAAAAATAAAATAAATAACACCATCACCAACCATCCCAGAGAATTTTTTCTACTGAATTCTTGAAAATATTTTGTCCAAAGATGATTATTATTATTAAAAAAAATTAAAAAATTAGTGGATATTAGAAGCAGAGGAGGCTCATTAGAGAAAAAGAAAGAGGCAGAATTCCGGTGGAAAAAAAGGTGGGGGGGGTAGAAGACAAGAAAGAATTTGAAGTGCCAATAAATAAGATAGTCTAAATGACATAAGTGAAGTATTAATGTATTATTAATAAACAATGAAAGATTCATATAAGCAAAATTTTACTTGCAAATAACATGCTTTCGATGCAATATTGGTCTAACAACATAAGGTTACACCAAATGCAACAATAGAGAAAATATTTACACTTAAATGTGCAAAACAATGAGATACTGCACAGATCACCCATTCCAAAAGGAAGATGCATCCAGTGATTAGTTAAATAGTCAGTTATAATATAAGTTCAGAGAGTTCCAGACAAAAATTCTACTAACCTGCTCGTGGTACCTCCATCATAGCCTGTTGAATAAGATATGAAGACTCGCTCCAAGTATAAGTAGGAGAGTTCTCTGGGCCTATGGTCAACAACAGAAATGCCAACCGCTCCTAATTCAACAATAAGTTCTAAAGGAGATCCATTCTCCTGCATCTTGCTTCCAATTTGAGAATCGCCTACATTTCCCAAATCCACAGTAGACCCACTTGCTTCCCTTGGACACAGAGCTAGCATTGTCTCATCCAAAAATCTAGCAACTTTGGTATCACCCATATCTAAAATATGAAAAAACAAGCCTAATCCTTCATCTTCAGAGTGCAAACCTGGATCACACAGATTGAATTTGCAGACTGCAGTACTCTCTTTGTTGTGAACCTTCACATCAATAATTTTTAAGCCATATGGGTCCTCCCAAGAGAAATTTGTGGTCGAAAGGGGCCAAATTTCTATCCATGAATCATCACCAAATCCAGATTGGCGAATTTCGATCACCATCCTTGTTCTATTCTCTATTCTGCAAATTAAAACATTCCTAATTAGCAGAAAATTAATGATCGAGAAAAACCAAATAAATATCCCCAAGATACAGGAACTGAGTTATAAAAAGACTTTAAAAAAATTACAGACACCTGATGGGGCCATCTGTTGGTCCGAGGCGAAATACAGCAACAAACCGAGATCCCTCCTCATACCCACGGATTTCAGTTCTTAAAAACCTTCTACCACTGTCATGTTTCCTCAAAACCAGAGTGATGGTATCCTCTTTAGTAATATGAACAGGAAAGGACCAATTTGTGTCATCCAAACGTACCTGCCCAATAAACATTAACATGATTTTGTGTACTGCAGTTAGCTTTTCAAAGAGTATCAGAAGGGGAGGAATGTAACAGAGAAGCTCAAATTTAAAAAGGTTGCTTGAAGTATATTAAACAAAATAAAGGACAAAAGCATACTACAACTGAATTCACATTGTACTATGACATAATTAACCAATTCCACATGTTCCACTGACAACTCAAATATATAACATCTTAAAAGAATTATCACAATGATTTTCAATTTGATGAAATGAAATTTGCTCCAGAAAAGTAAGAATGGATATACATCGGATAGGCAATTATTGAGCTATATTGCAACTCTTAAAAGTTCACTGACACATCACAGAGGTAACGAAATCCAATAGAAAAAAGCATCCAGCTACCTGAAGTTGAATAGGTCCACCATTTCCACAATATACAAATGCAACTCTTGCATCAGTTATCCGCAAAATCTTTGGTTCATCTTGCTCACTTAACTTCATGAATATTTTTTCACCGAGTCTGTTTGTAAATGTTATATACGGCCGAATGGAGATCACCTGACACAAAAGAGGCGTAAGTGCCAAAACAAAGAACTCAAGAAAGAGATCTTAAGGAAACTTGAAATAACCTTTGTTGGAACAGACTGATAAGTACAAGGTTTTGAAGATAAAAATAGCCTCATACAACTTCCATCAGTGTTATAAGCACAAAGGTCAAGTGATCCATCCTACAAATTAAACCACAGGATCTAAATAAATGAGTAAAAATGATTGAGACAGGGAGAGCATAAACCAAGAACAACTGTCATCTTAAAGACAACATAAGCACCTAGAGTCAAGATACCGTACCAGGTCACCAAGAGGAGAAAGATCCTTTACAGGACCAAAATTCTCCCCACCTGATTGACTTATAGATGCTGAAAGTCCCAACAATTTAAAGTTCAGAGCAGAAGCAATTGTGTAACCTTCATGTACTTCCTCCTCAGAGATTTCTTCAAGGATCACCTCATTTTTCCTTTTTGACTGGAAAGGCAGTGAGATCTTCCTTGTTGATTTTTTCCCACTGAGATCTAGAAGCCTAACTATTAGTGGTGGACATCTCGAAATGGAAAGCCAATAAGGTGAATAAACTCTAATGGTCTTTGATTGCACAATTCCTTCTTTTATATCATTTTGGTCAAGAATGAGTTGGACAACCCTGCAAATGACTCCAAACATAGAGAATCAAAATACAATGCAGTACAACGAACTTCAAAAAACACAAATTATGACGTGACAGGTTGGATTTAGAAAAACTATAAAGTCAAACCTTCCAGAAATAGAACTTCTTATGTTTATTGATTTTGAGGGAGCTTTGCTTGGATGGGATATCAGAACAGCCTCCTATCAGAACATATCAAAAGGTCAGGAAGAGAATCATTCCAAGGATGAAAGAAATGGGTAGTAGTTTGAAAGAAACTAACATGAAGGGGCAACCATCCTCTTTGTGGTAGCAATGACAAGTACAGAGGGTTTCTGATATCAACATTGTAAATCTTTACTGTCTCACCAGGACTAAAAACTCCCCTAAAACAGTCAAGAAAATGACCACTGTTTTGCATCTCAAGAACAGAAAACTCTGCTGACAGAGGAAGATAGTTGGTGATAGACACAGGAGACTTGACTACAAGGCTCCAATCTTTGATGGGGTTAGAATGTGCATCTTTTGCAATCTCTGTTGCTTGTATGCTCATACAAAACCATATACCACGAGAACCATTTGATGAGGTTCCACATTTTTTGGAGCAGTACAAGAGTTCCTCCTTCTCTTTGAGATCTGAAACACACACTTGTTGATTAAGATCCTCTGACTGACTAGGCCCATTCAGAACACAACTCCATGAGTATTCATCAGGTTTTTCCAGATCCAAAGGCCTCAATTGCAAGGAATATGATGAAGATTGTGTCAGGCCAGAAAGGGGAAGTGGACATATTTCACCATATTTCAAGGTCCCAACAAATATTTCTGGCTTAAAATTCCCCGATATTCGTTTTCTATGTCTGATCCACCTCCTTTGCCTTGCATAATTAACAGACTTCAGAGGATCATGGGACTGGGGCCATTTGAGACTATCAATTTCTGGAGCATAAACCCATCCATCACTAGTGTTTACAGAAATTTTATCCATATTCCACCCACTAACCCATTCCCAACCAGATGGTAAACAAACACCAAAATCTCCCTGTACAAGTAATAAAAGTTGATAATTATCAGGAGGAATCAATTGGATAACTAAAGGAATAGCTCTGGTTCAGAGTTCAATCACTACTGTACAAAACAATACCAAGTTCTTGACTGGTTTGAAATTCATGGATAAACCCACTATTTTTAAAGATTCAGGACTCTAGATCAGAAATGTAATTGAACTTTTGTCCAAAATGAAGTTTTTAAAAGCAAGTTAAGAATATGTTTAGAACAAAGTTTACTAGCAAGATTACTGACACGCATCATTAAACTATTTGAAATGCACTACACAGGATCCAAAAGATGACAAGGAGGTAGCAATTATTCCCTCAAAAAATGCAGCACTTCCTATACATAATCATCTGTTCTTCAATAAAACACTAATCTTAGCATTGGTCAGAAAGATCAATTTCCAATACTTTATCGGAAGTACTTAATAGTTAATTAGGAGGGTCTTTTTTAAGCACAACCAAATATGGGACATTTCTTACTTTATTTCACTAGGACAAAGTAGGAGCTTTAACAAATTCATTCAAGTTAATAAAGTAAAAAAATAAATAAAATTTAGACAGAAAAACAATGGCAAGTTGAGAGCATTAAGAACAACCTCCAGAGAGTCTCCACATCCAACCCAACCACCAACAACTGGGTTATAGGTCTGAGTTTCAAAGAATTCATCTTCCACAAGTTCATTGGTTTCATTTGCAACTGCCACGGTTCCATTATCTGTGGAAGTAGTTTTCCGCTCTGCAGCCCAAAGCTTCAGCTGCAAAGCTAGTGGAGAATCAGTGTCATTATGAACTGAAACTAAAGATCTGATGTCAACATATCTGTTGCCATCATGGACACTAACTTCACTAGCAACAATATTGTCACCAAACTGCCAGCAAGCAGCAGGTGCAGCATAATTTAGCCTCATTGTAGTCCAAGGTCCATCCCTGCTTGGACTAATCTGAAGAGAGCCAGATTTCTCTTCTCCCTTCAATTTAGTATCATTAACTTCAGATCTAGGTGACAATGTCACTGAACATCTTATTCTTCCAGATATTTCAGTCCAATTCTCGCTGGCAGAATTCCCCTGGAGAATTACCAACAAAATGAGAAACAAAAATCTACGTAGTTCAAAACTATCAAGAGCATGGTCAAGATTCAGAACAGAAAGTATAGATGATCAGAGACAATTACCTTAGGTTCTGTTAAAGATAAATCTAGCCAATTTAGGTTAACTTTGTTATCACTATGGTAATTGTCCTGAAATTTGGATATCTGCACCAATGGAGCTGAGAAATAACCAACAGCATCACCTGCGAAATCCAATTGTCAAAAGAGATTATGTTTTTGCATTAGTAAAAGAGGCATTTTTTTGTCACTTGAATTTGTCCACTTGAAATCTCTTGTGGGAATTTCTTAAGCAATGAATCAGTAATGTACTTCTTAGACACAGGCCAGTTCCAGTTCCAATTTACAGAGGACATTAGAGATCATTGCAGAGCTATATTTCAGAAGAACCAGACTCGTGGTGGCTACAACTTATTGCAGTTTATATAGAGAGATTTACCTTTTCCAATATCAGTCACAATCATTTCCAGTGTGTAGCGGTCCTGTTAAATTCATTAATAGGGTAAAATTGTCAACAGATGATGCCCATATAAAAGAACTAAGCAAATCCAAAGGAATCAAAATATTCTACATATCTTAATAGCCCCAAAGAACAAAGCAGGAAGACTCAGAGAAAGACAGCCAATGCCAAATAAGATCAAGAAAATATACAATAAATGCATATCGGAGAATCTTTAATGAAATTCTGCAAAACTAATATTTACAAAAAGAACTAATGCCCTGTTTGACTACATACTACAGTGTCTAAAACTTATAATTAAGAGCATATCTAATTCAATCCATTTGATAAAAAATTCAGTTATATCTTAATCATTTGACATTCTACTCTAAGTATCAAATGAATAAAAACACTTTATCAGCTCAATGCTTCATTTCTGCGGACAAATGTTTTATCCTGAAATGTAATTTTTTAAAGATTTAATTGACCAATACATTTATGTCAAAAGGCAAGCTTTTTTAAGTGAATCAATTACATTCTTAGTGACCAACTACAAAATTGTCAACTTCAAATGCTCAAATTTGAAACACAAAAAAAAAAAAAAAAAAAAAACATTTCAATTTCCCTCCAAAATCTAATTATTTTTTCTCTTGATACAATCATTGTCTAATTCTCCTAAATTTATGAAAATATATATCATGATATATAAAAATATATTTTTATTAAATATATCAATTATAATATAATGTTTTTTGAAAAATACTTATTATTTTGACTAGTAACTTAATTAATATTTATGAACTAAAAGATTATGTTCATTACAACATTAATAAATTATAATATTTATAGGAAAGATTTCAACCTATCATAATGAGCCAATCCATTAGGACCACAAGTACTAATCAATTTGAGAAGTATTTCTAAAGTGAAAAATCCATAAAGTACTATACTGACCGGTGAATCAATTTTGAAAAAGAATATTTCATTCCATTTCACTAGTTCAAGATCAGAAGATTCCAAACTATCTGATCCCTTTCCACAGGTACGTGCACTTTGTTGATTCATTGGCCAATGGCCTGCATTCCTCTGATCAAGAGTAAGACGAACTGCAACAGTGTATTGGAGAGAAGAAAAGCTTTCCAACTTTTTCAACTGCAAATAACTTTCTCATCAGCAAATAAAGTTTTCATGAATCTACAGGTGAAGCTATAATTACCTCCCTTAGAGCATGCAGAAAGATCATACCTCTGCCTCTGCAATGGCAATAGTCACCATCTGTCTGGCATCATCACAAAGATTCCCTTTTAGATGAGAGTCCAGCATATTCTTTAACACAGGCACTTTTAAGGGCTTTCTACCTCCTGACGTCATTTTTATTACATTAGAAATGTCCCCAATGTCATTTGCTCTGATAAAAATGTCCTGACCAAGTTTATTTTGCGGGATCAGATAGTAATTCTTTTTGTGATGTATATTAATGATGGATCCTCTTTTACCAGTTGGGGAGGCCGGGTCCTGTTAAATGAAACCGGGAAAAAGAAAAGAAAAAAACATTTATATCAACAACTGAAACATAGATAAAATATACCAATTGCAGAGTATGAAAGTACAGAATGCAAGAATAGTTATTCAAGTTGTAATTGACATCCAGACAACAGATTCCATTTATGAAACCTGTTTAATTAATAAGTTATCAGATCAATCATAGTTTACCTGGAAGGATTCATGAACATTGCTAAGGTTATTCCAGCTTGCAAAAGCTTGGAAAAGCATATTAGCATTACAAGCAGAAACATTTATATTCAGATCCCTGGTTGAGGTCAAGCGCAGCTGAGAAGCAGCACCCAATGCATTGATGTCATACTGATATCTGCCATGACAAACCTCTAATGAAAACAATAAAATTGGTACAATAGAATCGTTTATCGGTCTCATGAGAATTAGAAAAATGAAATCTCAAAAGTTACAGGTCCTTAAACACTATGTTTGCAGAGGGAAAAGAGAAATAGTACACTCCTTTCCTATATATTGGTAATTTTCTGCCGTATTTCAGTTATTTTTAATCCCTGTGTCTATATTAACATGATTTTTTAAAACAAAGTGAGTAAATGCCAGCAATTCCCTAAAGTAGACACAATCAGAAAGAGGAAAGGCAAAATATTTTCCTGACAGGATCACCTCAATATTCCATCGACAGGTTCAACAAGAGGTTCCCAGGCTTCATACTTGTCATTGTAAGAGCGAGCAATTAAAGAGAAGTTGACACAAGAAGTCAAGTATTCTTGTCTCCCATGCAAACTAAACCCAATGCTGCTTAAAGATATATTACACAGTGGAACCATCTGCAGAATACCCAACGATATAGTTAGATCAATATGAAAATGCACGTTAAACAAAAGTTAAGGCGCAAAACAGAAGAAAAAGTTAAAGTTATAAAATAAAAGAAAATGTGGAATCATTCAAGGCAGTGTATAATGTTCAATAGCCCGGTTTTTGATAAAGCAGAAGATGAAAAGATATTTGGAAAAGCAAATATTAATTTCTTTTAACACCTTTACGGATAAAAAGGAAAATCTATCATTTATGTAGTACACCAGCCAAAATTAATATCAGTGTTCTCTTTCTTCCAGGTTTGAGAGTAAAAATTCTTAGATCAAGTTTTCAACCTAATCTTCTATTTAAAATGTGATATGTTTATACTTTGATACAGCTTCAATTACTAGTAAGAAAAGTATACAGAGAGCTCTTTCATGTTCTATAGACCAGAGGATAAATTTTTCAGTAAATTTGGAAATGGACAAAATTTCTGGAATTATATCATTGTACAGCAGTAAGCACCCAAAAGGCTTCCAAAGACAACTCATAACTGTGTTCCAGAAGATCAAGAGGAGCCCAAGGCTTGACAAATAACCAATTTCTCAAAATACATCAGCCCTATTACTGAACTAATATGACTAGCAGGTGATTGTCCCTACCGTTATACAACACACTGAAGGAAAGAAAAAAGAGAAAAAAAATGAAGTTGTAAAAGTTCTAAAGACTCATCCCAAAGCCTGGAATACAGAAAGCAAATTGATGATGCAAACTAAAACTGGCAATCTTCTTCTCTTCGCTTAACACTCAAACAATTGAAACCTCTTTGACTATATGGAAGTGTTCTGGTTTTAGAATTCACAGGAATAATAGCATCTAACTAGTACAAAATTATGAACTACACTAATACACACAACAAAAAATGATAATCGGATCTTATCAAAGGATTTTCCCAATCTTATAGTAAATATCTAAATGAAATGTTTTGGTACTTCATTTTGATTAATGTATTAAAAAAAATCACACGGAGAGCTGAGTCGGGCCTTCTAAACTTCACACAACAATATTAGCTTCCCAATAAATAATTGATAATATGCTCTTTATCAGACTTTAGCTTTTTCTGATATTTCTCAAAATTCAAAGAGGCAGAAGGACAAAAAAGTCACACCAATCTGAAAGGGCTTCTAAGAAGAACAATCAAAGGAATTTGTGCAGTAAAATCAAAACTGATTCCTAAAATGATGATCTAAAAAGTAATCCATCTCTTGTGAAGGAAAGATAAAAACGAAGGACCATCACAAAGACACGACATCAAAGCTGAAGAAAACAAATGTATAAGGAACTCCTGAGTTTCTGGATACTCTTGAGAATAGAATAAGAACTATCCCCAACTTTCAGTGAAGTGCTAAAAAGAATTAGACAGGAATCAGTGAGAAGAGATTTTTTGAAATTACTCCAGATTAGGCATATCTTAAAAATGTTATCAAACAAAAACCTGAGACAACCCTTCCATCTTGTAGGATCAAGTTTCTGAAACCAATGAATTAAACAAGGATTCCAAATAGCAATATATATACAAAGTTTAATAAGGAAATTAGCATACCAAGCCGCAGTAATCATCAAAAAGAGCTGCAGAGAAAGTTCTTATTTCAGCATCAATCACAGTATCATCGGAACCACTTGGGATATCTGGATCTGCAAGCTTTAATGCGAACCTTTTTGGAGGTTTCTTCAAACCAACACGGACAACAAAAGTACACATTTCATTTCCAACTCCCCCCCATATACTAAATGGTTCCTTCATGAATCTTATATCAGATGTGTCCCATATACTTTCCTCTGAAAATTGATCACCGGTGACCATATCACTGCGGATGCATCTTAAGGAGCTAAAATCAGATTGTCTTGGAGTACCTTTGCACGCAATGCAACCCAAGGAAACAAACCCTGGAGGAGCCTGCGGCAACCAAAAAGATATAGGATCTACTCCCCTATGTTTCTTAATCTGTCCAACAAGTTGAAAATCTGAAGGATATTTGTATAGCTCCTGCTCTTCACAGTCGTGAAGCACCACACACGTATTTGGAGGCTCATACCTGTAGATGAATCAAGAAACGTGGACTTAGCAATATGGGATCTGGTGCAAATAAATAAACAAAAAATATATATATATATATATATATATATATATATATTGAATTAAAATGACAAAAAAACTTCTCTAAATATCAAAAGCAAGAGAAAGATCCACATATCACATACCCTTTTACAGCAATATCACCAAAATATACCATTCCTTCTGAGACAATGGGACGCCAAATTGATAGTTTCTTTCTAGATCCTGAACCTTGATTCCACCAAATCAACCGAAAAGTGGCAATTGCCTCAAACCTCCGCAAAGAATTTACAGTTGATGGTCTTTCTGAAAGGGTGGTATGTTCACGACCAGGAGGCGGAGTGTCCAAATTTTTCAGTGTTTGTGTCGAAGTTTCTTGAAAACCAAAACGTACATGACGTAATTCACATGCTCTACCAAGCAAGCTCAAAGTACTGGGTAATGTTGGTAAGAAGGTGCCCATAGAATTATCCACACGCCAGAATGGCAGAGATGAACTACTGCAGTTTGGTAACATTCTGAACTCACTCAACAGCAGTATAAAAATGAAAACTAACAATTATGAATAACAGAGCAGGGATGAAGCACAATGAAGTACAAAAGGCACAAAACTATCACGGAAGAAAATTTATAATGATGCTAACAACTTGATAAGAGATATGCCAAGTAGAGCATACAGTTATAAATACAATGACACGAGAGGAAGCAGAACTACATCTAGATATTTCTAACACGCATTATGCAAAATGATGTTCCATTCCAATCTTTAATATGAGACAGAAATTCTATGCTCTTGGCCCTACAACCAAGTACCATGAGATTGTAGACATAAAACAAAGCTTAATAATGAATTCACATACCGACTGCTCAAGGGAATACTGATGCAATCTCTAAGGCCACATGTTGATACCAAAGTAGCTGAGATGCAATATGCAGAAGATACAGGAGGTTGCTTTCTTCCAGGAGAAACCACACAGCCCATAGCAACATAACCTTTTGGTGCTTCAGGGAACCATATAGAACAAGTTTGTTCCCTGTCATTGGTAGTAATATCCTGGGCTAACTTTTGAACTGAACCTTCAAAGTCACCAAAATAATCAGGAGTAGGTGGCCAAACAACCTTAAAGGACTCGGGTCTTTTCACTCGTACAAAGCTGGTATTAACTGCAACCACTCCTTTTGTAGGTGGCTTGTCTCTGTATAAGAGAGCTGCAACTGTTAATATTATTCCCATGAAAAAACAAGATTCAGAAAGCAAGTTCATTAAGATTTTACTGACATTGGTGTCAAATAGTCACCAAGTATTGCAAAACCAGGTGGAGCACGTGGTCTCCAAAATGCATATATCTGGTCATTATAGGGATCTGCACAGGCAAACAATCAGTAAGACAGCTTTTATCGACTTCGGATACACAGTTTTAAAATAACATCAAGAAAAATATAAGCTATATAATGTCTTAACATACTCTTAATTGTTCCGATTTTGTCAAATTCAGAGCACACCACAGTCATTTTCTTAGATGACATTCTCAGAAAAGCCAAAATATCATCTTCAACTGCCAAGAATAGCTTTAAAATGCTAAAAGAAAAATTCATAAATATGTCTGTGACAATCAATTTTATGTTCGTCTTCCCAGATGCATTTGAATACATCACAGAGGTGTCAAAAGGTTCCAAAATTCTGACTCCATTACTCTCCATAGTGAAACCAAGAGCATCAGCATTCATTTCAATAGCTTCTCCCTTCATAACAAACCTGTAAGTGGTAAAACATCAACAAGTTAGTTTATCACTCACTCATGTTGTGCAGATGTAACCTTCAATTAGTTCATCAAATAATAACTTCACTTATAAATGCATCCACATCTATATTGGCAATAACATCACAAAATAAAGAGTAAAAAAACTTCTTTTTGGAAATCACAGTGCTAAAAATACATTACGTACTGAAATACTTCACAGGAAACATATTCAAATTTGCATAAGAATTTATTTTATTTTAAAATTTTGGTTCAGTGCTGCAAGTTATTGAGAACTCACATGGGATGAGGCATCCAACAGTGGTATAAAACAATTTTTGCAGGAAAATTAAGCAACAGATAGTACAGATAGTACAGATAGCACAGTAAACAAACCAAGAGAACTAAAGCTGCAAAATATATATATATATATATATATATGACCTGCAAAAAGCATCCAACTGTGCATGCAAAAGTTTGTTAGAAAGGATAAGTGATTTCGCCACATCTTTAGATGCACTGTAAAAGGTAAGCTCTGGGCCAATAGCCTGCATAGAAAAAATCTTAAACTGTAAGTTCAACACAGATAAAAGATAGAGCAATGACTAACTATACACTTCAGAAGAATCATTCATTCAGAAACTCCCACAATATAAGAATCTATCTACAAATATCTGCCTAGGACAAAAAGTGCACCATTTGAAAGGTAGGTAAAATAAATACCAGAAACAGCAAAAGCACGATAATTTTTAACTTCATACACCTAACCAGAAACTATGACAGAAAATGTTGAATTTTCAAGAACACAAGTGGGCTTCAAATAAGACCTCCATGGCTTCACTCTGTGAAACCATCCAGAAGCACTGAACTGAAGTGTCCAAATAGAGATTAACAAAACATGCAATACAATACAGGTAAAAGTGCATAGCAATCAGGTACTAGACACCAATTCACCAAATGGTTTTTCAGGTTAAATTAACAGAATCAAGCTTCACACATCACTGCTAATTGATACAATTCTTGCTTCTTGTTTTTTTGTTTCTCTTCTGACGTTTTTTATGGGGCATTTGGCATTTATCAAACGAATCTTTGAATGCACATTTACCATTTTGGTTTCTTGATGCAATTTATTCATCAAAACCCATTCTCATACTTAGAACTATTAACACATTTAATAATTTCTTGTAGCATTTTTCTCCTCAAGTCCTCAAAACTGTCAAAAATGCTTCCTGAATAAACAAGAAGCCCAACTATAAAATCTTGGTCCAGGAAGTTTAAATGATAAATGGGTATGAGTACAAGTGTATACTGGTAACGTCCAGGAAAGGTCAAATCATGCTTGACCAAGATTTATCATGATTATCCTTGGAATTATATTCAGCATATATACATAAGACCCATTAGATTGTTCCAATTTCGAAAGCATTTTCTATGTGCTACTACTGCCGAGATTCCTAAAAGATCAGTTCCCAAGGATTAGCTTAATCAACACCAGTGGAAGATCATTTGCAGATTACAAGCAGAATATCCACACTGCATATTAGAAACAATGACAAACAATGCTGACCTGCAACTCAACAATAATCTCTGTAGATCTGCTGACAGAAACCTTCTGGGAAGGTGGACTGTAACTGGTCTGCCCTGAAGAGCTAGAGGAAGGATCTGTATCCCATTTCTCCAAAAATACTTTATCTGTCTCTGAAGCTGAATAGCAGCTGTTAGATCCCAGAAAAATACAGGAGTCCAAATACAGTCCGTTCTGCCAAAAAGATTATAGTGCAATTGAAATTAAAGTTTCAACCAGGCATGATATTCCAAGTATTGGTAATAGGGTAAGTATCAAGCAATAAACAGACCACATACCTTGATGGTGACATTTTTAAACTGAAGTTTCTTCCCACTTCCCACGCAGATTATAGCTTCTATACTTGGTGAGGAGAGATTGCATCCCTGTCTATCTTTCAGATACAACACTCCACCTCTGCCATCATATACAAAATGGTCAAATCTTTCATCATCAGCTATCAAAGGTCTGAGGGGGGAGAGTGAAAATTCAGCACAAGGTTGCATATAAGTAGATTGGTCAAGGATAATTGCATCCAGAACATGTGAAGAGTTTTTTTCCTCCTCATTTGATAGCATACTTCTAACTGCAGGCACAAAAAACTCAACAACATCAAGTAGAAAGTCAAGTGCAACCAGTAGTTGTGGCCTTTGAATAGACAAAGATAGAGAAGTTGAATATTCACTAAATCTGGCATCCATAATTAGCATTGACGGGACCAGTGTCCTGTCCTTGTCTTCCATTACAATCATCTCATTCTTATGATGATTCTCACTATCAGTCATAAATTCTGTTGGATCATATTCAATAATCTCAGGCTTCCTTATTGCAAGCCTTAGTTCCTCTTCTGTACCTTCACGATCATCAATAACAGTGAAATCCTTGAGTGTCGCTGACAGATAACTCTCCCCTACTGTATTCAATTTGTAGAGAAGCCATACTCCACCAACCTAAAATACAATGTAATACTTGGAATTTGCATGTAAGATTGGCAAGAAGGAATAAGCAGAGAACAATACCTTAAAAACAATGGAGTAACATCAACATGTGCAGCAGATAGATAAAGTAAATCATCCTTAAATGGTGTGGAAAAGAAATGTGGAAGAACAAAGAAAAATCTTTTGGAAGATAATGGGAATTGAAGAAATATGATAACCACCTCAAAATTTATGGTTTTTACCTACCAAACACAAGATTGGTTTCAGAGATGCCTAGTTAAAGATATAACATAAAATAACATTTATTTTATGAGTTGAAGATCAAATCTGACTAAGAGGGCAAAGAGGAGACTGAAGACGCCAAGGCTTCAAACCAAGCAGTTGCATATAAAACTTTGAGTAACAAAAACAAAACCCTCAAATTTCACGTACAATCAAGGCTTTGCCAAACCAAGATACACCTCAAAATATGCTTAAACCAAGTCATATTGACGCTTTCTTCTCAAAACAAAGATATTACAAACTAGAAGTAAAATTGATTTGCATACACCCCTAGATCAAAATGGATATCTATAGCATTTCCAAATGCTATTGAATATGGTACCATTATCAAGCTCAGAACAAAAGTACTCCAAGATTGTCAACTTGTAGAAGGTAATTAGAGAGTTGCTAATACAAAAGTAGCTCCCACAATAGATAGGATAAGGATGCACTTGTAACATAAAAACATTCAGAAAGATACTGAATTAAACATAATGAAATGTTATAATCAGGAACAAGCAATTACCTGTAGAGTCGCAAGAGAAGCATCCTTTGTTAACCCATAATAAAGGCTCAGCTCAACTAGATCAATGATCACAGAGACTTTGGTAGAAATCCATGTTTCCCTATCCAAAATTACAGATTCTGTATGACCAGAATCTGAAGGAATGGAAGGTTCAATCTCATTGACGGAATGAGAAACAGATTTATCTTGTAACTGAGGAACCAAGTTTGGAGTCTCTGAGATATTAGCTTGCGCACATTCTGTAATTATTTCATACTCCTTGCTACATAGAGCTGCTCTCAGTTCTCCGATCTGAGAATAAAAAATAATTGTGTTGTTACCACTTTATCTGAAAATTAAAGCCAATAGCAAGTGTAATTTATACATTTGACACACCCTTTCACATAAGGCCTGAGCACACTTCTTCAACAAAAGGTGCAACATGTAAAAATAACTTCATAACAATGCATCAAAGCATATATACCATGTTAGATTAACACATTACCTCCAAAAAGCTTAAACTAATAAAGACGAGTATAACTTATCCACTAAAAAATAACAGTTCCAATTCAAGAAAATAAACCAAATCATAGGACACCTAAGATTAGCCAGTTCAGAACAAATACCTGAATAGCAACTTCTGTAGCCGGAATCTGATGCAACAGATCGCGAAGCGACCTACGGATAACAACAGAAACTCCTTTGACATCTTGTATTATACTTTCACCTAATTCTGATTCAGCACCAATATTCAAGTTGATATCTTCTATCTACAATGATACATGCAAATTAGTTTTGTATCTATTTGACCTAGATATCCTGGAATCTGAATTTCACATTAAGAAAGCTCAGGGAGAAGTTAGTAAGTAAAAATACTTCTGCAGATTAAACAAGAACTGCTTAAATTAGCAAGAAACTATAGCAAAAGAGATGCAGAATATTTCTAGGTGGAATTTCAATCTCCCAGAGACTCATCTAAGTATCCTATGGACCAGGCCACACAAAATCTGCTTCTTTGATATTTACAGTTTCACAAATACTGCATTAAATATCAGGGTGTATCTTACTTGAACAGTTAAAATTTCAATGTGAACAGCATTGATGTCATGCCTGCTCCCCAGGAACCATTTGAAAGTATTCTGAACAGTTATATGCACAATATCTAGCTTTAAATAGCTGTGACAAAAAGATATGAATGGTTAGATTAATTGAATCTCCCTGCATATACATGCACATATATAATTGGAAAATAGACATAAGAGAGAGAACACTTTTTTACTTACTCAGCACTGTCTGTTCTTCGAGGCATCAATATTATTGGCTGCGTCAGTGAAAGATCCAATTTCATAGCAGGTGATCCTTCAAGTTCACTTCTAGTGAAGGACTTCTCTGCATTTGTTCTCTGATCTTTTACTCTTATGATATCTACTGAATTCTCCGGAACAAGACCCATGAAGTAACTTATAACCTAAAAGGTTAACTTTAGAATCACTATCAAAAATATATTCAGGATAATCATACTCACTCAATAAATCGACAGCTACCTCTTGAAGAAAACGATTCAAATAGATGATGCGCACTTCAGAAAGCTGCCCAACAAGACTGTAGTCATAACCTTCATAGTCCTCATCAGCACGACTATATGAGCAGAAAACCAACTGTAAAATATTTAACAAATTCCAGAATGAACATAAAATGAGACAAAACGTTGTGTAATCCAAGAAGCAAATGAATAAGAAAATGAAAACAAAATATATGTTTAAGCACCTACAGCAGCATCTTCCCATTATGACATGCAATGTATATCCATAAAAAAGCATGAAGTCATACCAACATATAATCAAAATGGATAAAAATTCCAAATTTTAGTTAATGTCTTAGATTCCGCATATATATATTTCATAATCCTAAATGTGGAAAGGTGATGGTCAGTCCATAAAAAAGCATGAAGTCATACCAACATATAATCAAAATGGATAAAAATTCCAAATTTTAGTTAATGTCTTAGATTCCGCAGATATATATTTCATAATCCTAAATGTGAAAAGGTGATGGTCAGTTGATCCCCGGACCAAAATGTTTGAACGTAATTTCTCAAACTACAAGACATCCAATAGATCACTACTGACCAAGACTCAATGGGTTCACCTGAGATGAGAGTCCTTTGGCACTTAAAAACCCTCCAAGTTGCTAGACTCCTCATTAAGAACTATTGAAAACCATAGCCAAGTAATTTCAAGGAAAAAATATTTAGGCACCATTTGAACAGTCATATTAGGTCAAAATACACATTTCATTTATCTTGACGACTAAATATCATTTGGACAAGAACTCCACTAAATTCCAGTTAACTTACCCTCAAAACTTATAGTAAAGATGAATAGTAGACCTCATTTACATTTCACAAACACATCTCAACCTCATATCCATTTTCGGTTTCTTAATTCATAATCATTACACCACAAACCCAACCATCCTATCTTATCTAACAATACTCACAACACATTTAATAAAATAATACACATTGTAAAATATTAACTCAAAGAAATTAGAAAGTTACTAATTTTATCATTACGTAAATTCAAATTTAAATTTCAAATCTTAATTATAACTTTGTCCCTTCCTATTTACTCATACAAATGAAATAAGTTTTTTCTCAAACAAATGCTTGCCCAAATGCACCCTCATATCACCCAAAAAATTCAACACATGACATTGTAGACCGACTTCTGCAAGATAAATTCAAGATTCAAAAATATTTCGATAAACAGGAAAAAAATGCGTGCCATCGAGAGATAAAGACAATAAAAAAATTACCTCCACAAATGAACTACCACCTGGATTTCTCATGTCACAAGCCCAGAAGTAATTATGGTTGCTGGGAAGACTATCATCACTAATTCTTAAATTTCCCAGTGATGCTTTTATACTAAAAGAAGATGGATACACCTACAGAAAAAAATAATAGGATTAACCTAATCAACATCCTTAGGAGCTCAAATCAACCATATTTCAGAAAGCCAAAAAGACTTGCAAAACCTTAATGTCAGTAAGAAAATTATCCTGCGACAGCGTAGCAAGTTGAGACCCATTTTCCTTCATCAAGAAAATTTGTGCACGAGCCATGTTCAGCATTAAATAAAAGATTACTCGGGACTTCCCCTTGCCTAGTAAACTTTTTGCTACAGGCTCCTCAACTACATCTGCAGCCTGATTATCAACCTCAGTTTTCTTTGAGACATCATTCTGTTCGATGATATTCAAACGGCTGTCATTAAATGATTCCAAACAATCCTCCTGAGTGTTTATAGCATTTACAAATTCCATTATAGCTAGTATCGTGGGCCTGCGGCAGAAAAATGACAAGGTAGCAAGAGTAACGATCACCTGTAACAATAGAGGATAAGACAAATTACTAAACAACCAGGACAGTGAAAAGGATGGGAAATAAGAAGGAAATCAAATGCCAGAACTGCTCACCTTAGTATCTATGTTATTATAAAGCACTGAGTTCTGATCATAAATAATTATCTGAGCTTTCACAAAGCTATCGACTGTATCAGAAACTTCTGTATTGTCAGTCCCAAAATGAGTCTTATCGGTAGGGAGCAAACCGGTAACATGGTTAAAAATAGGGGCTTTCAATACTAAATTATCTGATGACACAACCCGAGGGCTTTCCTCATTAAGGGTCTCAGATGCCTCATAAAATCTATCATCTCCTTCGCCCTGATTGAAATCACCACTTTCAAATGTGTCATCCCCGGAAGAGTTTCCAAGCGAGAAAGGTTCATCATTACTCCCAATGAAGGATCTTGCTAGATAACAAGGGTGACTCCTCTCTCCATGAGAAATTAAATCTTCCACCTCCAAGGCCTTGAGGACTGTGCCAATGAACATGTCATTCCCTCTGATTGAGAACTCAACCTGAATAATTGAAAGGTTAAGATATGAAAGCATTAAAGGTAGCCATGACAAAACAAAGAATCCACAATCTTACCCGACCACCTGTTGCTCGAAATTCGAATAAGCGGCTCTCCTCAGCTTGAAGAACCTTCAGGAAATTCTTCTCATCCTTCAAAAATATAAAACACAATAAAATATTGATTCAGCATGTTAGATTAGCATAAAACAACTACACCCAAAACTCTTTTGTGCATACATGGCTATAGTTGAAGCATATCCTTAGTTCATCCAGAGCTCCAGTGAAGAACACTTTCTCTATCTTTGAAAAATCTATCAATTCTTGCCTTTCAACATGTCCAACTTCTGAGTCTTCAGAATCTGATGAGGTCTCTGAGAAACCAGTAATAGGAGCAGACCCCTGCATGCAAACTACTATCAGGAAAGCATAAATATCAGAAATCTAATTTGGAAAACAAAATGTCACCAAAACTTAAGATAAGAATAGGCTGGCATGAAATTGCCATTTGTCAAAGATGCTCTAAACCAGACAAGGAATCATGAAACAGAAACCTGCATTCTGTTGTGGGTGATTATGCTAAATAAGAATAACTTATACTCGTAAACTCCTGGCGAGAACAAGATAAGAAAAGAATTTAGAAACTTAGCCCTAAACATCATCAACAACCTAAATCGCCTCATGAGGTAGCAAAACTCACCAGAGAATATAACAGTATTATTTTTTGTTTCCACACAAAGAAATGTTAAAATTAGGATCTTCTTTTGCACAGTTGGGGAATTGTAATTCTAGAATGAAAATAGCTAAGAAATCCCCAGGAAAAAGTTATGTGAATTTTCCATATCTATTTATTGAACTAGGTGTGAATCCATAAATGTCATGCTTAGAAAATTCCAATTACCAATGCCCAACAAGAAAAAGGAAAACAACACAATCCTAAACTAACAACAAGCAAAAGTCAATCAAAAGAATTTCTATATGCTGGGCACAAAATAAATTACCAAGCAAAGAAGATTTTTAGTACTTGCACAACCCCAAAGCATAATATACTTAGCAAAAATTTCTAGATATTGTATAGGTAACATATAAAAATAAAACAACATAAACCATGCAGATAAATCAACATTGCATAAAACTTATCCCAGAAATGAAAACATGGGGATCACCTTTGTTAAATTACCACTTCATGCTAACAGTGAGAGTTGAATTTAACCACTTAACACACAGTCACATGTGAATCAATCACAAATTCTCAATAACAAAGCCCAACACGTGCATAATAAAAAATAAACGAACAAACCAAGGTTCAAAACCAGTACCCTCCTCATAATCTAATACCATGTTAAATTGCCAACAAATCTAAAACCCCAAGTTGATAGAGAGGGTTGAATTCAACAACTTAGCATAATTTATGCGAAGTTCACACATCATCAAAATATTTGGATCAAGAACCTTAAAACGACCTCAGATCCACATGGAAAAATTAGATACATATTCTTTTGAATAAAATCATCCAAACCAAATCAAACTTTTAGATGACTTTTGTCAGGCAAGTCAGTTTGACTTATGAAAATAAAAGAAAGAATTCAATATCAAAAGAATGTGGTGAAAGTGTCAAATGTTCTTCCAAAGAAAAGGGGTAATGTATGAGTAGACATACGTGTAGATACCAAGAGAAACCTTTCTAAAAAAAGAGAATAAGAATACACAAAACAGGATTTCCTCTGAGCATGAAAACTGAGATTCCTCACAATTTATGAAACACAAGGAAAAGAAATCACATATTACCAGAGGGCATACATGTCTGTCACAGATGTCTCGTTCCCTCTCCAATACCCTATCCATTCTATTTTAGTCAACAATAACTCCTGATAAACTTATGTCATGAGAAGATAACTCCAAAAATCTTCGCTTGGAAAGATATTTAAGCAGATTAAACCTAAAACCCCACTTGAGTTTGACCAATTAACAGTGTCCCGATCAACTACACATTAACACCTCAAAGACCTCACCAAACCAAAACACCCCTTACTATAACTCTATATTCCCTGATTCATATACAAACTCAATTTAAATGATGACTTACTGAAGCACGGTAAATAGCCCCTCGCAACCACCTCTGCCATGTCTTTCTTGAATCTTCAGAGTCACATCGTAAGATTAGGGCACTTGTATCTTCAACCATCTATTATTGATGTAGAAGGGAAGAGAAGTATCACAAATGAGTGTACCTCTTGTAAAACAAAGCTACTGTTAAAAGATGCTGTGCTCTATTTCCCCACCCCCACCCCCCTCTTTTTATTACCTTGCTATGAGATCGTTCGGAATCATAAATAGCCAACACATTTTCCACATTGCTAATGGCATCAGATGGTACTTGATATAGCTGCTTTCCTCGTAAGCTGCAAGAAAAGCCCACTGAGGATCATACATTTTTCAGAAAAAATAACAAAACTGATAAAGTATACCCAAATTCCAGCAGAATAATGGAGGAGAACACTGTCTACTTCAAGCGACTAATCAATTATCAGTGAACAGCCAACAGCCAATACAATTGAGAGAATCAATAGTTGTGGATAATGTCAAGAAGCTTTAGTTATGGTTTAAGCACCAAGTATCAAAGAGAAATGGTCTAAATTATTTGGAACTGTCTGTTTACTAGCATATTGTGGTAAAAGTAACCATCAGGGCCAATAGAGATTCTTGGACAACAAGAGGTCAAAAGGCCTTCAATTAATGAAAAAAGCTGGCTATTGTAGGAATGATCTAGCACAGAAAAATGTAATGCTATTTTAATTACTAGTTACTATGCTATATTAGAACCTAGTGTGCTATTTTAAAAGGCTTAAACAGATATTATTCTGCTACTTGTCTATTAGGTATAGAAACTGTAAGCCATTCCAGTCATTTTTGGTTTAGAACCTTTTCCTTCTGCTAATTTAGACGGAAGAATATGTATCAACTCTGAAATACATACTACTACGAAACGCATTATGCATCAAAGTTTCGAAACCTAAAACTTAGTTGGCTTCCAATAGTTGCCTCAATTGGCTGTATCAAACTTTCACAGCTATAAAAATAAGAAGTTATCCCCATGGTAGTGCAGATATCTGAACACACTTATGGGACAACACCAAAGATTAGAAGTGATATAAAGGTTAGTCCTCTTATCTGTTTAATTATTTCATCTGAAGTTAAGTAACATTTTATATGTCTCCACACAAGACACTGATCCCCAGGGCTCAATTATGCTGAATACTGCTTAACTTTAAAGGAAGATAAAATGCATTATGGACTAAAAATGTAGATATTGTTTGCAAGTTTGAACCTCAAATACTGCTTGTAGGATCTAGAGTCAGGATTTTCAAGTACATAAAGAAAAGGCCCAACAATACAGAGGTATCTCCGCTGCCATATAGCCTCCCGGCCTCCCATACCCTACACAACAAGAGAAGATCATCAGGAAAAACTATATATATATTCAAGAGCAAAAAGAAAACTCTTCACTGTGACCAGTACACCTAAAACAAAGCAAGCAGCCATGTGTATTTCTCTAACCTTCCAAGTAAGAACAGACAACCATCCCTCGAAATCAGCCTGGTTCCAAGGGTGTATGACATCCACATTACTCTCATTCTCCCCCTGAAAAATCCTTGCTACTTGAATCAGCCGATGATAACGAGCAGGAGAGAAATGAAAACCTAGGGATGGAAGCCGCATTGCAAGTCTGGTAGAAGGAAACAATGGGTTTTCTGCTCGGATCTGAAAAATAAAATATGTCCAATATCCTTATAAAAACTGTTCTCTATAGAATGCAAAAAGTAAACATGAGATGACAGAACATTACCTGTTGAAGCTTTACAAATGCCCCGCATCTGTCAATAATTGGCAAGAAACATACTGTGGTAAACTTAGATGAAGATACTGCTTTACTCTGAGAGGTCTCCTTCCAATCATAATCTCCATCAACCAGAAAAGCCGAAACATCACTCAAAACAAGATCAAATTGGAAATACATATTCCTCTCTTCAAGTGAAGCCACTTCATTCTCCTCCTACAAAAATATTAAAATAATTTCACTTGCAGGACTTAAAACTGATTTTGAAACATTTCAAGAGTTTAGGAGTCTACCTGGGTACGGATCACTAAATTTCCCAAGTCAAGCAGAAGCTTAGTGGAGTGGAAATTGTCTGGACAGAAGTTTGTCGGAACAGTAATTTTTGGCGCCGCAATATCCAGATCCAAGAAGAACCTAACATCATTCGAACATCAAATATAACCCATCTTGAAGATGCTAAAATGTCATCGTGAAAATAAATATTATCGCCGTGTCAAATGTCTTGAGACCCTTGTCCACATGTATTAACCAGATATATTTCAACTTTCAATATTTAACAAATAAGAATTTGGTGGTCATGCGTTTTGTGTGATAAAAACAAGAAACAAACCTAGCCTGATCTTTCAGCGCCCTATTTACTTGTTGTTGCGCCGTACGTTTGACTTCATCAAAGGTAAGCTAAACAAACAGGACAACATAAAGAAATAGTTAAAGACAATTGGTTAAACAAGATACTGGAGTCCCCACCATAAAAACATCTAATTAAGACTGACCCTCATTGTATATCTAGGAATTTCACTATATAATTAATGAGAATGGACAAAATATTCTTGCTTTTTTTCACATGCAAGCAGTTATGGCTGCTTTTCACACAAATATCATTATCAAGAACAGATTAGATACTCTAAATCTTCAGTTTGATCTTCTGTACAATTTCCTATCATATGGAGAGAACATTCTGGAAGATGCAAAAAATAATCAAGAATGGCATGTTTTCAGTAATTATAACTGGTTATATGTTCTGAAATCATGTTTTAAGTCCTTAAAGAAATTAAAATAAAAGTGGCGGTAGACAATTTAAAATCCATTGTCACTCACTTCCATTAGATGTAATATTAAAAATACAAAGTCCTTTTAAGTTTGTAAAGAAACAAATGATCTCCCATCCACAAAGCTTGTAGAATTGTCCACTAAGAGACTTATAGCCTCATCAACGATACATGATAAAATTAATAAATAAACATTGCCTTCAGTATGCTGCAAGGCCTCTACAGAAATCAAATATGTACTGAACACAAATCAATTCTTTCAAAAACTAATTTCAATATTCCTTTCATAATCCTAAGATAAGGAATCAAAATGCCATCATTACAATGCAGACGTGACTACATTCTGCAAAAAATAATTGCCTTCAACAATGGACCAAATAAAGGAATGTAAAATCTAGAAACATGACTACTTGCTTTGCTTGCTTATAGAGGGAATAAATGTTTCTAATTTCTTTTGGATTAACAGTACATAAGTTACATTTTTAAGATTTACTGATGGGTAAACTAAAAAAAATGATATCAAAAGGGGAAATTTGCACAAAACAAAATTATAATGCTGTCCATCTTCATATTCCAGTTTCTAAAGTGTAGTATTCTGAACCAAAGTAGAAACATTGAAACAGCTCTTAAATATCAGAGCCAGTAAATATGGGGGACAAAAAAACTTTTGCGCCAACAAAAAAGAAATGGAATAAAAAACAAGAACGAACAAGATTTCATATATTGCATGGTCACATTAGAAAATTAATAAAAATTAAAATAAAAAATTCTAGGGCTATCAGTATTAGTAGTTAATGAAAGAATTAAGGGAATTCTTTGCACCAGAGTGACAAAAACACGTCAGTTGTCAAATTTTTCCTAACTTAAATAACTTGGACTTGGTGAGAAGAGGAAGCACCAAGTCCAAAAAAAACAGGAAGATGAGTCATTTCCAGAAGAAAACCTACTGAGTAGGTTTTTAGTTAAAAAATGACACATTGCATATAATGGTTTATCAAGTGCAAAAGTGGAGTTGTGCACAGGGTGCACCTAAAGAATTTTCTAAAGGATAATAATAGATGCCTAATGAAGTCCTGCACATTTCATATGTACTCATGAATGGAACCATAAGCACTCGGAAAAGGAAATCAACCTGCACTGCTGCAGCAGTTTCCAGAGCTACAGCCTGACTTACAGCTGCACTACTTTGGAAAAAGTTGACAATTTGGTCAATAGAATCTTTCAGATACTGTCAAAAGGATGAAATTAGTCAGAATCAGCTTCTTCATAAAAATTATCACAAAAGAGAAACATTTACAGCAGCATACCGTGACATAACATGGTGAAGCCTTAGCAACCAAGCTCCAGTCCACATTGGAATCCAAAGGCTTGTAGCGAAAAGCAGCAACTAAAGAATCATGGGTAGTTGCACTCTGTACGCGAGAAAGACCATAGTCAATCAATTAAGACGGCTTAATCAGTAGCAAGTAACTAGAGCACATATTATAAGAGAAGGAACTAGGTGAGGAAAAGAAGAGGGAGAAACCAATTCCAGATAAGTCTTACAGCAGCAAGAAGACCATTTGGAGATGACAGCTGATAGGTACCCAACTTCACATCAAACTCTTTAGCCTCTAAATATAGGTTTACAGAACATTCAAGATTATCACAGGATAGATCTGCCAGGCACTCCTTCATATCAGTAAGCTTTGAAGCATTATGTTTCATATGAATCTCTAGAGAAGTATGAGGCACATCACTTCTTTTGTCGCCTGACAAAAATTGTTCATTGTCACTTTCCCTGTACCCAATTATGTTATTCAACCTTTCCCAGTCTTTCTCAGTGAGATTCCCTGGTTCATTTTCATCTGCAGGGGACTGGCTGCCCCTGAAAGATAACAGTTAATTCATCAAAAAAAACAGAAAGATAACCCAACCGTGAAGCTATAATATGGTCAAGGAGAGTACCATCCAAATGTCCACCATGATTTTTTTGAACTTTGTTTCTTTAAGTACACATCTGACTTCAGTGATTGAGCAACAAACTTGTGAGCCAGCATTCTGAGCAACATGGTAAAAGGACTTAGATGACTATTTTAAAAATGGAAAACATTAATCAACAAAACTAGTAGAATTATCAACTGTCAGTATCTTGGATGATAAACACATAACTTGTTGTAGTTTTATTTTTCACGAAACCATAATTAAGGGGACAAATGGCTGTAACCATATTGATAAACAAAAGAAAACACAAACAACTTCCCATAAATTACAAAGGAAAATCTGAATTAAAATGAATTAGCAAAACATGCACTACATGTTCAGTCAAAGAAAAACAACAGCAAAACTGATACAGAAAGTATTCCATCTGATGTTTGAAAAAAGAAAAATGATGTCCATGTACAGAAGCAAAACTGCTTGAATTAGCAGAATAAAACAATATCAGTACACAGCTGATGAAAAAGAAATGAGCATATATGGGAAATGTTCCCTCAATGAAATTAAAACTTCAAAACCCAAATTCTTAGACAAATAGTAGAGGTTCAGTCAACCAAAAGCAAAAGAATGTCTCTTTGTCAATAACATTAAGAGACCAATGAAATAGAATGTATAAGCTTCACCTTCCATTTATACTGACCTTACTGCAATCAAGTACCAAAAAGTACTAGGACTAAAGAAACAAAATCATTTACCTCCACTGTAAAATAAGATCAATATCGAGTTCTCGGTCCAATTTCTCAATCTCTTCATTGCCATCAATTATTGCCCGATCAACATCTGACTTGAGCAACTTAGCATACATGGATATGTATTTTTTGCGCAAGCTTGCATACCGCAGGACTTGTTCCCAGGACATTTTCCCCCTGCCAGACAAGAAAATTCTTTAACAAAGAAAATATTACCTCTTTTTACCATAAGCTACAAAAATATTTTAAGTGTGACTTTCAAGAGGAAAAAATGAAAGGTGCATAAAATTTATCTGCTGACTCGGAAGACATTTCAAACTTATCTAAATAGATTCTCAAAACCAATAGAATAACGTGTATGAGAGTGGAAGAAAGAGGTCACTGAGAATCCTGCATCAGGTTCTAGACTACTTTTGAGAATGTGATGAAAGAAAGATCCAATTCCTGCGGTATATTTTATTCGATGAATTCAACTAATAATGAACTTGCAGAACAGACAAAGTCGCAAAAGTGTAAAATACATCTGACCATTTTCAAATGAAAGGAAAAAAAAAGAAAAACATGACAATTGAGATACAAAAGTGTATATAAATGAGGAAATATGAGAAATTATTAATAACACAAGATAGAGATAGGAGCACAAGAATGACAAGGGAAGGGGAAAGAAAGCCAATAATCAAGTTCCAGGAGAAAAGGTAAGTCATCCAGTTCATTGTATAAGACATCTCTGATAATGTTCTGTCTGCTGTGCTCTTTTCTAGATTCAGTCAGATTTTACTAAAATTGCACTGGTCCTATCTTCTGATAATTTTTCGCCTAAATACCATCCTAAAGCATAATATTTCCAAGATCTGGATTTTCTTGTACAGGTACGAAATCAAGAGACTAATTATCAAACTTTAAGACACTGAAATAAAAATCCATCTGTATTTTAGCTAATTCTCAGATGTAGTGTTATGAAAAACATGGATGTAGTAATTCTTTCAATGGACACATTTTTTACGTGAATCAAAGTTGTTTGCAAAAATATATAAACGAAAAAGGATAAAAAAAAATGAAAGAATAGAGAAGTTAAAATACCCGCCCTTCTTTAACTGATCAGACATAGCTCTGTAAGCATACTTCCACCACGCTCTTGGATCAGATTTCAGAGGAACAAGTGGACGATAATGAGCATACTTTAGCCTTTGGTTAAAGGCAGCAAAATTATCTGCTAATTTTAACATATCTCTGTAACCACTCTGCGACAGCAAGCAGAGTTCAACATTAACACTTGAAGAAATACAAAAAAATTGAACCGATTATTATCCAGCCAAACAAAATGCAAATATAGAATGTCCAACCTTTGACAAGCAAAGGGTCACATCATCAAGATTCACAACTGCTCTTTGCAGAGGTTGGTCACTGTTAATTGACACATTAGGAGGTTGTTTTGAATATTTTGCATTTCCAGTTACTGGTTGCAAAATGTAAGAGTGTTCTTGAAGAAAAGCAGATGAAGGTTTTCCATCCTTGGCCCCAAATTTGAAAATCTGTTAACTCATGAAATGTAATTACAGAGTAAGTCAACATCACATGAACTAAATGGTAAAATGGTAGTTTTATCAAACACAACAGACCTGACTCCATTCTGAAGGTAGCAAATCCTCCCACGGTTTATCTATTTTCCATGGAGAAATATCAGGATCCAGATATACAGCCAGCCTTTCAAGCTCAACAGACTAACGCAAACAAAAAGATGTGTCAATGGAAAGTGGAAAAAAGAAAGGAAAGAAAATTCACAAAGGGCAGAGTGAAAAGCAGGAACTTATAAACTTCATTACAGACAGATAATCAGGTGGAAATGTTTCTTATAAAATTTTCATTCTTAGACCATGATAATTGAACTTTTCACATACAACTATGCAAGAAGGGGAGGAAGTGCAACAGTAAACAGTCACTTACTGCAGCAATATAATCACAGGAGTAAGCAGCATGAACAGTAGATAATATAAGAAGATATTTTCTCAATGCCTAATTTAAATAATAATAAAGATTCAAAATTAAAAAAACAGAACCTTCTGAATACGGTCCAGTGTGCCACCAGTAACAAAAGTCTCCTTTCCACTGTCATCAACAGTTACTGCCAATAACTTCTCTAAGGTTACACCAGCTGCAAATGGATGCCCAGGATTGCTGCAAAAGGATATAATAAGGCACCCAATAAGGTATGACCAAAAGAAATTCACTTAGTGGTCCAGCTTACCTCTCGAGATCCTCATATCTGATGTGGATGTTCGAAATGGAAAGCCTCAGATTCCCTATCACTGTGTTGATCAGAGACCCCAGCCAAGATTTGTTCTTTGACAGAACCAAAATACCAAGAATTCACACAAAATGTTTAGAAAAAACAATTGAATAGGAGTTATTATTTTACAACAAATCAACCAAGAAATAATCATATTACTGCATCAAATATTAGTCGCAAAAATAGCCCTGCTAAAAGTGACATAATGCCCACAGTCTTGATTTACATCCCATTTATTAGGAAAATATTGAGCCTTTTATTAAAACAAATGGTGCCTCTCTCTATAAGTTAATTCTTTTAAATGCAGTAGAAATTTAGTAAACATATATGAGACGCGTTTTTTTTTTTTTTTTCTCTTTTTTTTGCTAGCTCTGCCACAACAAAGAATGTTGTCCTTTGCAAATTAAGATAAACTACTTTCTTGATCCAAAAACAAGGGGCACGTTCAATTGCAAACCTTTGATCCAGAGTGATTCTAAAATAGGAGTAGAAATAAGCTTAGTGATAGACAACTCAAAAAATAGGAAGTGAGAACAAATAGTTCACTGGCAATTGAAGCAAATTCAGTTCCTGATGTTGGGAAACAAAAGATCTTAGCTTATCAACAAAATTCATCTTCCAACATAGATGCATGTAATGAAACCATAATCAGACAGATTAAGTGACCAAAAAAAAGCTATGAGAAACCCATATTCTGATGCAAAAGAAATCAAACTATATATATAGATACATTCAAAAAAATAGCACCCCTAATAGTGAGCACGAAATAGGAATTATACAACAATAAACATCTAATGCTAGTTAGGGTCAACCCGTAGACAGTTAAGCTATGAGCCAGGAAATAAAATAAATAAATAAAACCCCAAATCAGTTCTAAGGAGTCAGAAGTCAAATTTTCTTTCCACAAATCAAGTAGTTAAACTGCTTAAGACCACTTAACAATTAAAGCAGACAGAATTGCAAGCATAATCATCCAAGTATTCCATAAAACACACAGGAAAATTTCAGCAAAGACCATGCAACAATATGCAAGAAAGCTCACCATATCTGTCTGTAGCAATTGTCTACTTTCTAACAGCTTCATCTCCATTTCCTACAACAATTTAAAATAAATATAAAGAACACCACAATAACAAGTAGCATAAAGAATACAAGAACATGGCGCCCTACCCGAATGCGATTCTTCCTGACTTCTTGGACAGCATCCTCACTGGACCCTTCGACATGGGTGGCAGGCTCAGCAAGTAGAAATATGTGATCCAGTTGAACTAAAACTGGATCCTGACCTAACCTACTCCAAGGAACCTGTAAAGAATAATCAATAAAAAACATGCAATGAATGAAACCTCAACTGAGGTGGCAAAGCCTGACATCTAAGAATTATTCGTAAGGAAAATTCAAATTTCAACCGTGAATATAAGCATCAACAGGGTTAGAAGTACTTGAAAACTGAAAATCTCAACCAAAAGATGGAAAATCTTGACCATGGAAAGGAGCAAATGGAGAATTATGCCCACAAACCTTAAGCTTTACCGATCCAAGAAATCCTGCCTTAACCTTCACAGGCAACTTCAATGCATTAAGTGCCTCAGGCTTCAGTTGCATATTTGTTAGCTCTACATCACCTAGTACACATTTCAGAAAAGGAGAACTCAAATATTAGGGGAGAGTCCTATAAAACAGTGTAGGAAAACAGTATATTAAAGTACTAACAGATTTGATATCCTAGCAAGCAAGCTGAACAGGGCAATGCCCAAATAATTCACTGGATAAACATAACAGCAAACAAGCATTCAGGGAAGAGGGACATATCTATGCATCAATTAAGTGCACTGATGTGAGTTGGCACAGTCTAAAGTTGAGAAATGCCTAAAGAATAAGATTATATGAAATTTTATATAGAAGCTAACTCAGAAGTCCCACTACACATCTTTGCTTTTATAATCTAAACTGAATGTATTAATAATGATTTATTATTACATTAAGAAGAAAAGAAACTAAATAATCCCACTACACTGATTCTACCTCAGAAGTCCATCAGAGTTAGGAAAATTTACTAATGAAATCAGTACGTAAGTATTTACCTAAAAATACAAATAAAATGATCTTAAAGAGAAGAATTAGAGAACTTCAAATTTCCTGAATTTTGTTAAATGAATCTTAAAGTGGGAGCAAATACCAATTCTATAAAAAAAATTTAAATATGGCGCCTAAAAGAATAGGAAACATGCTGAGTATTAGTTTAAAATTGTTACTTCTAGTCTTCTCTGACCTAATGCTAATTGCTTAGCAATTGTATTGTGCGACAAATTTGCAAAGTCATATTTTTATAAATTATCACACCTCTGAATCTCTCTGTTGTCATTCCAAATCCAGAAGTGAAATTGAGTTAGTGATGGATTGACTGTCAAATTTTTCACTCTTTACTTAAATTTTTTAAATGTTTGATGATAACATTTAACCCTACACAATATAGAACAAAACTTCATTTTTTTCTTTCACTTTCTTTTCTATCTTGGGAATAATGCTTATAGTATAAGAGTAATTGAACAGTCCATAACCCACAAATCAAACACTTCTTCCCTCCCTCCCTTCATTCACCATCACACTCAAAAAAAAAAAAAAAAAACAAACCAGTGTAGGCAAGTAATTCCATATAAAATTGAGGAAAAAAACTGACCTTGCCACACACTGATCTTGAGGGCTTCTTTACTGAGTCCTCGAACATAGTTACCCAAGTACCTCTGTAACAAATACGCAACTTGATCTTCCAACATCTTGTTATCAACTTCTTGAACCCCAATTTACCACCTTCAAATTCAATTAACATCCATTTTCATCAATTATCTATCAAATTCGAGATTTCTACAATTTTCTTGGATTAAGAAACCCAGAAAACGATATCCCTTTTCCCTTTTTTCCTATGGTTTTTCAGAACTTCAGAAGAGAGAGAAGAAACTAGTGGAAGCGATTTTACGTGCGATGGTTGTCAGGGTCTGATTCTGTTACGTATTTTCCTTCCTTTTTTATTTCTCTACTTATTTTTTCTAATTTACGGAAACAGTAAGTGGGTGGCGTGGAGATTTCGAGATGCCGCCACGTATAATGGAAATGATCACGTGAGCGGCATGTGAGAAGTGGGACTCGTTTTATTGTGGTTCCCACTTTGACTTATTGGTTTATTTTGTGGTTCGGAAAAATTTTTATTGGGTTGTTGTCGTTTCAACTTGTCCTTCAAGTTATTATTATTTATTTTAAGAAAAATTAATTAAAAACCATAAAAAAATAATTAATTAAAAATAAATGTGGAATTGTGATTGGATGGTGTTTCCGTAACTAAATAAATTTTTCCAGAAAACAATGGTTTATCTGTGGAAAAGTCGGGAAGGATTTGGTCCAATTTGAGAAATTTTATTGTCTATATTACGATATTTTTATTTTTATTAGGTTAAAATTAGCAATTATTGTTAAATTTATTATCGGAATGTATATTTAAATATATATATATATACATATATGTGGTTTTCTTATACTACAGTGATATTATCATTAGTCAATTCTAGTGTGAAGATATCTACGGCGTTTGTAGCTAAATTAGTTTTTCGAAAAGATATTTTTGGTTGATTTAGTGTCTATGTTCAGTTTTTTCTAATGGTAGTGAATTTGCACTGCAGAAAATACTTGAATCAAGTTTTGAAAGCTTCAGTTATCCTTGCATTTGAGAAGGAATTTGAATAAATTTTTGCAAAGTTTCAATTGAGCAGTAGCCCATTAGATGCGGTCTTCACAAAAAGGTTTGTTCTCGTCTTGCTTTTCTAATTGTTCGCAAGAATAAGCATATTGTGTCGTTATTGATGACTTTTACCCAACAGCTTCTGGCTAGCATGGATTCCAGCGGAGAGTAAAAACTAATTGATTCAGTAGAAACTAATTAGGTATAGGATTGATTGATTTTGTACTCAATTGAATGCGTAATTCAAAGCAAAATTTATAAGTGAATTGATTCTAAACTGGTTGTCCAATTGAAAATTCCATTGAAGTTGAGTTGGAGCAAATTCTGTCAATGAATCCGCTGTCATTGAATCAAGATGTAGTGATTTCTCTTTTACAGCAGTTGTGTCTCACATCAACAAGGAAACGACCAGGAAACTGTCATGGATAAGGACTGCCATAGATGTTGTTGACCCAGGGAAGATATCAGTTTCTCGTCCTATCCTTGGGCAGGTGCATCAGATATTAGTGAGTAGGTTTCAACAGTTCATGGCGCAGAACGTGATAAAGTCCTTCAAATCTTGCTTTATATAGTCTCCTTGCTGGTGAAAAGTGTGTAAATATTAGAAATAGGCTGTTTTGAAAAAAGTAAATATTAATAGGTAGTTTGGGAGAGTTGATAAGTAAACTCTTAAATATTTTGGGGAGATAGTAAGTGAACTCTTAAATGCTTTTTTTTATGACGGATAAAGACTTTCAGGGTGAATGGTCGAAAGAGTGTTCGAATTGGGTCAAATTCTCTCATCAAATAAGAATTAATCCTCTCTTATTTTCGTTGGAACAAATAATTTTATGTTAAAAGTTATGAATCAAGTCCTTCTCTCGAATAAGTTTTCGAGTAAAAGTTAAACTTGTATCTTAAAAAAAAAAAAAAAAAAAAAAAAAGAAGAAGAAGGTAGATATTAGTCTATTTTGTTTCTCTAATAGGTGTTACCCAAAAACTTTCTAAATGGGCTTTCTTCAAACAGGGTTAAAATTCTTTTTAGTCATTTGGCAAAATGGGATTTTTCTTTCGAAAGTTGTAATCTTTGATACTAATGATAATAATTTAAACTGGAGTATATTTCACCAAAAAAAAAAATAATAATTACTTATTATATATTAAATTATAATGATATAACTATTTATATTTTATAGAATTAATTAAAAAATAGTGGAGGGAGTAGAATATAATATACTAATTTAAATTCTCCTCCCCTAAATATATTTTGTGGAGGCGTAATATTATTTCTTCTCTTTGATAAATAAAACCACATTTGTCCTTTAAAATTTTACAAACTAAACATTTGTCAAATTTAGACCAATATATATATATATATATATATATATATAAATTTGTATTTTAATAATGAAGTTTCTTTTCTGTACTATGAAAAAAAAAAGTACCACCAAGCACAATGATAGTACAGTAAAACAGACTCTTTCAAAGAAGTTATTCAAATTTCTTAATTCTCACTAAAAAAGAAACAAAATAATAAAAATAAAAATTTACTGTATAGTTATCTTCTCTGCCATAGAACCATTTCCAGCCTGCCAGGAAATTCTTTTCACTTTCTCAGTTCCATCCATGGCCTCCCAACCCAGAAAAAAGGGAAAGAAAAAGACCACACACAGCTCAGCAGTAGTAGTTCTTCAAAATTTGGAGCGAAAAAAAAAGAAGAAACTGAAGAAAAAGAGAATCCCGTTTATGGAAATACAAAAAGGACACCATACTTTTGTGGTATTCGTATTTTGCTTTCATCTTTTTTCCTTATATATCATCACTGTATTTTTCCAAAGAAAACCCACAAAAAAAAACTGAAAAACCTTCGGCAAAACATCAAAAGAAAGAAAAAATGAAAAAAAAAAAAAAAGAGCCATAACAGCAGAGATCCATTGATAGTCACACCAAAAGCCAAAAATGGCTTCTCCTCTCACTCATCAAGTCATCATATACCATTTCATCCATCATATACACAGTTTTTTTTTTTTTTTTTACAAGGACAGAGTAGTCACCTCTCACAAGAACAAACTAGAAAATTCTCCTCTCTTTTCCTTGCTTCACATCTCTGAGATAAAATCCTCGGATTTGAAGGGAATTTTTTTTCTTTTTTGTTATCATATTTAGGGATTGTAAAGATCCTCAGTTAAAAAAAAGGGAAAAAGGTTCTTGTTCCTTATTTTTTTTTGTTCTACTAGTGGTAGAAGATGATGATGGGTATATATTATAGTAGTAATCAGAAGGGGAGGTTTTTTTTTTTTTTTTTGTTTTTTGGGATGTAGTTGAAGAAGGAAGAACTGGATCATCAAGCTGCAGCGACAGTGCTAGTACGAATAGGAGGACAATCTTGAGAATTTTTGCTTGAAGAGGCTGATTTTCTTTGTTCCTTTTTCCTCAAAGCTCTCATCGATTTAGATAGATTCCAGCTCTTTTCTTTCGATTCATCAATCTCAATCTGTTCTTGTCTGCACTCTTCGCTACAGAATGGTGTGTCGCCTCTGTAAAAAATTCAAAAAATCCCCATTACTAACACTTCCAAAACTTCCCTTTTTCAGTTTTTGAATTGGATGAAGAAAATAAATTTAAAATTACTGAAACTCAGATCAACCAAAATATATTTCCGAGCCGGCGCAAAAAATTAACAGAAATAAGGAAAATATAACTAACCTGTACATGAATATGTCTCGATTAGCACCAAGAGGCTTCTTACAACCGAAACACAATTCCAAAAAATGGGGCTGTTGAGGATCTTCAAAATATCTAGCAGTATCGTAAAACCTAATACTTCCAGATCTGGGTGAAGAAACATATCCCGCCGAAACATTCCTGAAACTGCTCTTCCTTTGTACTTGATAAGAAGAAGAAGAAGTAGTCGTCGTAGCCGTAGTAGTAGTAGTAGAAGTAGTGGTATAATAAAGTGGCCTAGAAACCAAAAAAGGATAGTGGTGATGATGGCTTCCTGAAGAAGACCCAACCTCCATATCTACAATTGAAGCAAGTCCATCATCTTCTTCAACAAAACAATGTCTCTTCGTTGCTCCTTTTGTTGAATCCATTCAAAAATTATGCCTACCTCTGTGTTCTTTTCTACATACGCAGTAGAAGAAGAAGAGAGAGAAAGAAAACAAAAATATAACAGAGAAGAATGGGGATCTTTTCTTCTCTTTTTCCTTCCTAGACAGAGAAAAATAAAAGGGGGAGAAAAAAAATTGCAGAGAACTTTGGAGTTGTGTGGGAATGGTGGAAAGTGTGGTTATAAAGAGAGGTTGGTGAAGAAAAATGGCAAAGAAAATAATTTTAAAATAAATAAAAAGAAAAAAAAAAAAAAAAAGGGGGAAAGAAGTGTAAACCACGGCTGGTGGTTTCAGGATTCCGTGCAAGTGAATCTATTGGCTGATAGAAATACTTTTTTCTTTTCTTTTCATTTTTCCTTCCATTTTTTTAGAAAAAGAATAATAATAAAATTTACTTATTTTTTTTTCTAATTGTAAAGTTTTACATTTTGCTATTTGGTCCTTCAAAAACCTCCAAGTCTTTTGTAAATATATATATATATTGTCGTGGAGCGCTTTTTATTTTTTTTTGTCAAGAAACTTTTCTATTAATAGAAAAAAAAATTACACAAATTCTTTATTTTAGACTAAAAAGAGCTTTAATATAACAAGGCTTCTTTCAGCTATGACATAAGGATTATTAAAAAAATGACTATCATCATATACACCTCTATTATACTTAGTCCATAAAACATGTATTGTGTGTCTAAAAATGTAATCTCAAAAACAATGGGATATGGAAGTATCCCTGCGCTTTCTAATGTTCATGCACAACCATCTGACAACATTAGAGACGTTAAAAAATTTCCTCGGTAGAGCAGGCGGGAGAATTACTTCTCATGTTGTCCTCGCATAGCTGCAGTCCCTAAGTAAATGAAGTGTTGTTTGTTCGGCAGCTTTGCACAAACAACACATGGAGGACTCTTCAATTCCTCGCTTCCGCAGCATGTGAGTTGTTGGTAAAGCTTGATGAAGACTGGCCCATATAGTGTGGGATGTCCTAGGCGAATCGTGAAATTTCTATAATCGTCGTCACCGAATGTTTGCTGAAATCTGCTGCGTATTGAGCGCCTGACGTATTGACTTGGTTGAAAATATACCCGAGCTGATCGACTTCCAAAAGGGGATATCTAGTGCAGAGATCCCGACCTATTGTGGTGTCATTTAGTTGTTGCAGTACGTGTGCAGGAAGGAATTGGTGCAGTAAATAACACTTCCACCCGCTGAAATGACTCCAAAGCTCGACCACCTTTGTTGGATGCATGTGTGTTGGAGGATGATTCTCACAAAGATCTAGCAGTGGCTGATCTCCCCACCTTTTGCCCAACCAAAATAGCGTTTTCTCTCTACTACCAATCTCCATCAGACGCCTTCATAAACTAATGGAAATACTTTGTAGATGGCCCGCCAGATGTGGGAAGCTCCTATGCCCTAGCTCCCTTAACCAACTTGCTCCATCCTCTATACTTGTCTGTTAATATATGACTACTAAATGTATCCAGGAACTTGATCAAACGTCAGACCAACTTTGATAACATTGCCTTGTAAGTAAATTCCAACCTTGGAAATATCATTCTCCCTGCTGCTTTTGGTTGGCATAGTCTGCTCCACGCAATGGTATGGAGACGTCATAAATCATTACTCTCACCTTAATAGAACTCCCTGCACAGCCGTTCCAAGTTTGCAATAATAGCTTTTGGAATAGCTTGATGAAGACTGACCCATATAGTGTGGGATGTCCTAGGCGGATCGTGAAATCTCCATAATCGTCGCCACAGAATGTTCGCTGAAATCTGTTGTGTATTGAGCGCGTGACGCATTGACTTGGTTGAGAATATACCCGAGCTGGTCGGCTTCCAAAAGGGAATATCTAGTGCAGAGATCCCGACCTATTGTGGTGTCATTTAGTTGTTGCAATACTTGTGCAGGAAGGAATTGCTGCAGTAAATCACACTTCCACCCGCTGAAATGACTCCAAAGCTCGACCACCTTTGTTGGATGCATGTGTGTTGGAGGCTGATTCTCACAGAGATCTAGCAGTGGTTGATCTCTCCACAGTTTGTCCAACCAAAATAGCATTTTCTCTCCACTACCAATCTCCATCGGACGCCTTCATAAACTAATGAAAATACTTTGCAGATGGCTCGCTAGATGTGGGAAGCTCCTATGCCCTAGCTCCCTTAACCAACTTGCTCCATCCTCTATACTTGTCTGTTAATATATGACTACTAAATTTATCCAGGAACTTGATCAAACGCCAGACCAGCTTTGATAACATTTTCTTGTTGGTAAATTTCAGCCTTAGAAATCCCATTCCCCCTGCTGCTTTTGGTTGGCACAGCCTGCTCCACGCAATGGTATGGAGACGTCGTAAATAATAGCTTTTGGAATAGCTATTGTTTGCATTGTATATATTGGTAAACTCATTAGTGTGAAAGAGATTAAAATTGTCCTTGCTTCCTTGGACAGGGATGTTATTTTCCAACCCGCCAACCTTTTTTTTTTTTTGCTCATTCTACAAGATGACCAAGATGCTTCTTACACATCCTTCCATGCATCAAGGGAGTTCCCAAATATATACCAAGGTTTGTTGTTGCCGAAATCTGGAAAGCTTTACATATAGTGCTCCTAAGATAGCTTGGAACATTCGATGAGAATCACACTTTTGATTTAGCCTGATTCACTCTTTGTCCAGACAGGCCACATAACTCTCCCAGTGTAAATTTCATAATTCTCGCTTGAGAGAAGGAGGCTTATCCGAAAAGTAATAAATCATCTGCAAAGAAAATATGGGATACTCCGGGACCATTCTTTGATATGTTAACTGGTTTCCAACTTCCGTTCTGAACCTGAAGATGAATGTTTTATCCCAACACCTTCATGCAAAGCACGAAAAGATAGGGTGAGAGAGGATCTCCCTAACGGAGTCCTCTCGATGGTTTAAATGCAGGTAATTTCTCCCCATTCCATAATAAAGCCAAAGAAGCAGTAGATATGCAATGCATTATAAGAGAACAAATGTGTTCATTAAACTCGGAACATGATATAACCTCTTTCAAGAAATACCACTCAATCCTATCATATGCTTTCTCCAAATCTACCTTCACAATAAAATCCCCTTTCACACCTTTTATCTTTGATAACGTGTGAATAACCTCCTGGGCAATTACAATATTATCTGAGGTTAGTCTACTTGGGATAAAACTTGACTAATTGTTACCTGTTAGCTTACTAATGATAGGTTTGAGCCGATTCGTTGGAATTTTTGACACACAGTTAACCAAAGCATTACACAACGAGATAGGACAAAATTAGTTAAGGGTAGAAGGAGCAACACATTTAGGGATAAGACATATTATCAATTCATTCAACCCCTCAGGAAGGCATCCATTCATAAATAACCACATAATAAACTCAATAACTAGTTGCTCCACCATGTTCTAAAATTTAAAAAAAAAGGCCGCCGTGAAACTGTCAGGTCCCGACATCTTTTCTGCTGGCATTTGGAAAAGGGCTAACTTGATCTCACTAGCTGTCACTGCTCTATTCAACTAGCCTTTATCGTGATCCAACACAGTAGGAAAACATCAATTTGAAGGGGCAGAACTATACAGTTGCTTCAACTGTGTACAAGGTTTTGTAGAACGCCACCTCTCGTTCTCTCAAACTAGCATCATCATCACACCACACTCTTGTATCATCCTTCAACCTACGTATCATGTTTTGGCGTCTATGGATGATAGTAGACAAGTGGAAATATTTCGTGTTCCGATCTCCAGCCCGTAACCACATTTTCAAAGATTTTTGACTCCACAACATTTCCTCCTGCTCAATGATTGTATCTAACTCAACTATCAAAATTTGTTCTAACTCCCTTAAAAAGTCAGAATATTGCACGACTCTTCTTCGCTATATGTCTCCCAAGCGAGCAAAATATTTATTATTGCGCTAAAAAATATTACCAAATTTAAAACGATTTCAGGTCTGCACCTCTCTCTTGAACCTCTCCATAGCTTCTATACACTACTGTTGCCCCGTCCATAGTCGTGAAGTGATTTATCTATTTTAAAAGTTTATTTTAAGTAGAATTATAAAATATTGTTTTAAAGGGTTCTAAGTTCCCCTACATGAAAATGATAGCAGTTTTTTTATGCTATATTCGTCATATATATATATATATATATATATCTAATTTTTTTATTTGGTATAATCAATTTTTTTAATAAAAAATTACAATATAAAAAAGTAACATAAATCAAATTCATAACATTTTATTTCACAGGTTCAAATTAAGTTACTACGTTTTCTCTATTTTTAAATTTATTATTATTATTATATATATATGAATTTCTAAATATAAAATTATGAGTATTATAAAAACAAACATATATTGATTATGCCTAATTGTCTGTTAACAAAATCTTTAGCAATACACAATATTTATACCTAATTGATTTTCGATAACAATAATATTTATATTATTTTACTAAATTAAATAAATAATAGTTGTAATAATGAATAATGCTAAAAATATGAGAAGCAAAAGATTTAGGGTTTACTTTTTATGCCATAAATGGAAATATTAAATCATTAATTACACTCAGAAAAAATGTTTGATAAATAGTTATTATTTATTACAACACGTTTTGTCATAATTGAACCATAACTTGTCAATAGATATTAATTTTTGCATTAGTAGTTTTTTTACCAACATATCTTAACTCGTAAACTTCTTATAATTAACGTTAAAATTTTTAATAATTATTTTTTTATGTCCAAAAATAGAAAGTTTAATTGTCATCATTAATATTTGTTAAGAATATTTAAGAAAAAAATTTATATTATCTATTTTATCATTTTAAATAAATTTCGTTTATATAGACATTTTAAATACAATTTGAGGGGCTAAATAGTAATAAAAGGAAGGTTAAAAAAAAAAAAAAAGTGATTATAGGTAAGGATGAGGAGGCAATTTGGTAGAAGTAAAAGGGTACGAGAAAAACAAAGTGAAGAAAAAGTGGCCCACATATGGGTCCCACTAAACGGGGGAACAAAGGGTATCCCACTCGCGACCTAACTGCACATGAGATGCTTCGCTTTCCTCTTTCCAATGGCCAAAATTATAACGTCACCTATGAAAATTAAAATAATGATTTTAAAATTAATTAAAATCTAAAAGAATTAGTAAATAAAAGTAAATCCTTTTTTTTTTAATATATATATAGAATAATTTGTGAGTTTGATCCCAAATAAATTTATTTTGGCAAGCTGAGTCCCAAAATATTTTTTTTTAATTTAAGGTCCAAAACTTTTTTTTGTAGAGAATAATAAGGTTATTCTTTACGAATTCTGACAAAATTTCTAAAATTTTAACGGTTGTTTGTCTTTAGTTAATTAAATATAAGGATAAAAAAGTCATTATGTAAAAATAAAGAAAAATAATAATAATAAAAAAAAATATTTAAACGTAGAGATAAAAATGTTCTCATATTTTTTTAATTTTTATTTTAAAAATGTCCTCATATTTAAAATTTTTTAAATAAAAATTTTATAAAAAATAATGAGAATATCAAAAGTCGTCATCAATCTTCTTCTTCTCCGATTAATCTTCTTCTTCTTCTCTCTGACACAAGATTTTTATCTTTTTCTAACGTATTTGAAGAAAGGAAAAATAAAAAAAAGTAATTGAAGATATTGGGGTATCCCTCCTACATGGAGGAGGAAGGAATTTCTAAATCATATATTTTATGTTAAAAATATAATTGGGTTAGAGTGAGTTACTATAATAATAATAATAATATTTATTATTATTATTATAAAGAAAATAAAAGAAAAAAAAACTGAAGAGAGAGAGAAAAAAAAAATAAAGGAGAGAAACCGAGAGAAGGAATATGAGGGGAAAAGAGGAGGCAACAGCCGGGTTTTTGTTTTGCTCCGATCGATGACCAAACGAACTCCGATCGGGATGATATTTTAGTATGTTGTTCCTAACATTCGCTTCTTCATACCCAACGGTGAGATTGTTGTTCCTAACATTATCTTCTTCATATTCAACGGTAGGATTGTTGTTTTGACCTCTCGATGCGGTAAAACTGCATCTGTTCTCTACTGGTTTTTTTTTCTCTATTGTTTTTTTTTTGTGAATTTCTCACTTTGAGTGAAGATTATTGTGGTTTGGTGTTTCAAGTTGTTGCTTGATGATTTGTATGCCTCTAATTGATTTAGAGACGATTATTGATTGTACCCACTGATTTTTCTTGGTGATTAGTGGAAAGTTTCATGGTTTTTTTTCGATTTGGGGTTTCCACGTTAAATTTTGGTATTCGTTTATCGCTTGATTGATTGTTTGTGGTTGTGTTTGCTATTTTTGATCGGTCATATGATTTTGCCCATTTTGACAAAACAAAGACGGGAAAAATTATTAATTACTTCCGCTAGAAAATTGAGGTGATTTTCCCAACAGAAGAAGAGGTCTTTATAGAAAGAAAAAAGAAAAAACAAGAAAGAGAGATTTAGGAAATTTAAATTTTAACTAATGGAAAAAAAATAAAGTTACTTTGTTTAAAGAGAAAGAGCACAATGGTGATATTGAAATACTCAGTAAATCTTCAATCATTAAAACTCATTTGACAAATCAAAGTTGTTCTAGAGGACAAGAAACGAATTCAAGTGGGAGCAAAAATGGAATGTTAAATTCAAAAACATTTAAATCGATGTTTGAGTAAGTATTCACATTCCTTATCATAAATATATTTGAGTAAGTATTAAAAGATCTATAGGTAAGAAAAGGATGAACCTGAATTTAAACTCAGATTCATATTAGAATTTATTTTCTTTTATTTTTCTTTCTCTTTCTACAAAGACGCTCTTACTCTTTTCTATTTTTTTTCTTTTTTTTCTCCAAAAATGTCAAAAAATGATAAAAATTTTGTATGAAAGAAAAAGATTGACGAAATATTTTAATATCATTTGATAAAATTTTTATTTTTTAAATTTTAAATGTGATGACATTTTTATTCATTTGTTTAAATATTTTTTATTTATTTTCACATGTAATGACTTTTTTATCTTTGTCTTTAATTAACTAAAAACAAACAACCTTTAAAATTTTAGAAATTTTGACAGAATCCGTCAATAAGGACCTTATTATTATCTACAAAAAAAGTTTGGGACCTTAAAAGTAAAAAAAAATATTTTGGGACTCAACTTGCCAAAATTAAATTTGTTTGAGATCAAACTCACCAATTATTATATATATATATATATATAATATATATATTGTACCGGTAGAAAGATGCTGTGGCGGGACCCAGAATAGGTCACCTTTAAAACGACGTCACCGTCTGGGTATTATTTATTGCTTTGCCTTCTCTATTGGTAATTGGAGAGGTTGGGGGGGATATTTTTTCTTCTTTTTATTTAGTTATTTATTTTTTAGGTCCATTTCCTCCGCAGTCGCCTTGGACCACTGACTCAACCAAAATTTGGGTAAAAACAAAACCCTTAGTAATCACACCATTCTTCATATAAAAAAATATATATATAAATTTATGAGCACAAATCAATTATTTTTGAATTGTATAAAAAAAAAAAAATTTGTCCCAAATCAGGAATTTTAAATTGTGTATTATTAGCTCTTTTTTTTTACTATGAATTAAAAAGTAAAGTAAATTTTAGGCGAACCGTAAATTTCCATCACGGTTTGGAACGACAAGAATTCAACCATAGTGAGGTATGGAAAAAAAAAAATAAAAAAATAAAAAAATACATAATAGTGGTTTTAATGCGGTTGGACGTGTGGTCCAACAGCTTTCTCCCAAATGTATCTAAACCTGTCACCGCCACAGGAGTCAACTGCTCCGACAACTTCACCTTCCTCGTTCATTTATTTTTTACCACTACTTTTATTACTACAATTATTATTTAAATTAAAATTACACGCGTTCGTATTCAACACGCGCGAGGACTGAGAGTGGGTAAACAACTTCGCCACTTGTCTACGTGGAGACTATTCAGACCGTACACCACACCCATTGTGTTTTTTTTTTAAAAACAAATTTGTTTTGTAACGTACGCACCCGTCTAGAGAGAGAAAGAAGAAAAAAATGGTCAAAAAAAAAAAAAATAAAATAAAAAAGAAAAGAGTCAGCTAACGTCATTTAGATTTTTAAGTTTTGCTTGCTTTTTGCTTGATTCTTTTGTCGCTTTCTTCCCCTCCCAATTGAAACTCCAACTTCGGTGGGTCCCATACCTCCCAAAAACCATCGACTGTGTGGGGTCCATCCTTTTCGCTGGTGGTCCCCACTATTATCACCAATTGTGATGGCATGGCGTGAATGAGGAGAAAAAAATACAAACAGTTTTATGTAATTATCATCTGTATTTACTCTTTTACCCTCCTCAGTTTTTTTTTTTTTAAATTATTTTTTATGCAAAATTAAATAATAATAATAATAATAATATAAGAATATGCTTTTCTTAATTCCTTGGCACAGGCAAGAACAGAGTGAGTAAAGGAAGGAAAGGACTTCTGGGCGGGCGGGACGGTAAAAGTGTACACGTGTACACTACCACCTAGTACCACAACATCACCGAATTCCCATGGATTCGCGACACGTGACACGCATCGAACAGATTGCCTATGACGTCATTTGGTGCTAGATTCGAGGTTCATTACACACCTCTGGGCAGCGGTGCACTTAAATAATTCCCTCCACTATATTATTTTTATTATTATTTTATTTATATATAATATATACATATATTTGAGTATCTCTATTTTGGACTCTTCTTCCTACAGAATTTCGCATGTCATGTGCCTAAGGTTCGGCTCCTTAGTCCCTAATCCCTTTTTTTTATATATATATATATATATAATTGAAGGAGGAGATTGGAAGAAATCTTGCCAACTTCACTAAGAATCCCAAAAGATTGCACAAAATTTTTTTTAATAATTATTTAAAATTCTTTTTACCTAAAGAAACTAATAATTATTCACTGACCGTAAAAAACACAAATAAAATACATAAAAATAAAAGTGGTAGTCAATTTCTCATATAATGTAATAATAACGTTGTACTCAAAATATCACCTTTTTTTAATTTTTTAATATTAGAGCCGCATTCCTAATCCTAGGTTTATAGGCCACGGTTTCACCTAGTATTATAATTAGTGCACGTCGTTTTCATAATGTACTTCAGACAAATAACAATAATTAAAATCGAGTAGTTAAGTTAATTAATACCAAAATAAAAATAAAAATAAAATTTTTGAAAATTTGGAGAAGAAAATAAAAATAGAAGGCACGCTAAATATCGCTTAAAGTTGTAACTCATGATTGCTGAAAGAGATGTTTATGAAAACTTCCAAGAGAAATACTAATAATGGTGTCTTCCAATTCCTCCGCCTATGGAAAACAGCACCATTTTTTTTTCTTTTTCCGGCGTAGGATAATATATATATATATATATAATTCCATGGCCCATTCTTCATCAACTTGTTCATTGGATCCATATTTTCTTGCCATAAATAGACATTCTTCTTTTTCCTTTTCCTTTAAAAAAAATAAAAAATAAAAAATATCCCATTACAATTTTATTCAGCCAACCGACCCGGCCACCTAAATATCTTCTCATATTTAAAATTAAAATTTTAAAATATAATTATTTAGTTAAATATTATGTTTGTCATCTAAATAGCAAGCATGTTAATCAAACATGGAACCACTTGGCCTTTGATTTAGTCCACTTTTCTTAATTAAATATATAAAATAATATTTCTTTTTTTTTTATTTAAAAAAAATTTAAAGAAAATTCCTTTCTTGCTTCCTTTTGCATCTGTATAAAAAAGATAAGATTTTTAATTAATTTAAAAAATAACGTTAAAAAAATCCTCCTAATATTTTAGAATTTGCTCTTTGTGTTGAAAAAACGACACACGTGTCAAAAGCATGCAACGTTCGTCTAACAAATTTATTTTTAATGACGAAATCCTAGCCGTACACTGTTGGGACAATTTTTTTTAAAAAAAATTTAAGTAATTTATAGTTATATATATATATATTGCTTTAAAGTTGAAAAAATGTTGTAAGGACTAATAAGCAAAGCATGTGATTGTTTGGTGATAAAAGCCTTAAGAAGTGCAAGCAAGCATTGATAACAATGGTATTCTAATTCAACCACATAACTTCTTCGTGTTTTTCTATTATTGTGTGTATATTTTTACTAAATTTATAAATAAGACTTTTACCACGTATATGAATTATAAATAATAATTACAATTTACTTTTTCTACCTTTGTTTTAATATACTAATATAGTGATTAAATTTCCATGTTATTCAAAATATCTACACAAAAAAGGCAAAAGAGAAACGGTGATTGGGTGGAATTGTGGGCGCGCACAGGCAGCAGTTGGAAACTAGTTTATACGGAATAAGTGTGAGCCAAATAAAATAGAGCTGGCAAGCATTATTACAATATATTGTTTGCCACTTGATACACTTTTTTTTCACTTACCTATCATAAATTTCTCATTTTGTGCACTTTGATAATTACTAATCTCACTATTATATATATATATATATATATATAGAGAGAGAGAGAGAGAGAGAGAGGAAATGGACCACATTTCAATTAGGAAAGTTTATAATTTCTTCCATGAAGTCTAATGAAGAGCAAAGCCAAGGCTTAAGTCACTATCCAAGTTGCACCATTACTTTTGTTAATACTTTCAATTTTAGATTCCCATTAATTTAAATTATAAACTCATAATTATGTTAGAGTTTGCTAATAAAAATTTTACTAATTTTATTAGTATGAAATATTTTAATAAAGTACCCAAGAATAAAATTTTTAGGTTCAAAACAGACAATATTATACAAAGTTAAAAGTGAAAAAAATCATAAAATTTCGAGGAAATTTGAGAATGTGGTCATGTTAATCAGTGATAATTGCAAGGTAAATTAATAATGTTAACTGTCTGTACCAATTGTCCTATATAATAATGGTGGATATTTCCTGAAAATTTAATATGAATTTAATTTTTATTTCAAAAAATGGACTGAGAGTACAATATTGGCTTTTCGAAATTGGAGATTGGAGTACAAGAATACTATTCTAAAAATGAAAGGGACTGAGAGTACAATATTTTGTCCACTAATAATAACAAAATTCAAGTCGGATAAATTAGGCCCAAGTTAAAAGTCCAAATCTTTTGGATGAATTAAGTAAAGGCCCAAACTGAGAAATATATCATAAACTCATTTAAGTTTATATATTCAGATATTGAGAAACAAAATTTCAGTTCATCTTTTTATTCAAAAGAGACTTAACCGTATTCTGAAAAGTATTTGATTAGTTTAGATTGGATATTCAACTACAACAAAATTCCTTTTAATGGAATGTAAATTGATAAAACAAAAGACATTCAAATTGGGGCGGAGAAAAAGACAGACGGAACAGCATCCAATGAAAAGAAAAGCAAAGCAAGTAACCTAATCCATTCATTCATTTCCTTTTATCTTTTTTTGTTCTTGCGTAACTGTTTTATTTGAAGAATATATGTTTATCGTTATGTTAGGTTGATTGATATTTGACGCTCTAATTATGAAGTGCAAAAGTAAAACTACTATTTCTATTTCTATAAAAGAAGGAAGCAACTCACTCAATCAATTACCATTATTACTCCATCTTCACTCAGAGTCAGCTCTCTCCATGATTCGGTGGATTCCAAGACCATTCGCTGCATTCGAGCCGCAATTCTCTGAATAATTTAGGTTTTGGGCCGATCTACTCTGCCGTATAGGTATGCATTTTTTTGACGTTGCGTGTTCGTTACTGTGGATGCATTTGATTTAATGACTCTAGAGTCCTGCTTATTTGCAGTGTAGATGGCGGTGGTTTTGAAAGCGAAGGATGCCAGTGAGTGGTGTTACAAAGGGGAAGGAGCTGCAAATCTAGTTCTTTCTTATTCCGGAGGCTCTCCTAATTTTGTACGTTTATTATTATTATTATTTTAAAAACGTTGTGGATGCTTATATATATATATGTACATGCATAAAAGGTTTTTGCCTTTCATTTTTTTTCTTAAAACCTTTTCAGTTAAAGTAATTCTTGTTGCAAGGTGGAAAGTTCCAAATTATTAATATGATTAGTCACCTATGCGCTTCTGTTTTGGTAACTTTTGGGAATTTTAAGCTGCACATATATATATATATATATATATATTGTCTTTTATTCTCCTGTATCTCTTATGGCAATCTAAGCTGCAAGGAATTCGTAGGGATTAAAAATTAGAAGGGAATGCTGATATCAACATTCGACATATGAAGGAAGAGATTAATAAGGCAAAGGAAATAGTAAAAGTAAACAAATATAAAAAAAAAAAAAAAGGAATAAAGCACCAGTGAGTGCTATCTACTTTTAATTACAGCCGTTGCTTTTATATATTTAATAAAGTTTTGTTCTCTTTAACCGAAGCAGTTGAAGATTCTTTTCATTCTTGGAAGATTATCTTAATACTTTGTTTTGACATTTGGAGGTCTAACCTTTGACACATAATTCGAGACAAAATGTCTAAAATATCTCGTTACATATTTTTATTTGATCTGGCAGATTGGCAAAGTTATAAGGATACAAAAGACTTCAAAGAATGGATTCCAAAGTGAGAATGGACATTCAGCTTTGACATTGCACGAATGCATCTTGTGGAAAGAAACGGAACAACTCATATCAGCCCCAACAAGGGAAATTGCCAAGCATATGTATGTGAAACATATAATGTGTGGGTTGTTAGGTTCTGAACACGTTGATCCTGGGGTATGTTCTTTTTCCACTTGATGTAGTTTCTGCAGGAATTTCATTTCATTTCATTATATCTGATCCTCCTTGATTAACCATGTGAACTGAAATCTATCACAATCTTGATCACAATAGTTAATCTTTCTTGTAATAATTACTTTGTTATCTTTGTTTAGAGACATATGTGCTCTGAGAGCATATGTCTCTTTTGCTATCTTGTGCTTCAGGTAGGCTACTGGTGTCATGCAATTAGAGCAACCTTTTATTTTGTAGACCTCTACCGAAAATTAAAAAAGATATTTTCTTCAGTTTAAATTCTTTTTGCGAGCTTGTTGTTCATGATCCATCAACTATATGCTTTCTCAAGTTATTCTACATTGCAACGTTTTGCTGCAAAACAACCGAGAACTGAAGTAATACAGTACCCTATGCACTTTGCTGTCTGGAAAATGATTTTTCAGCAGATCTATGCATACTTATGTGTAGCAAATTCATTTCCTCCATATCTCATGATCTTAATGTATTCATCAACACTGTAGATTCTCATACATGTATCAAGGGAATTCCTAGCGGCAGTTGAGAAGAATGTTCTTTCTCAACGTCCTTCTTGGCGGGTTAGTTCTGCCAAGGTCAATCTCCAGTGCGATTCTGTTCTTATGATGTCTGATCGTTCAGTTTTTCCTCATGGTACATACTATGATTTTTTTTTCTTTCGAAAGATAGTTGCATTTTTAGGTCATGAAAACCCATGGCATATATGCTTACAGATAAATGTTTCTTTATGAATGTCTGTTTATAAATGGGGAAAGTAATAGGAAAACTTTACTTACTAAATTGAGTAAGGACGTGAAATAGGTCAAAAATATCAAAAATTTGAGAAGTTTAGCATATTATTATTATTATTATCTACAAACTGAGATGAATTGAGTAGTTTGACATATTATTTATTGTTATTACTGTTTTCGGAAATGGGATCATTCTTTTGAGTTTGCTTTCAAACTTTTTAAGTGAATCCTGGTTGAAACTCATTCACTTTTTTCTTTTCCATTTGTACATTTTCATGGCTTCAGGTAAAAAAACATGTTACAAGAAATCCTTGTGCTTTATTGTAAGTGCCTTCTGAAAATATTTCTTGCCAAAACAGTCAATGAAGGCAAGGACAACTTTCTCTTCAACATGAGTTACTAAACTGTCTTATATCCATTCCTAATTGTTGTATTTTTCTGATCCTTTTCCCATTTTAGTTATTAACTTGGAAACTTGGAATTTCTGTTTATATGTGTTACTTGATTTAACATGGATTGCTTAAATTTAGCAGTTCTCTTTTCCATTGTGTTTAGTTTACATGCCAGAATAGGAATTTTTAGAATTCATAAACCTTCCCTGTTTACATAATTGATTTACTTGTGCTGACTAAATTTCGTTCATATTCTAAGGTTTACTTAAAGAGGAAGTCTGTGTGGCTGTTGAGATCAAGGTGCTTCCCTCCTTTCCTTTGTTACCTTTTCCTTTTTGATGGTATTTAGCGCACATTTGGATTGGCATTATTTTTCTCCAGTTTCCCTAATTTTATTTTCTATATAGAAAGATCAATCAAATTTAAATACCCCTCCAATTTTTTTATTGGACCCACATATTCACAGTAAACAAACATTTTAACACTTTTATTTCCATTTTTTAACTCAAAACAATATCTTTAAACAATCAATCTCAACAAGTTAACCATTGAATCAATAATATCTCAAAAATATTCAAATATTGGACCAACAATCAAAATATTTAATATCAAATCCAAATACTTTTTTGTTTTTATGCTCAAAACTAATTCTAAAATTCAATCCAAATAGACCCTAAGATTCTTGATATTATGAGAGAGTTTCATTGCTTTAATTGCTTTCCAAGCAGCCCAAGTGTGGATTTCTGCCGGAGTCAAAATACATTGAGGAAAAGAACGCTATTAAAAGAAGCGTGAGTCGTTTTAAGATGCATCAGGCTCTAAAGTTGCATGAAGGAAAGGTGAATATCACTAATTTTCCATTTTTGTGTGTCGAGAAAAGGCTTATCTTTAGTTAAGTCCTTGATTTAATTGCTTCATTGCATAACAAATTACTTGCTTATTTTAGCATGTATGAAACTTTTTACTGGATATGATGGTGCTGCTTTCCCTGTTTACTATAACTGTGGACTTGCTTCTGTTTTCTGTTTTTCCTTTTTTCTCTGCCTTTCATCAGATATCAGAGATAAGTGAATATGACCCTCTAGATTTGTTTAGTGGATCTAAGGATGAAGTACAAAAATCCATAAGGGCTCTCTATAGAGCTCCTCAGAACAATTTCAGAGTGTTTTTGAATGGTTCCCTTATATTTGGTGACCTGGATGGTGGTGAAATCACCAACAATTTGGTTGGTCAAGATTTTGAAGGTGCACTTAAGTACCTCATTGAAGCAGAAGATGAGATGCACAAGGAACTTTTTTTTGAGCTTATTGCTGAGGCACTTTTGAGATCAGGATCACTAGAGCTGCTTCTTGATGCCCAGAAACTTGATAGTATTGACATAGAAGGTGCAATTCATGCATATTATGGCGTTGTTTCTCAGCCTTGTATTTTATGTAGAAATGTAAATGAAAACAAAATTTCAAATAGATACACTAATTTACATTCCCAATCGCTGGATGAAAACCTGAAAATTGTGAGAGACTATTTGATAGCTTCCACTGCAAAGGACTTGAGTATGATGCTCAGTTTTCGACCCAGAAAACAGTGGGATGTAGTCTCTTCATATGATGTTCTCTTCCTGAAATCAGCCAATCAAACTTTTGACTACAAGGTACATGTTTTATCTCTCTGCTGTCATTCTAACTGCTAAATAAGAATTATGTGTTAGCTAGATTGGAGTCTTTTTTCTCATTTCACTGTATACTGTTTGGAACAACTTTTTTCTTCTCTCTCGCAAGATTTCTTGATTAGAGCAATTTTTTTATATGATTTTGATAAAAAATAATGCAGTTTGATTGTTACAATTCTGAAAATTGCATACAGTTCCATACTGTTTATACGCGCCTCTTTCTAATCTGCTTAGGTTTCACAATGGAAACTTTTCGTTAGCTTGTTATGCCTGCACTGCATACTTCATGGAATTTTCTAGTATCAGCAGTTATTTTTATGATTGGCGGTTCATGCATTTTCTAACCTTTCAGGTTTCATTTATTGACCTGGACATGAAACCGTTGAAAAAAATGGAGTACTACTACAAATTGGACCAGGAGATTGTTCAATTTTATACTCAGATGGTTAAAACAGAGTCTCATCCCAAGATTGAAGTACATAATGGATAAAGTTTGTATCGGACAAAGTGAGTTCAGTGGATGATGGATCTCATACCATATGCAGCAGGTGATGTTAAATGGTTCTAAATCTTGAGTTTTGATTTTTAAATGATATTGAAGACTTTCTTCCCCCTTTTCTCCATCTGCTTTCTCGTGGATGGTTGGTTAGAGTGTTAATTGTCCTGACCCCCAAATCAATTTTCCCGCCATATGAAAATTTTGTCTCTTAATAGGATTGGTTTATTGTGGATCTCCTGCAATCTCTTTCCTTGCTAAATGGGCATAGCCTCTCTCTAGCTAAGTAGATTATACTACTAATTATTGTTCTACTGGGTGAATCTCTGACACTGAGTCGAACTAGTCCTTTGTAGAAGAAGACAGATCAAACTCCTCTCCCTTTTTGATAAAACAAATTAGAGGCTTCACCCTGACATTGAGTCGAACTAGTGCTGGGCTGAGCAGTGAGTAAGTAGGCCCAAAACTATTTAAGTCTTTAAGTCTATAAGATGATCCACTAAGAACATTGGGCTTCATTTTCGGTACAAACTGCGGTTTGGTTTGGATCAGGTAATAGTCCCAAATTTTTAAATTAATTTATTTAATTTTGATAATTAGGTAATAGTACATTTAAAATTATATTTACTAAATTTGAATTACAAACCTGCAAATTATTTAAGTCAGGACGCGTTAGTATTCACTTTTACTATGGCTTACCAGAAAAAGAAAATCATATATGTAAATGAATTATTATTATTTTTTAATTTCTAGTCCCAATTGAAAGTAATTACCGGGGAGCATTTTGTTTCTGTAATCATGATTTATAAGGAAGATCAATCATTTCCTAGTCATACATGAAAAATATATTATCTTAGAATTAAAGATATTTTAATCATCGTTGTTTATTATTATTATTATGATGATGATGATGATGATGGGGAGGAGCTGGAGCTTCCTTGGTGGGAATTTTCTCTTCGTGCATTGCTTTCGGTGCTGTGTGGCTGCTGCTTCAAAACTGTTGAATAATTCAAAACTAAAATATTATTGATATTCTAGAATAGGTTAAGACCTATAGAGGCCAAGAATACACGTGCTGCAGCTGTTCATAACGTTAACCCTAATCTTCATATATATATATATATATATATATATTGTAAGAGTTTGAGTGTTATGAATATGGTCAAAACAAAGTAAATTGTGAATACGTGGGATTCCCAGTGTACACTATATATATAGTAATTGGAAGTTGTACGATTGAAAAAAAATTTGAATAATTAATGATGCATATATGAGATTATACAAGGTGGTCCTTTGATATCATCAAACTCAACCACCATATGCATATATTTCTTCATTTTGAAAGAGAAACAAATGACATAAAGTAAATGTCATGACCAGAAGAAATCAGAAGCATGGACAATAGGTAGTTAGTATTAATATACACACACACACACACATATATATATATAATGAATGTGTGGGATGAGATCTCATCTCATTTGACTCTAGATTAATAGAAATTAAGAATCAGTCTATGATAAATATATAGTAGGAGAAAAGTAAGGAGTTATTAGTACAAAAATAGCTCTTTCTTGGTGGGAAGAAAGATATATGTATGTATGTATGTATATATATATATATATATATATATATATATATATATGGATCAAATAGATGTCCCCATAATAACATGGGGTAGTCACCAAAACCACCGGCCTACTATTTTCCACATCATTCATCTTTTGCTTTTATAATTGGGGTTGGCATTATTCATATATATGTATATATATATATACATATAGTTAAGATGGAAATGGTTAGCTTCCCACCTATCAAAAACACAACCAACAATGCTTGCTATACAAAATTATGGATTTTTTTCTTTCTTTTTTTGTACTAAACATATAGATATATATATAATATATATATATATATTATATATAATATATTAATATTTATTTATAGAGAGTGGGAGTTGTATAAATAAATAAATAAATATATATATATATTGTATAATGAAGGGGGTGTTTGTACATGCATGATCATAATGAAGGGCCCTTATTTTCAATATTGTTTCTGGAAATGTAGCTGTTGTGTGTATGACATAATGACTGCATTTCTTGGCAATTTTTGGTAGTGCTTATCCTATTCCATATACAGGGAATCTTAAGAAAGATAGTGATACTTAGTGGTGTGGAACAACTATCATTTTTTCAAACTTACAAAATTCTATTTACCTTTTTTTTCTTATTAATTTGTTTATCAACATTATGAAATCCAAAATTACACTATCATCTATTTAAAAAGTTTAATCATATATATACATATTATTGAAATGCTTATTACTATTGAATTGCATATGGAATTAACATGAGTTTTTTTTTTTTATTAAAAAAGAAAGTTATTTTGTAATTTTGTTATTGATTTTCACTAAAACAACTTTGTTTTCTTTAATCTTAAAAAGTCAAAATTTACCATAAATTCCTATAATGTTTCACTTAGATGAAAAAGAAGAAAGAAAAAGAAAGAGTAATTATAGTGGGGGGAGTGTGATTATTAATTTAGGTAGAGGGAGACAATTTTAAATAAAACAAAGATTATGTTGAAAATTGGAATTAAAATTTGGGTAGTCCATTCCCCATTTTTCCAAGTCCAAGTCCACTCCAAATCACTCTCAACCAAAATCCAAAACAACATTTAATTAAGTGAAAGAAAAAAAAAAACTTCATTTCTGATATATAAATTTATCATTCTTATACATATATGTATATATATATATATATTGTCCTTGATAAGTTTGATATGATTGAAGAAGAAAAGGCAATGGGGTTAAAAGAAAGAAAGAAAGAAAGAAAAGAAAAAGGGAAATATTATAGGTAGAAAGTAGGACAAAGGTTTTAAATTAAAATCTTGAAGCATTTCTCATAAGAGACTTACACGACACGTGCATGGTTGGCCTCTGAATTCTTGTAAATCTCCACCGTGCTTACCTTCATTATTCTACCCTCCCCACCCCTTTTCATTATTATATGTATATATACTTATTTTCCCTTCCTCATAATATATATATATATATATATTATAGTGGCCATTCCACGTTTAGTAGGGAATTCAAACAGGACTTTCCATTCATATATATATATATATATATATTTATTTATTTATTTTTTTTTCGAACCTGTTTTTGAGTCCCATCATCTTTTGTAAAGAGATGTATGAGAATCAACAAACGTGCATATGAGGGGAGAGAGAGACAGAACAAAGGAACGAATTGAACTGTCTCTATAATTTTCAACTCATCCTTTTATTATCTTACATTATTTTCTACATTTAAATTTATTTTTTTTCATAATTTAGACACGTAAACTCGTACCACAATTATAAGTATATTAATCATTTAATATTAACTACTATTTTGTCTTTACTGTGAATATCTCAACTTTACTATAAGTATCTAAATTCATTTATTTATACCATTACACATTTATTTCACTTGTTAATGTGGGATGGAGTATCCGAATTTCATATTTTTTTATTTACAATACGACTTAAACTTATAATTTATAATATTATAAATGAAACTGTTATCAATTGAATTATATCTTGTTATTAAATTTGTGAAATAGTTATATATATATATAATATATATATATATATATATAATAAAGAAAATGATGATTATATGAATGATGAGGAAGGGAATTTGAGAAGGGTAGGGTTTTTTTTTATGCATGTAATTAAAGCACAAAAGAAGTGGGTTGACTTACTAATTGCCATAGATGTAAAACCAATGGTAATGTGTAGTGGAAAATTGTGGTTCCATACCCAACCAATATATATATATATATATATTGCACACCATTAAACAAAAGAAGGAAAAAAGAAAATATTGGCACAAAAAAGTTGCCCCAAAGAAGAAGTTATGTTTGTGGTGGACTACCTTTTATTTATTTATTTTCTAGGAAAAAAAAAGGAAAAAGAAAAATAACAGTGGATTGATACTTCATTTTCTTTGTTTCGTCAAAACAGCCATCCAAATAACACATCATTTCAAAAGGGCCCTTCTTTTCTTTCTCTCTCTCTCATCAGTCATACATAGTACAGAGTTTCATCACAACCATTCTACTTGCAGAGAAAATAATGGGGGAAACAATGGAGTGTGTGAGGGTTTGTTTGGCCTCATCAATGTTTTCTCTTTTCCATTATTTATTATTGAAAATGATTTTCAACATATATATATATATATATATTATATGTATGTATAATGTATGTGCATAACATGACATGCACCATTATTATTATTATTATTTAGTTGCATCATTTGATCGAGATCACAAGTATACTACACACACATCCATCGATCCCGGGAAGTTTTTTTGACAAAGCAAAAGGGCATCTTGTCATTGATATATATAGGCCACCCAATTCCAGACTTTATTCCACAATATCTTCAAAAGACAATTTGTTTTTTATCTCTCCATTAAAAATGTGGTTAAGAAAATAAATTAAAGTTCATTTTATAAATTTAAATCTTTAAAATAATCACGTAGTATTAAAGAAGAAAATTGAGAGTTTGAATCCGTTTAATGTAATTTAAATTTGTGTTGTTAATTTAATTATTCGTTGTACATGGTAAATCTTCGTTTTTAGAATATGTGACAATTTATGTCTTTTTAACAATTGTTACACCTACACACATTATATCAAAATCCCACATAAATAGACTGATAGATAAATATAAAAATAAGTATTCTAAACCGATGGAAAGATATTAATTTTTCGAAATAAAGTTATACTTGTATAAAAAATATAATCTTACATATGAATTTTTTGAAACCATTCATCTTTTTTTAATTGTTATTATAAAATTTCTTTTACCATATAAATATAGATTTCTGTCGATGATTCATTTTGACCTATCAACTGACTTAATCATCGAAGGATTCTTCGAGATTGATCCACCCTTAATTAAGGAAGATGAATCCACATCAATATATTTTCTTCCATTAATTCTCTACCTAGAAGAAAAGGGGCCATACATCCATACATACATACATATATATATATATATATATATATATATATAATATATATATATATATATATATATATTTGATGTTAAAGTGAAAAAGAAGAAGAAGAAGAAGAAGAAGGTTTAATGGTTAAGTAAGAAAAGAAAAGATACAAGAAACTGCATTGAATGCAATCTTTAATATAAAGATTTTGGCAGAAACACAAATTAAAAAATGAACATGATCATGGCAATAAATTCATCTTCCCACTTCACGTGATTCTAAATCTTTTACATCTTTATTATATATATATATGTATTTTTAAACTAATTACCTTCGATTTATTGCCCTAATCTTCATTAACTATTAATTAATTAAAGAAACTAATGCTAAAAATCTATCCCTATATGTATATATATATATATTCTGTAGATGGGAAATGATAGAGACATGGGTGCATGTCTCTATATCTTGTCCTAACCAATATTTTAAAAGCTGGAAGATTAGCTCAAAATCATAATCTATCCCAATTAATCAATCATCTTTAATATTGAAGGAAAACGAACCCTAATTTTGTTTATATATTTTTTAAAACTTGTTTCTAACTTAAGAAAGAAGTTGAAAGCAAAACAGGAAAATGATCTTTGAAATAAGAAAAATGGATTAGGAACATGTTCTTTTCAACTAAAACTTTGTTTTACATACATACATATACATATATATATATATATATATATAAAGTTTATAGTACTATAATTCTCACTTCATCAATAGTGGTTTTAGACATCATGTGATCATCCCACATTAAAAAAATGAAAAGAAAAAGAAAAAAAAATCCACTATTTCTATGATTATTGATTAATTGATCAAAGTTTTGGTGCTGTTTGTAGTGATCAATTAGGCATTTGTTTTTGTTTAGTTCTTTACATCCTTTTTTTGTTATTTGCTGGATTGTCATTTTAATTACAAAAACATTATTTATATATATATATATATATCAAATAATATTAGGAGAAATGTTATATAATTATTAGAATGTGACTTTAATATCAAGAAATATTATTAATTTTTTTTTAGGATGGCTATCAAATTTCTAAAAGCTTTAAAGAAGATTGTTGGTTTTGTCAACTGCTTTCGATAAAGGGAATCTTGATCTACACTTTGTCGTCCCATTTGGAAATAAAGAGTATATATATATATATATATATCGAGTGATGGACATCATAATTATAATTAAGAAATAAATATTGGGGAGAAAACCACTAAAATTTGTGGCAATTTGTTTGTGAATATAAATAAAAATCAGCTAAAAAGTTGGTTGTATAGATCTGTCATTCCACAGCTACTTATATATATATATACATAGTTATTATTAAAGTATACCTTATTCAAACTGCTATCAATAGTACCATCAAAATTAAAAACCACTGTGGGGAATACATACACACACACACACTATATATATATTTTATGAAATAAATTTTTTTTTCCTTTCACATCTTCTATCAATTGGACTTTTGAATACATCAACTCAACCAAAGTTGACCATGTGAACCCCTTCCCCTCCTCAACTTCTTATCCCTTCATGTTGTCTACATACATACATACATATATATATATATATAGATATATATATATTGTGTGAAGATGGTTAATTGCATACAATTCAAAATTGTTTTTTTTTCTTGGTTAGAATGAAAAGATGGCCTAAGATCTTGTTTTGAAATAGTATATATATATATATATATATATATATATATATTATGTGTGGATGTCAAAACTGGTTTCTCGCCCTTTAGTGTCTTCCAAACACAACGCCGGTTCTGCAATTCTTCATTTTTCTTTATTTATACTCATTTAATCCAACGTTTTTTAAGGGTTTTTTTCAATTTTAAAATTTGTGTGGTGTATTAGTTACTCATCTTAATCCATCTTCAAAATAGTCTTCAATAAAACAATATTCATAATTAATTATTAGTATTTAGTTTGTTACTTCATTACTAAATTATAAATGATAATAATTAGTGTTTCAGGGCACAATTGTCTTTACCTATCAAAATGGTAGATACCACATTATTTATTTATTCAGGGCTATTGTCAAAATTGAATTGAATTTATTGATTAATGATGTCCTATCTTTTTTTCTTGCCCACATTGGATGCAAAATTCCATTTCTACCCTTTTTTTTTTGACAAACAAATTAATAATCTAAGATTACCACTTAAAAGAATTCCTATCTCTTTAATTGCATTCCCTGAATTTGTATTCTTTTTTTTTTTACTTTCAAAAAAAAAAATAAGGGCATATATCAATGACCTACCTAAAATTATCAAACAAAGCAAGATTTGAGGGAAAAACCATGTAATTACCAAATATGAATATATTAAGGCTTAAAAAATGAAAAGAAAAGCAGTAATATAAGAAAATAGATAGAATTAAATTATCAAATAAAAGAATTTATATATGAATTTGATTTTTAGGACCAAAAAGGCAAAAAAAGGGCAAAAAGCACTGCCACCCTCACGTGGCCATGTACAAAAATACAACTTACTTCCCACCCCATAGAAACATTTTCTTGAATCTCCAGATTTGTAAAAAGAAAAAAAAAGACAAAAGGTGGCTGTGAAGTTAGAAAGACCCCAATGGTGGGAAGAAACAGGAGATGGGGAAAATTATAAAGAAAAGAAAATGGAAAATCAAAAAGAAGAAGAAGAGAGAAATATTTACTTATTTATATTCATTTTGTTATTAGTTTTTCCGTTCATTTTCGGTTTCTTTTTTTTTTCTCAACTTCTTCCTCTGTTTTGTGGGGCCCACCACCTTTCCACCCGCCATAAATCTCGGACACTTGTCTCAATCCTGGATTAAAATCTTGGGCCTAAATTGGGCTTTTATATCCGGATATTGGGCTCCAGCTCCGGCTCCTAGCAAAGGTAAACCTCCACGCTTGAGCTTCTAATGGAAAAACAGACCGGGCAAGCTTGAGCCACCGAGTCACATTGCGAACACAGGCACAGGTGTCGGCACGGCAGCACCACTACCGATGCACCTCTTTTCCGGCAAGCCTTGCAACTCGGTCCAGACGATACCACGACTCGGTCCGGATCAATGTATGCGGACTCGGCGTCTTCGGCATCACCACCAACCACTGCCGCGCTATTTCCTCCGCCCCATTCATCCCCACCATCCGGCTGCACTTGACCTCCATTTTGTCCGCGAATGCCTCCCCCACTAGCTGTTATCATTGCCTGCTGCAGCTGCATCTGCAGTGTTGCCGCCATATTTTCCTGTACCCTTGCCCTCGCCTGCCACGCCTGCGCCTCCATACCCAGTTGTGTTGCCTTCGCTTCAAGCTCGGCGTTTCGCCGAGCAGCCTTTTCCACCTCTACTTCCTTCTCCCTCAGCCTCCGCGCCACCGATTCTTCCGCCGCGCCTAGAAGCACACGGTAGTGCCTTTGCCTTTTCTCAGCTAAAGTACGGCGCAAATGCTCTCCCTATACAGAACAGAAGAGTTTTCTCAATCACAACATAATTCATCCCCGATTATTAGTATTATTCTATTTTTCTGTAATTGAAAATGATTTGGTAAAAAATTAGAAAAATCGTCTAAAAATCCACAAAAGTAAGGTAAGGTACCTGAGAATGGAGGAAATGTTCAATTTCGTCCCGTTGTTGTTTAATTTGAGTGGCTAGGTCGTCGGATAGAATTGATAATAGAACGGAAGACTGAGCAGAGGATTGAGGAGAGAGAGAGTGCTGATGAGGCTGCCGCTGCGACTGCTGTTGATGTTGATGATGATGTTGTTGTTGTTGTTGTTGCTGCTGTTCACCGAAAGCCAGGCCGAGGCCAGTGGACACGACATTTCTCTGTGAAGTGTGAAGTTGAGTTAGGTCAATGAGCTGAGGCTGTTGTTGCATTGAGATTAACGGACAATCAAGGGCTGCAGCTGTGATTGACATCCCGGCTTCTCTTCCTCTTTTTCTGGAATTATTAGTCCCAACTGCGGTGGATTGAGGCACACACAAAATTCAGAGTCGGACAAATTTCATCCAGAGTATTCGATTTGAATTTAATTAGATGAGATAGTGAAAAGAATCATCGACTCAACTCAACTCAATCAATATCCTTACCTCCATGGTTATTAAAAGACATATTTGTATGATCGAGAAACGCTACGCCTCCACCTCCGCCTCCGCCACCGCCACCAACGCAGGTTTGAGGTTTCAATACATAATCATTTCCCATAGGGCTTTTACTTTCTTGCACACTTCTAAGCCAAAAAAAAAAACCAAAGAAAAATCATCAGTCTGAAAAAAAAAAAAGAAGAAAAAAGAAGAAGAAATCCATAGAAACAAACATTGCCCGAGAGAGAGAGAGAGAGAGAGAGAACCACCAACCAACCTGTTTAGAAGAAGAACATTGGAAGGATACTGAGCTTGAACGGCCATTGTAATTTGTATAGAAAGAAAGAAAGAGGAGGAGGAAGAGGAATCAGGAAAGGTATTTATGAATTAGGTAGGTTTATAAGGAGGGGAGGAAGGAAAGAGTGTGGCATGAAATGTGGGCTAATAAACGGTGACACAGAAACAGCATGAAATTAGAGAAGAGAGAAGAAAGATGCCTCCCTCCAACTCAAGAAGGCGGACTCTTCAATGAAGACAGACAGATAGAGAGGAGGAGAAGAAGAAGAAACGGTAAGAAAAGAAAGAAACGTAAAGTGAATGAGTTATAAAGTGTGTGGTTTTTTTGGCATCAGCAAACAGAAAATAAAAAAAAAAAAAACCAAAAAATATGACCGTCTTCCCTTCCATCTCTCTCTTTCTATTTACTTAACTTACTTATTGCACGTAGATGACGATGAAAGAGAGATAGAGATAGAAAGAGAAAGAGATGCGATTGAGATGAATGAGTCCAAGAAAGAGAGAGAAGAAGGATTTATTATCGTTTCTGGCTCTCTTTGTTTTTCGCTCTATTTTTATTTATTTATTTATTTTTGTTTAGCTTAAGAAAAAGCTTTTCCTTTTTACCTCTCTTGTTTCGCGTGGCTCTTTGGCTTTTCTTCTTTTTAGAGAGAGAAAGTGATGGAGGGAAGGGACGACTCTCGTGCTTCTTATCAACTACTTTCTCCTTCCTTCTTTTTTTTTTTTATATTTATTTAATTATTATCCTTTTCTTTTAATTTTTAATGTACCAAAAAAGAATATTAATAATTATTATATAAATAATGTGTTGGATTGGGTGAAACTGTGCGTGCATACAGACTAGTAAGTCTTCTGCCGTTACCGCTGCCGCTGGGATTGTCTGTATATGGCCCATCCTTCCCCGCCTTTTTTTTTTTTTCCTTTTCTTTATTTATATCATAAATATATATATATATATTTCTGGTTGTATTGAATTGGGCAATCTCTAGTCTATTTTCTTGGTAAATGTAGTTGTAAATTATACAGAAAACAGAGGATCATAATATATATATATATATATATATATATATATATTTGAAGGTGGCTAGTAATATAGATATAGATATAGATTATCGTAACCTAAAAGTCAAAGCTAACTAATTGGATGGTAGCATATAGAAGGAACCACAAATTTAGATCTATTTTTTGAAATTTAAATTTTGAAATTAGATTAAGAATTAGTATTTACTTAAAAATTTTATATATAATTAGACTAATTGAAACACATGATTTAAATTAATTTTATTTTATCTCATTTAATACTTGAGTTGGTTGATAAATATAAATTTTGGAGTCAATTTTTATTTTTAAAAAAAAAATTCGTAGGTTGTTAAAAAAATCAAAACAATTAAGCAAGTATTAAGGAAGGAGATAAATATAGGAATTTAATTACCATCATTTTTGTTGGGGATTAGTTGTGATAATTATAGTGAGATTTGGAAAGGAATCATAAATAAATAAATAAATAAATAAATAATTATGATTGTAAAATATTGAATCGGATCTGAATATTTATTATTCACCGTAATTTATTTTGCTAACCTTTGTATTACAATGTAATTAATTAGTAGGAAAATCTTTAATTTTTGTTTTTTTTTTTTTAAAAACTTATTCTTGATTTGATAAAATGGAAAGCAAACATTTAATTATGGAGAAAAGGAATATATATTATTATTATAAATTTAACATTAAAAAAAAAAACCCCTCCTTTTCAATAAAATTATTAAAGAAATTGAACTTAAAAGAAACATTACCTTTTTTTTTTTCCTTTTCTTTTCCTTTCCTTTTTAAAGTAGATTTTTCATTTAATTATTTATAGTACAATAAATGTGATGAAAAATAATATATATATATAGGAATGAAATAATAAGGAAGAGTATCTAAATTAAGGGAATTATTCGTCTTGTTTTTATGGTCCAAAAAACAATGCGAAATCTATGCCATATTCCTCATATCAAAGAACCATCGTGAACTCCCACCATCTTCCTTTTTTCTAGTATCCAAAACCATCGGTGAAAACAATATATATATATATATATATATATATATATATAATATAGTACAACTACAACGATTCATGAGGAGCCTCAAATTGAAAGAGGGAAATATATATATATTATATATAAAAATAAATAATAATAAAAACGTGTTAACATATATTCTAGAGATCTTTTCCCATCATAATGATGTTTATTTTGTCTTTGTTAAAAAAGAAAGAAGGAAAATTTGCACCAAAAAAGATCAAAAGAAAAAAAGAGAACGCAGCCCTAGTATAATGGCATCACGCAAATTGTCTTTCAGCTTTGGTCCACCTAGGTCGGCTAATTTCATCTTTCCCCCCTCCAAATAATATATACAATTACAATTCAATTAATAATAATAATAAATTAAAATTTTAATATATATTAGTTGAAATGTGAAGGTAGACAGTAAAAAAGAATAAATATATAATAAATGAATTCATGATTCGTAAGAATTGCGTGGGATAACCAATAAATAAACTTTGAACCATAAAATCATAATAAAATTAATATTTATATTTAACCTCTCGTGAATTCATAATTTGCCCAACCAACAAGGTCGGTCATATATATTATATATATATATCTTAAAATTTAAAAAAAAAATTAATAAATGTGAAATTAATAAAATTAATTTAACTTAATTTATTGCTGAACAAACTAATGATCCGACCCGACAGTTTTTCATTGACCAAATTTTTTTGATAATACAAATGTTTAAGGAAAGACGTACAGAGAAATTAATACAGAAATCTTCAACGTTTATTTTTTTTTAATCAAATGTTACGTTGGGCACGTGATTAGAGAAAATCCACCGTAATTTTTGGACATTTTAACAAATTTTCTTCTTAAAAAAAAAACAAAAAAAAAAACTGGGGGAATTAAAAGAATTACGCATGTTTAATTAATTTTTTACGTGCCCAAAAAAAAACGTTACGCGGTTGAACGTTTTAATTGTTATTAGTCAAAAGATCGTTCTTTTGATATTCTTTCGAATTAATTCCACTATATATATATATTATTAAAATGAATTAAAACCTCTTCCCACAATGATGACTTATAAATCAAACTTTCAAAAGGTGCACTCTTTCTCTCTCTAAAAAGAAAGAAAGAAAGAGAGAATATCAATCAAAAAGATATTCAAAGTGAAAGAGTCAATACATGGGATGTAGAAAAAGTGGCAAGCAATATATTCATTTTAGCCAAGTCAACTATACAAACACATATATATACATACATATATATATATATATATATATGTATGTATATATGTTTTTATTGAAATCTTTCACAAGTCATATTCAACAGTTTTATTCTTTTGTACGTGTTTTACCTTCAAACCCTCTTCGTCTTGTTATAATCTTGTGCCCCTGATTGAACCTATACATACATATATAAATATATATATATATATATATATAAATTTAATGTTGTTATTGTGTGAGAAAATTAGGGTCAAGAAATAGGAGAATTAACCATGATTAAATCAAATTATAAAGTTTATTCCTTTTCATTTTCTATTACAAGAAAAATATTAAATTTTTATCTTATATAATTATCATTCGGTGTTAAGATTGAATTAAGATTTAAAAAAAAAAAAAAAAATTGATGATTTCCAAGAAGTGTCATGAAATCAGGCGCATTTCCTTGGGTTGAAGACACAACAACAACTTTAGACTTTTCTTTAATTCCAATCAAACAAATCCCATTTCCTTGACCTACACCACTCCCCAATTCTTCCTTCCCATAATTTCTAGGCTTTTCTTTTTCTTTTATATAATAATATATAATATATAATATATATAATAATAAGTGTCAATTTTTAACATGAAAATTGGGGAGAAATAGTAAATGGACTTCTAATAGCTTCATCAAATAATGAATAATCAAGAGTTTGAATCTCCTTATAGTATATAATTTTCCTATTAAAAGTTTTGGATTAGTTCTTAATATTGAATAGTTAAATTCTGTGAGCACTTTGCATGCAGAATTCAAATCGTATCATCAAAGTGAGAACAGAAAGCACCCTAAATAGATTAAAATAAATGTTAATTTTTTAAAAAATTTAATATAGTAAAAGAATTTAAATTCATATTTTAACTATTGTCAATAATAAAAAAAGAATTTTATTTTATTTTAATCTAATATATGTATGTATTGTATTTTGTAATTAAAGTGGAATATGATTCCAAGCTGGCTCATACATAGCCACTATTCTTTATACTAATCTTCTTCTTACAGAATCGATCATCAACTAACCATAATTCATCGACATGTAACCTAAAGTCACATAATTCTTTTTTTTTTTCTTTTTCTTTTTCTTTAGGACATAAACCTAACCTCCAAAAAAAGGAAAATATACATACATATAGATATATATACATATATTGAGTGAGTATGAACTTATATATTCATTCTAGTAAAGGAGAAACATCTCAAAAAGCAAAACTTACTTTGAAAGATCAAAAGGCATATAAATTAATAGAAGTGGTACAACTAACAATTACTACTTGCAAATCATCATAATTATATTATAATATATATAATATATATATATATATAGTGAGAGAGGGATAGTGATCATATATCATCACACTAAATTATATATATATATAAAACTTATCCAATCTTTCTTGAAATCTCTTGTGAGATAATGGGGTTTTAATTAAGCGATTAATTAGCTAGCTATACACACATGTTTATATATATATATATATATATATATATATGTATATATATTATATTAATGTAAATGAAGTATTACCTAAAACAACACTAATTAGCTTTTACTTTATAGGTGTGCTAGATGTTTGTAGCAGGTGGCTCATCACATTCATTTTTATTTATTTCTTTTTTCTTTCTATTTTTTACTGCTACTATTGCCTCATCTTCTTTATGTCCTTTTGCTACCGTTTATTTATATTTTTATATTTATTTTTAATTTCATTTTTTCTATAAATTTCTCGTCTCTATATATATATATATGATTATTTATCTTGGTACTAAAAATATTTGGACAAATTAGTCTTTTAACCAATTTTAAATTAAATAATTTGTCATAAATCAATCATGTGATACGCAAACCTTAACATTTTCTTGCGATAAATATATACTTTTAGAGTTATTTGCAATTAAAATGACATATTTACCTTTCAACAAAATATTTAATTTTAATAATTTAAAAACTTAGTTAAAAATGTGTAATTAATTTGGTATTTGAGAAATTATGAAATCGAAAAGACTAAAATTTATTTTTTATTTTTAAAAAAACCCTAGCTAGAGTGAGAGTAATTATATTAATGAGAAATGTCAGAAAGAGAGAGAGAGAGAGAGAGAGGAAGGGTGGGTGATAATAATTTATGAAACCATGCAAGTACTTTTGGCATCTCTATGGTTCTTTGTTTTCTGGGATGTGGGTGGGGGGGGGGGGGTAGGGTAGGGGTGAGTGGGTTGGTAAGTGTTGAATGAATGGTGATGATATAATGACAGTCACAAGAATTGCAGTAGGGTTTTTTTTTTTTTTGAAAAAAAAAATGAAGAAGAAAGAAGAAAGGATTAAAGAGAGAAACAACATCAGAGTGTGGTGGGTCTGGTGTATGTTTTTCTTGGTTCTGCAAAGAATCAATATACATACATACATACATACATACATACATATATATATATATATACATTACACATATTAAAATATATATTTATATATATATGTGTGTGTGTGTGTGTATATGTATGTATATTTCACTGGACATTGATTGTGGTGGTCACATGAAATTCCAATATATATATATATATATATATATATATAAAAAGAGTTGTGTATACGTTTACATTCAAAATACTTACAACTAAAAATGTTGTCATTATTTTATAAATGTTAATAACACTATTAAATACACCAAAAGATCAAAATAATTACACTTTTAATTTAAAAATAAATAAATTTAACTGTTTATAATAATATATATGTATTTACTATATATGAGGGGGGAAATATTGTGGTCAAGAAATATATATATATATATATATATTATGAGAAGAAGACGAACTGAATTGGGGACTCTGGTATACATCACCTCACTAGTAATATTATTAATGAAACATTTGAAACGGCCTTTCTTGCCATTAATTTCTTTATTCCAATGTATATATATATACAAGTTTTGTTTTTAAATTATTCACGATGTGGGAGTTTTATTGATTTATTTATTTATTTTAGCTAATTAACTTACTAGCGTACCGAAATAAAATTGTTTTTTATAACCAAATTAGATGCTTAAATTGTTTTCTTTTGGTTGGATTTTTATGTAATACGGATTAACTTGTTTAACCAATTTATCAACTATTTAATTAAATCCTATTAATTTTTTTTCCCAAACAATTTTTTACAATGAATAAAATATATATATATTGTCCCACACCGAAATAAGTGAATGTTTTAAAGGAAATAAGTACAATTGGTGCATTTCCATGGTAAAATTAATTTTTACACTAAAAAACGTTGAGGGCAAAGCAGTCTTTAACTATTTTTATACCTACTTGTCTTGGAATGACCCTTTCTTTAAGTTTCTTGAATGGAAAAGTCCTCTGTCTCTCTCTCTCTCTCATAAGTGTATATATATATATATATATATATGCGTATAGGAATAATTATAATTTTTGGACATAAAAAGATGGAACAAAATCAGAAGGTTAAAAGATGAATTTCTATTTTATGAGATTCTAGTAACCTATCCCTATTAAACATGCCATTAAAGAAAACGTATCTAACCCAAATATCAATAAATAGTCATTTCATTCTAACCCGTCAAGAATAATTTCTTCTTCTTTTTTTTTTTTTTTTCCTTTTACATAATACATATATATATATATCTTCAACGGAGTCTGAAGAGACACGTGTAAAGACGGTGGTGGTGACGGCGGCGACAATGGTGGTGGTGGTGATGGGGAGCCAAGAATCATTATAAATTGCAATAAGTGTTTAATTTTATTGTGTTTTTTTCATGACAATATTAGAGACACGACATGAGGCAAGTCCCATGACACTTTCGAGAGCGCCTTTCATTTGTTCTTTTGTTCTTTTTTTTTAAAATTTATTTTTCAAATTTCAAATTTCAAATTTATATTTTAAATGATCAAAAAATTATTTAACTTAATTCACAACAGTCTAACTTATAATTTTTTGAGTCATAAATTCCAGATATAGTAGAACTGAAAATACCTCAAATTTTCGGGAGAAAAACCATGATTATTCACACACATATACATCAAGACTTTGTTAAGTAATAGTATTGTTACTTGTATAATCTAAGAGTTTATGAGTTCAAGTTGAATTTTTAAAAATAAAAACTCGAAATTATATATATATATACATATGCATGAATATGTACTATACATATACATATGTATGTATGTATAGGTACATTGTGTGTTGAATATGTTTGTCATGGGACCATATGGGTAAGGTAGCGAAGGAAGGGAGTGGGGAATTGACAAAGCAAAGCAAGAGGAGAGAATCATTGAAGGCATAGGGGAGAGAAGCTTTGGACATTTTCAATGGAATTTGTTTTTGGTTTGTATTATTCCCAATTTTGGTACCAATTCATGACTTTTGGATGTGAACAAGAGAGAGAAAGTGATACCCAATCTCTCCCCAAATCTTCACACACACATACACACACATATATATATATATATATCAATATATATCAATAGCAAATTTCAATTTTTATTTTTAAAAAAATATTATTTTGATTTTTAGATGATATTTATACTTACAGCTAATATTGAACTTGAACTTCAATTTTGTGTAGCTTCACGAATATATATATATATATATATATGCCTTTATCTTTTGGTTCCCTTGACGAAGCTTCATCGATAATTACGCAAACCAAGCAACCAAAAAAGAAAATGAAGAAGAAATTAAATGCTTTACGCAATGACAATATGGTCCCTCTCTTGCATGATGCCTTCTTAGTAGGTATCATCCCCAACTATTGTGAAATCGTACGTTTTCTTCTTCAAAATTCCATTTCTAACATATATTGCTGAATTTTAATCCCTAAAAATTGATTCCTATATACATATATATATATATATATAATATATATATTATATATATATCCAATAAAAATATAAATGTAATATGATATATATACATATTCGTGATTAAGGGTATAATTGTCTTTTTACGAAACTTGCAAAATGAATACTAAAAATAAAAAATTTGTCAAGAAAAACAAATTAAATTTTTTTAAAAATAATAATATATAAATGTCTATTCTATGAAAATATAAATATTTATGGACCAAATTCATTATTTTTTCTTTTATTAGTAGTAATAATTTGGTAATCAAGATTTTCCAATATTTATTAGTATTAATACAAAATCGTGATGGTAGATTCATCCTAAATTCCCCCCAATTAAAATCCATTCAATATATATATATAAATTTTGAAGTCAAAAATTCATTTATTCTTATTATAATAACTTCTACCGGTCTCTCATTGTAGGTACCAAATCTTTAATTGTTTTTTTTTTTTTTTTGGCTTCATCCCAACGCTTTCTTTAATAAACAATATTAAAAGCGTACGTTTTTTAAAAAATAAAAATAAAAATCAATTGTGGGAAGAAACGATTCTTTCCAGTCATCCCGACCAAATCAATTAAAGTCGTGACAGCTTCTAACTATTTAAAAACAAATAAAAAAAAAAACGTACACAAGAAATTCATCAAAGTTTTAATTAGAATTTTAATTTTGTAATTAATATAATATTTAAATTTTTAATACAATAAAATTGTTGTGAATTAAGTATTTTATATTGTTCGTTTTTTTAATTACTGTGTCAATAATAATATAAAAACAGTAATTTTGAAAAGGTGGAGAGGGAGAGGAGAGATTTTAAAAGACAAAAAAATGTCATTATACTAGTATATATTAGCCTTTGTTTTCTGTGGAATAAATAAATAAATGTGATCCGTTCAACATTTATTATATAATTTATCATTTTCCTCCTCGACAAAAATATTTAAATCCCAATAGTATTTTTCGGTACTATATACTTACATATGCACCCCCAACCCACAAAATATACCCAAAATACCCTCGCCTTTATATATATATATATATATATATATCACAACCTACACCCTTGGTCGCAACTATAGACCTGATAATACTCATAATCAATTACTTTGTATTATCTTTATTATGTTAAAAAGGATACTCTGAGTTGACTATAAAATATTTTGAATTGATTATGAATACTTAAAGATTATTCTTACATACTATTGCATACTTACTTTACTTATCGATGTGAGATTGTGGAATGAAGTATATATGACATATAAGGTTGTGAACTATACAGCAGATTGCAGAATTCACTGAATATATATATATATATGTGTGTGTGTGTGTGTGTATGTATGTGATGCATTTTATGTAGAGCATCGTCCAAATTGGTGCTCATGGTTTGTTTTCAGTATTATGAAAACATCAATTGTGGGGTTCCATAAAATCACATAATTTTTAAGGCTTAGCTTATATTTTCACACATATATACTTACATACATGCATACATATATATATATATATATATATATATATATTGATTGGTCAATTATGTTTTGCTTGTTCTATTCAGTTGTTGAATCTTGAATTCTCAGTTATATATTATAGCCACACGAAAAGAAAAAAGAAAAAAGAAAAAGAAGCAATAATGAGTTCGTGGGCAATAGTAGAGTAGTAGAAGCTATAGAGTGAATTTATGTATTAAAATCAAGAAAAGAGGATATCCCACTACCTACCTACGCATCTTCTTTTCCTTTTTTTTCTTTTTTTCATTTGGAACTTTTCTCTCATTATATATATATATATATATATATATATTATAATATATATTATGACATTTATTCTTATTTAAAATTAAATTATTTAAACGTAATTTAAATAAAATTTAAATTAATGGAAATAATAATTTTGAATTGGATTAGAAAGAAAAAGAAAATTACCGTGGGTGGTGGTGGGTGGTGGAAGTAAAAAGATGATTCTGGGAATCTGGGGATTATAAAAAATAAAAATGATAAGTCACTTTGAAAGAGACATGTTTGGTTGAGGTCATTTTCTTCCTTTTTTTTTTCCAATGAAAAATTAAAAGAAATAAAATAATAATAATAATAATCTTTTCTTTTTGCGCAACTCTGTAATTTCAGAAATAATCAATATGGCAAAAAAAAAAAAAAAAAAATCAAGATACAATTAATGTGGTGAAGAAAAAGTAACAGTTGCCAATCAATCCAAGAATTCACGTCTTCTTTTTTATTTAAAAAAATTAAAATGAAAATTTCATATTGATATTTAAAATTTTAGATTCGTACTTTTATTTTTGATGGCTTAAATTTGTTGAGAATTAAAGTAGATATTTTATGGCGAAATTTATTACGTATACTCAAAAAAAAATTACCATACATTTATTAGTTCAGTGGAATATTATGAAATATTTAAGTTTATATTTTACTGTTATTGCTTTTATTATTTTTATGCATATAATTAAAATTTATTATTATCTAATAATAATAATAATAACAATGAAAGAAAAATACTATTCATGCGAGGAGACTTACGTAACAGCATATTTTTTTTTTTAAAGAACGCCAAGATTGACTCTTTTGATTTAGTTAAATTGTAACATAAAATTAACTTAAAAATTAATAATAATAAATGTTTATTTATTTTTTATAATAAAAAACTAAAACGTCAAAAAAAATTTTTAAAAATTTAATATAGATACAAAACAAATGTTTGTGTGTATATATATATATATATATAATATACTAGAAATCTCTAGGGTTAATCA